>CM053793.1:181382762-181860262 GCA_028749045.1 Cupressus sempervirens | reverse complement strand
GGACATAGAGCTCATGAATGTAGGTCCAAATAAAAATCCAATTGGACATCTAAAAGACAAACACATGCACCTAAGCAAGGTAACTCTTACAATTAGAATTACAACACATGGTATAATTGTCATTATTGTGAAGAGTATGGGCATATTCTAGAGAATTTCATTAAGACACATTTAAAAGGAAGTTACAAGAAATAGTTGAATGGAAACCTAGTTTATTTTAGTTGTCTCAAGGTTGGACGTGTTAGTAAGAACTGCAGGACTCAAGCACCAAAACCAAAAACAATGATTTTTTTAGTGGTGAATCTTCGCCAATTGGCTATTGTCTCTTTGGGAAATCATAATTTGGCTAATAAAACCTACATATGGGGTCAACCATGTCTCCGAGATATTAAATAATTTGGGTCAAAATCCAAGGCTAATCGCTCATTAGTTTACACATAATTGGTCCAAATCCCGATCCAATCGCCAATGTAATCTACATTTATAACAAAATTATTTTAAAATTTTTGCCAGCATTTCACTAATGTTTTCATATTGGGAAATTTTATTTTTCCCTTAAAATAAAATAATATTTTCCCTCAGGTTGAGTGTTGCCTACTATTTTTTGACGTGTGTCTCCAACTATCCCCATTTAGCCAACTACTTTATGTTTTGGTCTTTGGGACATGTGTCTTAATTTCGGGAAGATTTAGACTTTATGGTATGTCGTTTAAAATTAGACCCAAAATAGAGTTGAAGCCATTGATCTATATTACATCAACGGTCCAAATTAATTCCTTTCACCATAAAATTGACAACATTAAACGTGATGATGACCAAGTTGGCAATAAAAAGGGCACATTTTTAATTGAATCTTAATGGATTGGCATACTAAAAGTACGTCGTACAGTGTACACTTGGCATGTGGGTCATGGACCACTTGCGACTCTATAAATTCACCAAAAAATTAAATAATCTCTTTGGAAAATGACATATTATCCAACTATATTAATTTGCATACCAAAAAAAATAAAATTAATTTGGCACAATTATTATTAAATTTTGATATCAAAAGGAAAATTTTGCCAATAGAAAATAATTTTCTCCCTTGCCTTGAATGAAAAAATTGCCCTCGATTAAATTTTTTTCCTACATATTTAATGTTGAATTTGCCAGCATTTTACATATTTTTCTTGGGAGGGGTTTCTTAAAGTTATTCCTAACCAAAAAATGAAAGTAATAATAGAAAAGGAAAAGTTGAGATGAAATAATCATGGAAAAAAAAAGCAGAAGTAGAAGCAGTGGATCAAGCAAAGTTGAGATCACCCAATCCAATGGATTAGGTGATCACACCACATACAACTAAGAAAATAAGGTATATAAGGGACTATATACTTAAAGTGCTATATCATACATCAGTTCCTAACAAGAAATGTGATTAAAAGTCCATATCAACATAAATCAGGATGCATAAGGACAAATCTGAGAGAAGAATTGAGAAATGGAATAAGTTACACTATCAAGTGTTGAGCATCAACAATATAGTCTATATTGAGCAAGCATTTTAATATAGATTGAGAGATAACATTGACTGAGCTAATGTATTTGGCCAAACAAAATGGTATTGACTAAACAAAGTGATACTGACCGAGTATTTGAAGGAAAGAAATGTGAATAAAACTTGTGAAGGTTGAGACAAATATTATGCACCTACTAGAGTATAAACACATTTATTATAGACCTAAATGGAAAAGCTTGAAGGTATATATCAAATTTTGGTACTCCTTTTCATCTTACTGAGCAATTTTTAGTACATAGGCAATTCAAAGGTGATTAAGGCAATTTCAATGTTATAACAAATGAATTACAACATGTCGTTGGTAGAATTTGAAGGACACAATAAGTAAAGTTTTATTGTTGAGGGTAGTGCCTCTCATGTTTGTAGTCCGAATCTTGTTATATTTTGATCCATGAGATACTTGATACTCATGTTATGTTACTTTTGAGATGACCTGAGGGTCAGATGTTATACTTTGATTTTAGTACCATAGATGCTATACTACTATGTTGTTTAGTTTATCATATTTGCATGTTGATTCCATTTTGAGATGACAATAGGTCTATGATGATATCTGGTTATCTGGTATTTGGACATATTTCTGATTTTGTTATGTGATAAATTTTATGCTATTTTATGCTATGGATATTTACTTCATTCTTATTTGATTATGCTTTATGCAAATGTGAGTGATGTAAATGAATTATTTCGGTATAAATTGAATAAATGGTTAAATTAGGTATTTAATGCATTTATTGCTTTGGCTATGATATTATATGCAATTGCACTTGATCTGTTTTAGTGTGCAAGATTTATATCCCTGACAGTGGCACATGGAGTTAGGGATTCAACTATTCATATTTTACCAATGTCATCCCTGTATGGTCGACGTATCCTTATTTAATTATTTAAATTAAACCTTTCGATGATCATTAAATCTGAACTCATTTGCATTATGTGACGAGACATGTGAGTGTGTCTAGGCATTTAGAGGTTCACATTGTTACAAAATTTGTTAAGGAAATTTCTGTGATTTTGAATTTTCAGGCTTTAAATTTTATCAAATTCAATTTCTGGCAGCTTTGCCATAGACAAATACCTATTACTAGGAATAGCCTATTTTTGTTTGGGTCAATTTGGAGTCTAGCTAGTCTAACTGGCTATTTACCCTAATTGATTATTCACTCAAAAAGTGAATAAGTATTGAAAGAGGAATTTAATTCCTCACTTCTCACTTTTGCAATTTGGAAAATTGAGAGCTTTACCTAGAATCCTTTTCTGAAGGATTGGTTTTATGTTCATTGTGGGAGCTACGGGCATGGGATCTTTGTGAGGATAGACTTGTTGGATCTAGCTCAGGGAGACCTTGCTTTGTCATCATTTTTGACTGTATTTGTAGATTATTTCTTTTACCTAGTTGTTTTCCATTTTAGCTCTTTTGGTTGTCGGGTAGGGCTCTCCCATTTTCTTGTTTTAGCTCAGTTTCTATATCTATTTCTAGTAGCTATTTTTTTGGAGGCTGAGAACTAGTGTTCCCCTCTATTTCTATTTGCTAGTTTTGCCTAGTTGGTTGGGTATGAACATTTTCCCAGTTTTTGGGATGAGGGTTTGGGGTTTTGCACTGTTATGCTGGCCATTTTTGCATATGGTGTCTGAACTCAAATTTTATTGGATTTTTGAGGCTTTTGTGCCCAAAGACCAAATTTTGAAGTTTTCCAATTTTGGAGTTTTTACCTCATTTTTCATGCCACTCTATTTTCTCAAGTTTTCTTGGCATGATATTGGTTGTGGACCTAGATCATCCATTGGGATGCCAATTAGATCATTGTTGCACTTTTCTATTGCATTGGTATGCATGTCACATCCATCCTCCTACGATTATTTTTGGTTGAGTGATATTTTGCTTGTGATCTCATCCAATCCTTGTGTTATGATCTTTGTGATGGTGGTGTGCCACACACGAGCACATATGCTTGAATTTGTTGGGTGACTTATGAGGCCCAATCTTTCGTGGACTTGTTGAAAGTTATGATCATTTGAGATTGGGTTGGGAATATGTATGCCTATAGGTACTCATCATTGGATGAACATGGGTAAGGTAGGGTAGCATAAGGAGGGGGCTTCTATCTCGCAGCTTGGTTAACATTACCCAGTGGGTTGGCAGAGGAAGTTTTAAATAAGTGATAACTAAATAAAACACTGGGTGGTAATAAAACTTAAGATAATAAAATGTTTAGTGTGAGAGCCTTCTGTTGGGGAGTCGAGCCACATGATGTGAGCATGGGTGCTACAATGCCAAGCGACTCTCCATGATGTTAGCCCCTACATAGTAGCCCATTAAGTGTCTGACCAGGACCTGTAGTTTATGCATTGTCTCTGATCTTGGTTTCAGTCATCATTACTGTCTAGCGTGAGTGTTAGCCATGGACATTTTGCTTTATGTGTGTTTGTGGTTGGATCTTTATCTCCATCGGCACGGTGGGAGTGGACCTATGGGTTTTACATGGTTGGGAGCTACAGCTACTTATACCACTGTTGGGGACCAATGTACAAAGATGGTCTATTACCCCAGTGCAACCATTGTTGGATGTTTTCATTTGGTACTTCAGGTTCTGGAGCATGCTTTCTTATGATTTATGCTTTCATTAGAATACTTGTATATAATGTTTAGATGATGTTAGTTTTGATGCATTTCCTTATTATGATGTTTAGCATATGATTTGATGATGTTATTTGCTTAGTTGGAGTATCTATTACTTTTGGTTTAGCATGTTAGATTTCCTGTTCTTATGATGTTATTACACTTTAGTAGTGATGTCCTTATAAGACAACTCTGACTATCTAGTTGGCAGTTTGGGATGTTATGCATGAGGGATGGCTAGGGCCTTCAAGGTCTCATGATGTTATTATGGTTGGGAGGAACCACACACTTAGTTTGGTTGTTTCAGTTCATTGCAATGTTGTTTTCTGTACACTATGATGTTACTTCTAGTACATTCTTTTATTGCTTTATTTTAGACGGTTGTTGTAGTTCCGTCTTGCAATTTAGTGTTTGAGTGTCAATTCCTTGATATGTGGATTTAGTACTCCCTGATGTGGAGGAAATTCATTTCTTATCTTTTTAACTTTATGTTTTCTGGCATGCTATTGTGGATCTTCGCATGAAATTGTACCTTCTTACGTAAAAATGCAAATGTTAGCATGATGTGCTGGGTTTTTGTCATGCAGCTCTTGATACTTCCTCACGCGAAACCCCATACTAGTTATGGGTGTTTTGGTTGCTAGGCCAAGTAATTCCTTACGCCATTTGGTGCATTTCCTTGTGTGAAAGGTAGTTTCTTGCGTTGCATGCTATACTTCCTCATGCAAGATTTCTATTTGTTGTGGTCCTCATGCAAAAAAATATGGGGCATCTCCATTGGTTTTTAGGGAACACAATTTAGTGTTTTAAGTACCCTTTCAATTCACTTATTTTTCCATGCTAGGAAATACTTAAGATTTTTTGTTCTGTGTCATCTTTGGTCTTCATTATTTTGTTTGTGTGTATCAACTTGGTAGTGGCATTTGGAGATTTGTTGGTTGCTGGGATTTGTACATCCATACTTGTTTACATTTTTTTTAAATCTTGGCTTGTATTGAATCCTTGTTCCAAGGATCTCTGGGTGGAGCATTACATCAAGTTAAGTTATTATTGAAGTTGTTGAAGAAAATTTGTTCAAATCCTAGTTTGGAAATTACATCCTCTACATCTATGTTTGCTAAGGAAATGTTGAGAGAGAGAGAAATGCACAAATCATGAGGAACAATCAGTGTCCTCCACCAAAATTCAAGGAATATCCTTACATTGCATTGGATGGTGATAAATTTGGTACCCTGCCATCAATTCTACCTAGAGTATTGATGATTCACAATGTAGGATCATGTTACATGTACAAAGTGGCATAAATTGGAGATTATAAACTTCAAACAACTTGTGAGAACTTATTTGATAATGGAGTATTAATATTGAGAGATGAGAACAAATTATTGTTGAGAAAGGGCTGATCCATGCCCTAGCCTTTATGAAGGTTGAATGGATAAAGATTGTGTTAAGCCAAGTTCATGATATGAAGATATGGTTAGAAGGTGGACCAATCAAGATTAACAAGGCTATCATTCACCGAGTTATTAGTTACCCTACTTGGGACAAACTGAAGACAATGAGAAGTGCTGCAAGGGATGTTATCAAGCAAAAAATGAAGGCAAAATGGAATGGTCATGGTATGTCAATCGATCAAATTATAGATCCAATTATGAAATTTTTAGTACATGTGATTGCACATAAGTTCTATTAGTCAAGTTGACTAAATAATGTACCTTGCATTGCAGTGGCCCTATGATACAAAATTGTAAAGAAAGATCATAGTTATGACCTTGCCAAGCTACAACTACAACAATTATCTAAGAATCTTGGAGCGATCAGGAAGGCAAAGAATACTTCATGTAATTTCATATCCTTACTTGTCTATACAATTTTCTATATAGAAAATTCATTACCCACAGTAGGCATAGTTTTATGGGACAAGAACAGATCGATAATGGAGCAAATAAGTGATTTAATTAATTAACTAGGAGAAAATTTTGAAGCTATAATGGATAATTACTTTGAAGACTTCAAGAATAAGATGAAAAATAGGATGAGGATACCTAAGTTAGTGATAGATATAGATTTCATCTATGCATAGGCAACACTACCGAGGGTTGCATGGCTAAGTCCAATGCAATATGAAGTTAATGTTGATGAAGTAATTGGAGGGATTTAGTAGGAGTTAATAGTAGTATGAGTCAAGAGTTGGAGATGAGTAAGAGATTAGTAGCAGGGTTTTTGGTAGGCAGGGATTTGGCTATGGGTATTGTCTCTGGTTTACCAAGGAAATTGGTTGATGATGGGAGTCTAGATGTGAGGAGGTCAGAGGGTTTTGCAGGGAATGCAAAAGTAGATATTGGTAATGGAAATCGTGGGAACCTGGAGTAGGAAGAATTTAAAGTGCTGATCGGATTTGGTTCTAGAAGGTTTGGGGATTTTGACTATTATCAGTCCGATCCTTTGACTAAGATCCCTGCCCCTTTAAGAGACCCACAAAAGAATATCTCAATAGGGGAACCTTATTCTATTGTGTGTAAGGTTTCTGAAGGATCATGTATTTGGGAGTAGAAGGAGAATAATAAGTGGGTCAAAGAAAGTGGTCTTATTTATTTGGAAAAAGGCCTGGAGGCAAGTCTTCTTTCCCTCTTTTTAATTCAAAATCTTATTGGGAAAAAGGCAAGTTTCAAATTTTTGTCTCAGACTTGATAGTTGATTTTTCTATTTTGGAAAATTTCTGGGGGCTCAATCAGATATTAATATCTTAAGAAAAATAATTAAAAGGAAATGGGATCTCCATGGTCAAGTGGACATTGCTTTAATGATAAAAGGTTTTTTCTACTTTTTATTTACTTGCAAGGAGGATCTGAATATGGTTTTATGTGGCAGACCATGGTTATTTGGTAACAGTTCCTTAATGATTAAAAAATGGGAACCAAAAATAGATCTCTTAGATGCTTTCTTCCTCACTACTCTAGTGTGGGTAAGGCTCTTGAGTCTCCCCCTTGAGTTTTGGCATGAAGACATTTTTAAGGGGATAGCTAGATCCTTTGGAGAACTCATGGCCATTGATAATATGACTACATCTAGATATAGACTCCTATGTTCTAGAATCTATTTCAAAGTTGCACAACTGAAGGACCTTCCTCAAAAGGTGGAAATTAATTCAAAATTGGGAAAATGGACTCAAGAAGTCATTTTTTAAGATCTTCCTAATGTGTGTTTTGTTTGTAAAAAAATGGGCCACTAGGCAAAAAATTGTCCATTGAAACTTAAAAACAAATACAAGATTGTGAATGTGGAAAATAAGGTTCAAAAAAGGATTTGGAAACCTAAAGGCCTAGCTAGAGATGTTGTTCTGTAAAGACAGAAAAGTGAAGATAGCTTTCATTATGATGATAGGAAGGAGATGTTGAAGGATGAAGGGAAGAAGATCTAGAATGATGAGGAAATTCTTCTACCCACTATTAAGGCAAATGAGGAATTTGAAATATTATAGAACCAATTGGTTATTTTTAGAATCATGTTGAGGATGTGGAAGAGGTTGACAATATAGGGGAGCTTGAGGAAGGAGAAATCTTAGAGGAAAGGATTGGACAACTGGATGAGAATAATTTTATGGAGGATTCACTAGATGAAGGAAATCTCATACTGATGGAACCTCTATGTGAAGAAATACCCATCAATGGGTGTGAGCTAGATTCTAAATTTTTTGATCAGATAACTAAGAAGGAAGAGTCAAAATAGAAACAGGGACAAAGGAAAAAAATTGATAAGAAAACTACTCCTTTGTTTGTAGGAGTAGCTACTCGAAGAAGTAAATTGGATCTAGGATCTCTAAAATTGAAACCAGATGTTGGAACCCTAGAGAAATATGGTAGAAAGACAACCAAAAAGAAGAGAGAAACAAAAAGTTTGCAGAATATAGCTAATAGGAAGCAAGCAACTATTCTAGATTTTATCCCTAAAAAGTAATAATGAAAATCATTACATGGAATGTAAGTGGGATGAATAGTATCCATGAATTAGTTATAGTTAGAAATTTTGTAAGAGAGCATAAACCTGATATGATGGTGATCCAGGAAACAAAAATGGAGAAAGGTAAAGCTGAAAGTTTTAAATTGCTTAATAATTATTGTATTATGGCAAGTAATTCTAAAGGAGCCTCTGGTGGAACCTTGATAATGTGGAAAAAATCTATGTTTTTTGGTACCTTGATGGATGCCAATAAACACTTCATTGTAGTCAAGATATAGAATTTATCTTAGGGTAACTGTTGGTATGTAGTTAATAGATACATTTTTAATAAAAAAAACTCTAGAAATTTTTTTTGGGATTCTCTCTCAAAGCTCAAGAGTTTAGATTATAATGGTAAATGGTTACTTTTGGGGGATTTTAATGTTCTTCTCTATGAACATGAAAAAAGGGGGAAATACTAGTCAATTGGAAGGAAAGCTAGAGCTAATGGATTTTATTAATAAATAAGGTCTAATGGATGTGGAAATCCAAGGTATTGACTTTACATGGAGTAATGAAAGAGTTGGAAATGAATGTATTCAAGCTCGACTGGACAAAGTTCTTATCTCCTTGGATTGGACTAAAGATTTTGTTTGTTCTCAAGGCAATACAGAAGATTGCCTCTAACCATTTTCCACTTTAAAGGCTCAATTTATTCAAGTTAGAAATAATTTTCCATTCACATTTGAGAAAATGTGGATGCAACATCCAAATTTCAAGGCTTTACTAGATGAATAGTGGAATATCAATATTGTAGGAATGACTCTATTTCGTGTTGCCACCAAACTAAAAAATGTTAAAAAAAGAGTGAGAGAATGGAATAAGAAGTCTTTTGGAAATATCTTTGAAAGTTAATTAAACTTGAATGAAGAGCTAAAAGACATCCAAGAAAGAATTCAATAGGAAGGTTATTCAGAGGAACTAGTTAAAGAAGAAAATGAAAAGCTAGTTAAATACCATGACATTATTTCTCTAGAGGAAATCTTTTGGAGGAAGAGGTCTAGGTCTATTTGGCTTGAAGAAGGTGATAGAAACACTAAATTTGTTCATCATACTATGATGAAACATAGAGCCAAGAACCAAATTTCTAGCCTTACTAAGGGAAGGGAGAAAATGTTGGAATTACAAATGGGATACTTATACTTCTAGGGAGGGGGGGGTTGTTAATCAAAAGTTCAAACTTCAAAACTTAAAACCCTTTTTACCATTCATTAGATGCATGTAATAAACTAAAATGAAATGTAAAGAAAATGCATCAAATAAGCATACACACATTTGACACCTGATATGATTACCTAGAAACCCTCCAAATGAGAAGGTAAAATTGGGGTGGGGATGACACCCACAATTCTTCACTACTGCAGCAATAAAGTGTCACCAATTAAGGTTACAATAAGTTGACCATGAAATATGATCTACCCTGTGAAAGGCTTGCCTTGTTAAAGGCTTACAAGAGACTGTTAAGTCCCACCCTATTAAAGGATTTTAGCACCCTATTAGACGTGTGCTTGATTAAAGGACTTTAGAACATTCACTTGGAATGTCACCCTGTTAAAAGATTTTGCAATGATTGTTAAGTCAACCTTAGTCCAAAGGATTTCACTCTACTGATACAATTGTTAGAAAGTAATAGTAGAATGTTTGATTTGATGACTTACAACTTTAACTTACTGGTTTGAGATCACCATTTTGTCCTTCTTAATCCTTTCTGATATGATTTTCCAATGCTGTGTCATCGATCCTCTATTCTATAAACTGATTCTACAATTCTCTCACTCTTCTAAGTCACCTTGAATGCTTTATGATCAATTCACCCCTTTTCTTCCTTCTACTCTTCACTCGCATGCATTCTGAATTAATGTGCTTTGCCCTCCTTATAAAGACTTTGGTGGCTTAGGGTTAGGTATGAATCTATGGCTGAGATTCTTCCTTTTTTCCATTTAACCTTTCCAATTTTTTGATTGGGTGCATGCTGATTTCATAGGGAACCAAATACATTCGTCCTTATCTTTAAAGCTTTGAGATCTATCCATAAACTGACAAAAAAATGGTTTGCATAGTTGTTTGTGCCATCACAAAAAACTAGATCTAATCTATGTTACTCGGTACTTGATAATACTAATGCTCAACACATACTATAGTTCTATTTTTGGCTCAACACTTGAATTGCTTGGTATCAACTACTTACTCGACACTTGAATCACTCGACATGGTCCATCTGCTCGGCACTTAAGTGACTTAGCACATGAGTAACTCGACACCGACATCTATACCTATTATACTCGACATGTATTACTAGATCGACATGAACTTAGTAAATATCTTAAGTGTGTTGACACTCAATTGTCAAAACCAATATGAGATTAATAGAAAATTACAAAAGAAAATGATATTTCTAAAGAAATGGTTTCCTATTTTTCTTCTCTTCTTTCTAAGACCTTAATGTGGATGGCACTAGACAGATAGAGCTTCTTGAAGCTATTCCTCATGTGGTTTCTATTGAGTAGAACAAAATGATGATAGTTATTCCCAATGAAGAGGAAATTTACAAAGCAATTTGTTCCTTTGAGGGCAATAAATCTCTAGGTTTGGATGGTTTTCCTATGTTTTTCTTCCAAAATGCGTGGAAAGTGGTACGTAAATAGGTTTGTGATGAAGTTAAAGATTTTTTTGTAGCAAAAAGAATGTTGAAGGAGATTAATTCTACTTTTCTTTATATTATTCCTAAGAAGAACAGAGCTGATTCCCCTAAATAGTTTAGACCTATTAACCTTTGTAACTCGATTTACAAAATAATTTTGAGAGTTCTTACTCTGAGGTTATTTGGTTATCCTTCTTGATCTTATATTTGAGAAACATAATGGATTCATTCCTAGAAGGCAAATTTTGAATTCTATTATAACTGTTCATGAAAATATCCATTCTTTATCTTTGTCTAACAATTAGGATTTAATTATGAAGGTGGATATTGCTAAAGCTTATGATAGTGTAGAATGGAGTTTTCTTCAAAAGGTTTTACTTTCTTTTGGTTTTAATGATGTTGTTATTAAGCTTATTGTGCAGCTAGTCTCTACCTCTTCTTTGGCTATTTTAGTCAATGGGAGTTCTTTTGGCTTTCTTATACCTTCTAGGGGTTTAAGACAAGGTGATCCTATTTCTCCTATTCTCTTCACTATTATGGTTGATAGTCTTGGAAAGTATATTGGTAAGATGGTATTGAGAGGGGAAATTAAAGGTGTGAGACCTACTTCACATCCTCTTATCTAATCTCATGAACAATTTGTGGATGATACCATTTTCTTGGAAAAAATGAATGTTAGGGAGGCTAGAAGTCTTAAAAAGGCTTTGAATCTTTATTCAACTGTATCTGGGAAGTTGATAAATTGGGATAAAATCTCTCTATTTTTTTTTATATCAATACTCTTCCTCTTAGACAAAGGAAAATTGTTAATATTCTGGGGTATTCTATAGGATCTCTAACGAGTACTTATCTTGGCCTTCCTTTGGGGCTTTGTCCATCTGATGCTTTTTAGGAGGATCTTGTAAAGAAACTCAATAAGAAATTAGCTAGATAAAAAGGTAATATGCTAAGTCAAGCTAGTAAAGTTACTTTACTAAAATCTTGTCTTCAAAGTCCTTCAGCTTATGCTCTTAGTCTTTTCAAGATTCCAACTAAATTTGCAGATGCAATTAATAAAATTCAAAGGAATGTTTTATGGTTTGGAAGTAAGGAAAAAAAGAGAATGACTTTGATAGCTTGGGAAAAGGTCTATAAATCTAAGATGGAAGGAGGTTTGGGTGTTAGATCTATTAGAAGTATGAATAAAGCTTTGTTGGCTAAATAAGGATGGAGAGTATACCATGATGATAAGGAATGGAGTTACCTTTATAATGCTCCTCTTATTTATGACTTTTTATCCTACCTTATAATCCCTAGTTCTTCTGCTATTTGGGGAGCTATCCAAGAATCTAAACATATTTTGAATAAAGGTTGTAAGTGGAAATTTGGAAATGGAAGTAAATTTATATTTTGGGAAGATAAGTGGCTTTTGAATCACCCTTTTGTGGATGATTTTGTTGATATGAATTCTATAGAAAGATGTAAATAGGTTTTTGGGGAATTTGTGGAGAATTATTGGTCTATCAATGGCTGGGTTAATATTAACAAGTTTAACCAAAGCTTTTCTAGTATTCAAATTTCTCTTAATGCTTGTTGCCTCTACCCTAACTAGGAGGATATTGTGGCTTGGGGTATTGAACTTGGGGGTTATTTCAAGGTATCTTCTATGTTTAGATATGAGGATAAGGTCAATTCCCCCTTGTGGGATAAAGCTTGGATTAAGGGTCTAATCCCAAAAATTAATATTTTCTTCTGGAATATGCTTCAAAATCAAATTTTAACTTTGGATAATCTGCAAAAAAGAGGTATTAATTTAGTAAATAAAAGTTGTCTTTGTAATATGGATTTGGAAGATAGGAATCATATTTTTGTGAATTGTAGATATAACTAGAATGTTTGGGCTTCTCTTCTTCAATATTGGAATATTTGGTGGGTACAACCTAATAATATTGATGACTATTTTCAAAATTGGAATTATCTTGTTAAAGGAGGTGAAATTGGTTTCCTCTGGAATATTTCTCTTCCGTATATTTGTTGGGGTATTTGGAAAGAAAGGAACAATAGAATATTCAGAAATAAAGAAACTCCTAAGTGGGTAGTGGGTCATAACATTATCCGAGCTATTCAAGAGAATTTTAGATCTCACTATAAAAATAGTGATGAAGTTCATATAAGAAATCCTATGAATGTGATAGGAACTAATACTAAACAAGATGATCAAAGACAACATGTAAAATGTAGATCTCCTCCTTTGGATTGGTTGAAAGCTATTTTTGATAGTTCTACTAAGGGGAACCCTGGAAGAGAGAGGTGTGGTGGAGTCCTAAGAGACCATTATAGTAGAGTGGTGGATGTTGTTGCTATTCCTATTTGTCACTCGACTAGTCATAAAGTTGAGGCTAGTGCGACTATGTATATTGTTAGCCTGGCAATGGAATATGGATATAGGAACTTATGGCTAGAAGGGGATTCTTTAAATATTGTTAATATGTTGAATAATAAGAGCAAAACCACATGGAATATTGATGGCAGTATTATGGAAATTAAAGATTTAATTAAAAAATTTGACAAAGTTATTACAACCCATATATTCTATGAAGGTAATAAAGTGGTTGACTGGATAGCGAATAAAGTGGTCAATAGGGATGCTAAGATGACTTGGCATGATTACCTCAACAAGGAGAGTGAGCTAATGACAATTATTAATAATGACATCACAAATGCTATTGAGGGAAATATTATATGAGATTGAGCAATTTATTATGACAAGTGATAGTTTTATTGCAGATTGTTATCATATCTCAAGGAGGTACTTGTGTGTCATCATCAAAAGGACTTGACACATTTTAAGGGTGAGATTAAACACACCTTGACCTCTGTTAAAGTTACCATTTTTTTAGAGAATTTACAAAGATGGTTTTGCAATGGGTGGAGAACCTAGGAAACAAGAGCTGTCTACCTATAAGGAATGGAAGGTGAACTCTCTAGTGTGGGAGATTCTCAAGAAGGGAAAAGTGACGACATTCATTGAGAAGTTACACAGCTACAAACCCCATATCAATGATTATTTTTTCAAGAATTAGACTGAGGAAGGGGTTACTCTTCATGGGGTAATAGTGAATTTGATGGAGGAGTTTATGGCTGAGATAATTGGCCTTCCAATGGAGGGGCTAAAATTTAGAAAGGAAACAAACATATCAAATGTTGTATTCAAGAAATTTTTGAAAAATGATGTGGAGGAGAAAAGACTTGTGAAGATTGGGGATTTCTATGAATTAGACCAAATCAAAGTAATCTAGCAAGACATCTTATCCTACATTCGTGAACATTTCATTCTGGATGGAAGATAAAAAAGAATGCATAAATTCAATTTTGTGTTTTTAAACCATTTTTGGTATAAAGATAGGCTATCCTTCCCCTATTATTTGAAGCTCTCTCTGCTATACAATCTTCAAGCTCGTAGGAAGAAGGAAACTAGACCAGTGATCCATGAAGGTCATATTTTATTAATTGAAGATTACTATAGAATTTTGCAGTAAAGCTTTCACCTGTAGCGAAGAAGAAGAGAAAATTGGTTGGTAGTGAGCCTTATCAATCGACGAATGCTAAGAAAATTAAAAATAACAAGGTTAAAACTAAGGAGGGTTGCAATGATAGCAAGGGTAAAATGAAGGAGATTAAGATGGAACAAAAGAAGAAAAATAATGAGGAAGCTACAAAGTCTAAGAAAAGTGTAGATGATGAGCATAACATAGAAATGGGGGATTTTTGCTCTAACTTGGATAGGTATTGTGCAAGTGGGGGTATCTCAGTGGTAAAGAATGAGGGGGAAAGTAGAAAAGAAAGGAACTTAGAGTCAAAAACAATTTTTGAACCCTTGGGGTAGGATGATGGGAACCGAAGTGAAAAGCCTATACCCACTAAAATGGATATTACTGATGTTAAGAGTCTGATGGATTCTAAAATAGAGAAGAATGATGAAGGAAAAGCCCTAATCATCAAAGATTAGTGTCTAAATAAGGAGAATCAAAAGGAGATGATAGAACAAAAGGGTTTAAATACTAAAAATTAGCTCCATCTCAAGGAAATCTAGAAAATCACTAATGAGTCAAGAAAAAAGTTTGATGAAGAGAACATAGATGATAATAACTCGATGAAGTTGTCTTTCCTTCACAAAGTTAAGATAAAAGTGGATGCTTCCCTCCAAGTTGACTCTTGGCTCTATAATGAAATAATTGTTCTAAAGACAAAAATGGGAGAAATCCAGAGAGAACTAGATCATGAAAAAATGAAGAGAACCCAATTGGAAAAACAAGTGGGGAACATCCCTGAGAAATTAAAAGAATATGAAATGGAATTTTGGCAACTGGTTAAACATAATGAGGAAAAAGTGGAGATGGTGACTTCTAGTTTATGTATTGCAACTACCAATACAGGGAAAAAAAGAAATGAGGAGATCATTTCACTTGATGTTGTTGCTGCCAAGATAATGGGTGGTCCAAAAAAATGAACAAGACAAAGTACAAAGAAAGCTATTGTTGAGGCTCATGGTTCTACTACTGAAGACATCTTGTAGAGTACTACGAACGCTAGCAAGGAATTAGCTAAGGTTATTAAAGATCTAATTTAGTTGCTAGTCTGGTGTGCTAGTTTTTGGTCCCTATTTGGGTTACTAGTTTTGGTTTTCTATTTTGTGTCATTTCCATCTTTTCTCTATTTTTAACTCTAGGTTCCAAGTTCTTGTAAAACTTGGTTTGATCTATTTTAGTTCTTTCTTGCTTCCAAGTCCATGTAAAACCTAAATTTTTGATGTGAGATTGCAAACTTTAGGTTTCAGGTCCTTGTAAAAATTGGTGATCCTTAAAGGTTATCTTATGTTTTTGTAAGGGGTTTCGAGTCCCCTCAAAACCAAATTTTTCCATTAAGCTAAAAATAATAGTAGTAATTGAATTATTATCTAAAGAGATTGACATGAATGTTGAGCTATTCGGTACCTAAGAGATAGTCACGATTAAAATGATAATGGAAATAAAAGTGCCCAAGATGGATAGGAAAATATAGAAGATGATTAAAGTTATTGAGGGAAAACCTGGTGAACATAAACTTTAGATAACTTAAGAAAAAGGAGAGGATAAGGAATTTGAAGAAGAAGCTAAAGCTAAAGAATCAAAAGGTAAAGAGCTAGTCATTGTTGAGCCCAAGGCAACAAAAAAGAAGAAAGTATTGGTTGTTGATCCAAAGGTAAAAGAGGATCTAAAGAAAGGTGTGAATAAGGATATCACACCACTAGAGCAAGAGAAAAAGAGAAGTGTGATCACAAGATCAAAGGTAGATTAGTCCATTTCTCTAAAAGAAAAAGAAAGCCCAACAAAGAGGAAGCTGACCAAGACACCAAAGGAAATATTACCTAAGAGGCCAAGGAGAAAATTAGTCATGACACCTAATGAGGAGGAAGACAATGAAGAAACTGAGTTTGATGATCTGAAAAAACTTCATATTCTACCTAGACTACCTCCAATGACTATTGATCAAGTATGTAAAGGGATTAGGGATTCAACCAATCTTGCATGTTTTAAGACAATTAATTATGATTCTTTAAATAAAGATGATCAAGTGAACCTTGAAAAAGATATGATGCCCATGTTGATAAAGTTTAAATATACACCTATAGAATTAGGTAAAAGAATTCATGAAGATTTATACAATAAATTAGATGCTAAGTGGAAGTGGGTATTATCCACTGAAAGAAAAGTAAGGGAGACCATTTTAGCATAGACAATTCCTGATTTGGGAAAGACACATGTCTATAGCCCTAAAAGATTTTGTAAAGAGATTTATACCTAAAGAGAGGGCCTAATTTTTTTTGAAAAATAAGGCTCATCAAGTTGAGAAAGCGAGTATTCTTATATGGAAGGAAGCATTTGGATTACTTGTTCCATCAACTGAAAAAGAAGAAGAATAAGAAGAAGGAAGAGATGCTGTAGAGCTAGAAGAACAAGATGAAGAAGAAGTTGCCAAGCCAACAGAAGAAATAAGGAGATTGGTAAAAGGGTGTGAACAATAAGATGTTGTCACCATTGAGGACATTCCTAATTCATCTCTACTAAATCAGAATGTATTAACTAAGGAAGATTTGAAAAATTCTACACCAGATGCCTCATATCCCTCTCTACCATGCACCAATCTAGATTTTTTATAAATATAGGATTATCTAAGCATTGAAAGTGAAAAAAATGATGATTTCAAAGTTACATCAGGTATAATTACTTTTGACATGAGTATCAAGCAATAGGGCAAGACAATAATTGTGTTTCCACAATTCTCTCATGTCACAGTGGGCCAAGAAAGTAACATCGAGGCAGAAGAAGAAAAAGAAATGGAAGAGATAAACCCAAAGAACAAGAGGCTATTCAAGCTCTTATACAACTACCAAGTGCTGTGCCAATAGAGCGATCAATTGTTACACCTGTACAATAGGTTAGATCAACTCCATAGGAGAAGACACCTAGATCAAGTGCAAAGGGAAAAAAACTACAGGTATCACTACCTAGTGATAGCTCCCCTCGATCATAGATAATGACACACAAAGATAAAAAATAGAGGAGACAATAAGTTTAGATGAGGTCATTACATTGCATATGTATGACTTGAATAACATGACTCCATAATAGATGAAGGAATTAAAAACCTCATCAAGTCGCAAGACAAAGCAAGAACAATTGGGGAGAGAACACAAGAAGAAACAAGTACTACTTAATATCAAGGATATTGTTTTTGAAGCTTTTGAGATTTATGATGTTAATGAGAAACATCAAATTTTGGATCAACTAGTGTATATAGTTGATAAGGTTCAAAAAAAAGGAAAGAAACCAGTGAAAAATTGTTGAGATGGTCTAAAAAGAAATCTGAACGCAAAGTTTTAGAGAAAGTCTCAATAGAACTTGTAATTAGGTAGGTTGAGATTTCTAACGTTACCACTCAGTTCAAAGGAATTTTGAAAGCCATTCATTCTTTGTATATTAAACTTTGTGATGTTGAGTTCTTCACATTGGAGAATCAACATTCTATTGATTTGATATAGGCATATATGAAGGCATGTACTATTGCTTTGAGCAAGAATAGAAGTTCAAGCTCACCTTCATACAATAAGTTGACATTTGATCAACAAAGATCAGCTAAATTGATGGCTAGAGACAGTGGCATAATGAATAAATTAATTTTAATTCAATTCATGGTACTACCCCATTTGGAGATAATTCAAAGGGAATTATCTATGGCTCAGAGTCTTACAAGGAAAGCTCCCCATCTTTCAACAACATAAATCCTAATTGATCTAGCTACTCAGCTTTAAATTGACATTCAAGTCATGGAATCAACAAGAGATAGATGGCATAAAGGACTTGAAGAAATTTTGGCCAGTCATCAAACATTTTTGGATAAATACAAGATAACCCCTACGAACCCCAAGCCATAAGTGACAAAACAAGGGGGAAATGTCAGAATGAATAAGGAGGAAATAAGATTAGGGATAAAAAAAAAATATTAAATGAGTCAACATCAGAGTTTACAAACATGTATATATTGTATAGCAGAGATAAGTTTTGAAGACCAAGTTATAGTCTTAGGGGGAGTACTATTTTTTATTTTGTATGGATTGCTAAGTCATGAAAAAGTGTTTTTTCCACTAATGTCAAAGTGGGATATTGTTGATCTCTAAGCCCAAGGTGCCTACTTGTGTCCAACACTTAGTCATTTCCAAGGCAATGTTGGTTGGCCATCACTACGATCGAGCAATCTAGAGAAGGTCAAGTTATAGTGGACTTGTTTATATATCAATACATTTCGAGCAAGTCAAAGGTTGTCGAGCACCCCAGTAGAGATCGATTTAGTATACATACCGAGTAACACAATAGAGACCAAGAATTTGGAAAGTTAATTAATGCTGAGTGAATTAGTATATGTTGAGCATATAAAAGTTGAGTGACAACACGAATGTTAGTTATGATCAAGTGTCAGAATATTCAAGTGCCGAGTAAACTAGTTTTGATATATGAGTTTGTAATGACACAAACACTTATGTAAATCATTTTAGCTGACTTCTACATGACATTTAAATATTGTACAGATAGTTAAGAAGAAGATGACACATTTTGTCAAAAGACATTAATCCTAAGAAAGGCAGATTAACCAATTAGAAAATGAAAAGGGAAAAATGGAAAATGGATGAAATATGGATTATTGATTAAGATCTATAACTTTCTATGATTATATATTTAAGAAGGGTTATTAACCCTAAATCATTATGCCAATGAGATTGATGATGGTGAAGATGTGAAGGAGAAAACAAGTGAAGTACAAAACAAGTAAGACTAAGTCTGAAAGGAGATCAGACAGAGCAACTAGAGCAGTGAAGGACATAACAAAGCATATCAGATAAGGAGATCAATTTGATACATTGAAGAGAGGAGATCCATAAACAACTTTCAAAGAAAATTGAAGTATCAAGTACTAAATTAGTTTTAATAGATTAAGTCAGGGAAAATATTTAATAGAGTAGCTTTAATAGACCTACTTAAATCTCCTAACAAAGTCCTTACTTTATTGTGAGTGCAAAATCCTTTAATCAAGGTAAGACCTAACAGTATTGTAAAGCTTTTAATAGAGAATACCCCTCATAGGGTAGATCATCAGAAATGATCACATTGTAGCCCTAACATGAAAACTTCATTGTTGCAACAATAAACATTTGTGGGTTTCATCCCCACCCTAGTTTTACCTTCATTTTGGAATGTTTATGGGTTATCAAAATATTTGTGTTATGTGTTTATGTTTTCATGGATGTTATGCTTAGATAAATTTAATTTCAGCATTGCAAGTTATGAGTATATGGTATGAGATGGATTAGGTGTAAATACATTTAATTATTTTAACAGTGAAAAGTTTTATAGATACCAATTCACCCCCCCCTCTTAGTATCTTGTTTCCAAATAAGACTTCTAATAGTATGAAGGCAACTTAACATTAATATATTTTTCATGTAACAAGATAGGTCACTTTACTTCTAGATATCCTACAATATTTTCTAAGCATACGGATAATCCATACACATAAAAAAATCCCAAGAAATGATGCTATGCTAGTGAAGATGGATATGATAAAATATCCTAGAAAAGTGAAGAAAAATTGCTTTTTTTTCTATTAAATATGAAAACCTTGTGAATGAAGAGAGAGAGAGAGAGAGAGAGAGAGAGAGAGAGAGAGAGAGAGAGAGAGAGAGAGAGAGAGAGAGAGAGAGTTGTTTTCAAATGTAGAAAAAATTCTAAATGGATTATAGATAGTGGATGTTCTCATACATAATAGGTGAAAAAGACAGGTTTGTACAAATTAATAAGAATGATGGTGGTATTGTTAGATTGGGAGATAATAAACCTTGGTTGATCAATGGAAGATGGTTTATAACCCTTGATGGCAAGACTACAATTGCTGATGTTTTATTTGTTGATGAACTAAAACATAATGTTTTAAGTGTTCAATAGCTGGTTGATAATGGATACCATTTGTAATTTGAATATGGGACACACACAATTAAAGATCAATTAGGAAACATGATTGCATTAGCTACAAAGACAAGAGGTAATGTATTTCAGTTGAATCCTTTAGAACTAAGTTGTTTTGTTACAAATATGGATGACATATGGTTGTGGTACAAGAGGTTTTTTTCATTTGAATTTTCATAACATGGTGAAGATTAGTAATTCTATGTAGTCAGTGATTTGCCTAAGATAATGAATCCTACTTATATGATGTGTTATTGGAAATCATACAAGGAATACTTTTCAAAGAAAGACATACACTTCTAAAGGAAGATTAGATCTTGTACATATATAATGTGGGCCAATAAAGACAAGGTCATACTATGGTGAGAAATATTTTATACTTTTTGTTAATGATTATTATAGGATGATGTGGGTTGTATATTCCAAGGAGAAGTCTAGGGAATTTGATATGTTCAAGATTTACAAAGAAAAAGTTGAGAATGAATTAGGTTTTAAGATAAAATGTTTGAGATCAGATAGAGGTGGCAAATTTACATCAAATAAATTTAATATGTTTTATGCTGATCATGGAACATATAGGTAGAATTCTACACCTAGGGTCCTCCATAGTAGGATGGAGTAGTAGAGAGAAGAAATACAATAGTTCTTGATACTGCAAGGAAAATGATGCTAGAAAGAAAGATTTTGTAGGTATATTGGAGAGAACTAATTACTACTATAGTCTACATTTTGAATAGAGTTTAGATCAAACATGGTATTGGTAAGAATTTAAATGAATTATAGTTTGGCCATGTAACTTTTGTTAAATACTTTTGAATATTGGTAGTAAATTCTATATCAAGAGAGATGACGAGATAGAAATTTTTTATCTTAGAAGTGATGAAGGGATATTCCTTAGTCACTCTACTAAGAGTAAGGTATATAGATGTTACAATCTCATATTAAGGAAGATAATTAAAAGTATGAATGTAAGGATTGATGAGAGATTTTAGATATAGGAGAGATTATATGATTATAATTCACATAATAAAGGGAATCATATATCTATGAATCAAGCATCTACAAGTCAAAGTCAAAACCAGAATCAGAACTAGGAATGAGAACTAGAGTAGTTCTTTGAGATTGATAATGGGACTCATGTATGCATTGAAGAGCCAAGGGAAAAACCTAGAACTCTAAGGTATGCATCATTGAATCATTCTAAAGGGTGATGCTAGCAAAAGGTGTTATGACAAGATCTAAAATGAAATTGTGTTTGATTTTACAAGTAGAGCCTTAAGTCTATTAACAAAGCTTGTAAATATGAGTTTTGGATTAAAGTAATACATGAAGAGTTGGATAAAATTGAGAAGAGTAAAACTTGGGAATTGGTTCCTAGGCCCTAGAACAAAATTTTAATAGGAACTAAATATGTTTTCAGGAATGAAATGAATGAGAAAGGTGAAATTGTAGGAACATTAGTTTGTAAATAATATTTTAAAAAAGGAAGGTATTGATTTAAATGAAATATTTTTTAGAAATTGAGGCATTTATCAACACTTGGATGAGGTTTTTAGATGTTGTATTAATGACTAGTTTTGTCATTGATGACAACATATGTTCATATGTTCATGACCAATACAAATTATGTATATCATAGGTTGATTATCAATACAAAAAGGTTAGTTGGTGGCACTATTATGTATGTAAGCTTACATGTGTGTAATATAAAAAGTATAGATATCATATCTATGTTTGTTATATTCTATGTGAAGATTTGGTTGAGTTACAATTTGTTTAGTGAAGACTGGTAGCACCACTAAACAAGAAATAATAATAGAGATTATTACTGGAATTTTGGTTATATCTTATTGGAAAATAAAAATTAAACATGACAAGATTAGAAGATAATATAAGAATTTCTTGTACGCATATGTTCATGATTGGGGATATTTGGATTATTTTGGAAAGGTCAGTAATGATTAGCGTGTAGTATATTTTACTAGCAGTCAACTGTGTTGAGGAAACATATGATTGACTATTGAAAAATGTGATATATTTATTGTAACATTTGGAACCTTATTTTAATGATTATAATGATGCTTATGAAAGAATTTATGCCTTAGCATGATCCTATGTAATTAAATGCATATTGAGGAAGCTCTAACAGGTTGACCTAATTAGTTATTTGAAAAGGGTACAAAGGAAATACATTTTTCTTGATTAGAGGACATGAGATTGATGTATAATGGTATATGATGTGGGTTTCTATATTGGATGATCAGAGAAGAGCATAGATGATATTGATTGATTAGGGTGAATTTAAAATAAACATTTAGGCAAGTAAGTTGCATATCAGTCAATTCATGTTATTTGATATATTATCCTAAAAATTTTGTCTTTTACATTTGCTAGAGCATTTAAGAATTAAGTCTATTTGTTTCATATTAGACTTTAACAAGGTTGGAACATTCTTAAAAAAGATTCAAAGTTATCATAACAAAGATATATCATCTAACAAAGGTTGTTATACTAAATGCATTATATTTGACACAAAATAGGGTCACATCCTTTCACAAGGAACTTATATATTAGTACATTATCTTGTGGGTACCATCCCTATTGGGGGTTTAGTTAGTATATCATTGTGTTATGGTGTATGGTTTCTTATTGTTGTGCATCATATTTTAATTGTTGGAGATTAGATTTATAAGTTTGGATTTAATTATATTTGGTCACAACTTAGTAAACAATTCATATCATATCATCAAGTCCTCTTTGAGAAGGAATATTAATAGCTTGTGGAGATATGCTATGGCTTACAAGAAGGAGAGCCCTAAATTTTATGGTCTTAACTATGATATTTGGAAGAACAAGATGAGACTACATTTGATCTACATAAGAATTGGTTACTAGTTGATTAGAAACAACAAAATTGATGTCAAAACAAAGAGTGAGCTATCTTCATGCACAAATGAGGAAAATAAGATATTCCAATATAACATGATTATAAGAGAGTCGTTGATTAATTTCTTATCTGAACTTGAATTTATCGAGGTAAAATAACTTGACCTAACACATGACATTTGGACTAAATTAGAAAAAATATATGAAGGTCATGATTTTACAAAGAAAGCTAAGTTGTAGAATTGGAAAACTACGTTAGAAAATTCTATAATGCAAGATGATGAGAGTGTTAGAGAATATGTATAGAGGATTAAAAAAATTACTACAGGGATGAAGAGCATATAAGGAACTATAATAGAAGATGAAGTTAATAATATTCTCAGATATTTAACACCAACCTATAAGAATAAGGTTAAAAAAATTGAAGAAGTTATTCCTCTTATTAAATTTTTCAATAGGGAAACATTAATTGGTAAATTACAACCTTTTGGACTGGAAGATTAAAAGATGCTTTGCCTAGAACTGTAGCTTGTTTTAGAGAAAGAGCACATAAAGTTAAAAGAGTACTAACCAAGAGTGCAAGTACCAATAACATAAATCTTGGAGAATGTGCAAGTGAATGGGAAAAAAATTATGAAGAAGAAAGAAAGTTAGATGATCTTGAAGCCTTGTTTGCAAAAAGAGGGCAAAGAGGTACAAGAGTATTCAAATTTAAGTTTCCTATAAATTTCTATAATTGTAACAAAATTTTTCACTTTACATCAAGATGTCCTACAAGAGAATCTAAGGTAAAGCTTTGACCTTAAAAATTAAAATATCCTAAAGAATGTCGCTATGTTGGTAATGATGAGATTGAGGTTAGAGAAATTTTATGGATAGTGACTATGAAGATGAAATATGATTTATTTATATTAAATAAGAAGGTCTTATTAATGAAGAAAAAACACCCATTTCACATATTGAGAAAAATAAAATAGATTAGATTATAGACAGTGGTTGTTCAAATTGGATGATAGGTGTCAAAGACATGTTTTATTTAACTAAACAACTATGATGGAGGTGTTGTTAGAGTTCATAACAATTCACCATTCTTAATAAAAGGACAAAGTTCTATATCACTTGATGGTAAGACTAACACTAATAATGCATTATTTGTTGATGGACTAAAACATAACTTGTTAAGTGTTGGACAACTTGCTGACAAGGGTTATCATTTGTAATTCACTAATAAGGAATGTTTAATTAAGAATAAGAAAGGAAGTGAGATTTCTATAGGTACAAGAACCAAAGGTAATGTATTTTAGTTGAACCCCTATGAGATAAATTAGTTTCTTAAAAATGTTCATGATAGTTGGTTATGACATATTATATTTTGTCAAATGAACTTTAAAGTGAGTAATTCTAATGAAATATGAGATCTATCTAATATTGTAAAACCTTCTAATATGATGTATAAAGAATGTGTGATGGAAAAACAAAAAAGGAGAATATTTCAGGGGAAAATTTTTACTACTTCAAAAAAGTTGGAGATTGTTTAGATAGATTTATGTAGACCTACCAAGCCAAGAATATTCTATGGTGAGAGATACTTTATTCTTTTCATCTATGATTTCACTAGGATGATGTGGGTTTCTTTCCTAAGAAAAAATATGAAGCATATGATACATTTAAGATCTTCAAGGAAAAATTTGAGAATGCATTAGAATTAAGAATAAAACATTTAAGGTCTAAAAGAGATGGATAATTTATATCTAATCATCTCAATGCATATTATGAGGATAATGTAATTCATAGACAAATTTTAGCACCTAAAACACCACAATGTGATGTAGAGAGATTTTAAAAACCTTTGGAAAATTAGCCTGTACATGTATGCATGCAGTTTTCATAAATTTTGCTCAACAAAGGGTCAACACATTATGATGTTGCCCAATCAAATCTGCAAAGGCATTTGGCTTTCCTATATCAAGAACATAGACATACAACATAAATAAAGCATGAAACAAATGAGGATCCTCCAATGGTCATCATAGACCACTGGAGATCCTTTAAAACTTCTCCATGCAAAGGCCACTCTCAAAACAATAGAGAGATCCGACTGATAGGAAATGAAAAGTAAAAAAAATGCTAAACTTTAAGATCTGATTTTTAGATTTTTTCCCAAAATAAAGATCTAAATACAAATAGAAAAATGTGTGTAGAATACTACCCAATCACATCTATACAATACTAGAAACTCAAAAAAATTATAGGAAAACTCAAGGACTTCATTCCATTCACTTTCTCTCAAAAAATCTCTCCCAAAAACTCTCTCCAAAAAAATCTCTTACAATATGCACGCTTTCTCTTTTTGAAAAACCTTCTAATGTAACTCCCAAGAAAACCATCATATCCTTCTTGTGGTAGTTACATTTTGAATGCCTATACATGATGCTTTAGGAATATTCATCATTTTCTTCCTTTTGATTTTTCCCAAAAACATTTTAAAAAATTAGAAACTTTTAACACACCCAAAATAAACTAAAATAAACTCATACTAAGTCCTCAGTGGATAATGTTGGGTAGGCTTATAAGAATTCCACCTAAACATTTCTACCACATGGAAAAGGAATTTTATTTTAAAACATAAAACTCTAAACTCACACACACAAACAAACATTTCAAATTTCAGATTTTAAATTCAAATCTTTCTGATATTTGCTTTGTGCCCCTGCATTTTAGTCATCTTGCAGGTTGTCTTCCTATCACCACAAGACTTCCTGTCACAATATAATTCTACATTAATAATGTTGCATGCTAACTTCCTGTACATATGTGCTCCTGCACCATACTCCCAAATTTCAAATCTTTCCAAGTCCGTTTGGAAACACCCGCAAAACACAACATTAGAAAAATATATGTATCCCTTCAACTTTACTTTTGGTTTGTACTTGTCCTCCATTAGAAAACTTGGCCTTGGTTGAACTTGTATGTTTTGAATTTTCTCTTTCTCCTTTATCTTTACCTTTAGTTTGCTATCGATCAACACAATAAAAATAATTTTCAACTCCCTATGCATCCAGTTCATCATATTCTGAATTTGTATGGCTGCTACATACACTTGTAACTTCATCACATTTTGAATTTGTATTATTGCTGCGTACACTTGAATCTTTATTTTGAAATTTATGTCCCAAAAATAATTTGTTACTTTGTCATAAACATATTCAACCTCCTCTTCTTTTTCCATAACATCATCTGATATCTCTTCTTTGGAAACTTCTTCATGCTAATTCTCCATACTACCACCATGTCTTTTCCATTCTCCCATGATGGCTGGAAACTCTTCCCATAAATCATATTCTTCTTCATGACCTATTGCTACACATTCTTTATCTTCATCCTCATGCCATTCCTCTTGGTATTTCACTTCACCATGCATATTTAAGGCTTCATCATTTGTCTCCAAACTCTCTTTCATAGAAGTACCTTTCAGTATTGTACTCATCTCTATTTTTAAAGGACACATTACTATTCTAACTATTGGGACTCAAAATTGAAGCCCTGATTTTGAGGACCATCCTAAAAATCAAGCCCTATAAGTGCTTTTTAATGCATGTGTACCTAACTGTCCTTTTGAGGCCTAAGAGGTGTTTAATATTTCTAAGACCTTGCATTCAGTATATCCACTTTTCCCATGAAGATAAATTTGCATTCCAAGTCATTCCACAAAGTTCCGTTTTGAGCAATGTTCAAATCTGCATTTTTGCCTAAGTGTCAAACATCGATAGGAGGCCTAGTTTGTAATTGAATATCTTGCACCTAGTTATGTTTCATGACTCTCCACTTTGAGAATGTTTAATATCCATATCAAAGAACATATGTTTCATATTTTGAGTCATTTTGATATGTTTTGACTAGGTTTTGAATCCCTCAAAGTTGGTTGTTTATTGTTGTCGCGCTGATGTAATAATTTCAGGAAGCCCTATTTGACCTATTATAACTTTGACCTAGTTGATAAAAATGAGAAAATTCATTTTGCATTACATTCTAGAGGTTAGAGACTTGTTATGTTTCATATTTGAGCTTATGAAGAATCTGTTTGATCAATTTTTGAATGTGAGTCCATATGCAATTTGTAAAGTTTTACTGTGTTGAAAAGTGCAGATTGATCAGTACCCCTATTCGTGATATCATAACTCTGAATCTATGATAGGTGAGATCAAATGGATTGTACCATAGTATTATACCTTGAAAATTATTTAGGTGTTCCAATTTACAAGTTTTGATGAATCCGTGTGCACACTTTCCTAGGTCCATTCCATTTGCAAAAAATGCTTTTCGACCATTGCTCCCAGCTCTGTAATTTTGAGTAGCCGACTTTGATTGCTCGCCAAATTTGCCCCATTATTTTTCATGAGCCCTAATCAAAGATTCATACTCTCCTTGTGACAATGAACTAATGCCCCAATTTTTATACGCCCAAGTGTTAGTTTGACCTATTTTCAAAGCTAAATCAGAATGCATTTTATGGTTTTCTGACATGTTTGCTTGTAGGCAATGCTGAGAAGGCAACTTTGATAGTCAATATCTTTTTATTGAGAATTCATTATGAGATGACATTTGACAAGGTACAATATTGTTGAACAAAGAATCAGTGTGTCTAATTTTAGAGCCCGGTCAGGTGTTTTGGGTAGTTTTTAAAACCAGTCAGAGGACCTCTTGGCATGAAGTTGGTAGTCATAAAAAGGGAGTTAAAATGAGTTTTAATAGATGGTTCAGTGGTCAAATGGTTTTCAGTCAATGTTAGATGTTTATCAAATCATTTTGGAATGTTAGTTGTTCGAAAACAAATTTTTTTATAGCCAAACCCACTTAGGGGTGCGACTGAATGTTCTATCAAATTGATGAAGGTTTGTCTAAATTAAAGGTTTTTAAAGAGGAATTATAATGATTCTAATCATTGCAATGTTTCACTATATGCTTATCATCATTTGAGGATCAAATAGATACACTTTTCATACATGTCTTCTAGTGTGAAGGAGAAACCATAATGTGCCAAGGAGGTCCCTAGGATCACACTTGTTAAGACTTCTCCATTCTTGAAGAGAGGGAGACTTGTTTCAAAAAAGGGGGAACATGCCACACGATTTTACAACATGAGTACTTTGTTGATAATGGGTTTGGAACTCTAGGAGCTTGTTGAGAAGTAAAACCAAATGATTCACTATGAGTGATTGGTCTGATGATTCAAGTAATGTGAATTCAGTGGATTCCATGCTAGTTTTTGATCCATTCATTGGAAATTTGATGTAAAGCAGTGTTGACAAAGAGAAAGAAGAGTTTCATCAATGTCTAATTCTTCATTTTCAATGAATTAAATTTTTGAGTTGATTACTAATATTGTTTTGGTGAAGCATGAAATTTATTCAAGTCCCATATCATAAAGAAGGGGTGGACATGAGTTACTTTTGTTTGAGGCTCTCTGTAAAGTTTTGATAGATTGTTGTATGGAATATATTTTCAGATGTTCCATTAGCTATGTGGTGTGCATGTGGTGATGTAACTTTTTAAAGTAAATACAATCCGAAGCCTTATTACATTGAGGGCTTTGCTATAATACTGTGGACATTTTAGGTCGAGGATGATGATGGAGGAAGGTGTTGTTGTGTGGCATGCCCCATTTCCATCAAACTTCCTCATTAATATGTAAGAATCATGCTACATCCCCTTTCTACATAATTGGAGAGGTAGGGCAACACCCATGAACCAATATGATGAGGAGGAGCAACACCCACTGCTATGCATTAAGGAGGAGAACCACAAGAAGATTAGAGGAGCTCATAGATGTTATAGCAAGAGGCGCTATCATAGCTATGGTCCATGACTTGGAGTAAGCCAATCAAAGAAAAAATGCTTGGAAAAGGATGCCAAATGTAGTTTGGACAGTAGAGAACTCATACAAAGAGGAGTTGCAGTCCACAATTTTTGGCAGGGGTTGTAGACCATGAGAGGGAAGAGGATCTCCATAGTTTTGGTAGGAGCTATAGTCCATGACATGTGCAAAATGAGGGGAGCAGAGCTCCATAGCAAGGAAAGTATCAACGTGTGCATACAGACCCTCTATTTCAAATGAAAATTTTCTTTTTTAGTAGATGGGGCCCAAGGTGGAGCATGTGAACTTCTGCTCACTATATGCACCTAGGTTCAAGGATGTCTATTAGAGAAGCACAATGTGTGACCACGATTTGAATGTTAGGATGAGGGATGTTGGAGATGGTGTGATGGAGTAGATTCTATTAGTATGTGGTGATTGATCTTGGAAGTACTGCACATACTTCATAAATTAAAATAATAATTTTGGGCTCCTATTTTCCAATGGTGGGCTACTATTCACCAATGACTAATATTCACCAATTGGCTATTGTGTATATTCATCAATTTATGGCTGACATGTTGTAACTAATTTTGACCCTAAAGTGGCAAAAATATTTTTATAAAAGGGCTTAGGGTTAGGGATTGTCTCATAAGGTGTGATGCAAAATTTGGTTCTTACAATGATATTGAGTTGTAAGGGATTACAGATTCTAATCAGGTTGTAATCACAGGATCATAATAATATTGGACTTTTTGTTTGGTGGATGTAGCCCAGGGTTTGGGTGAACCACGTTAAATCTTGGTGTTTTGTATTCTCTTCTATGTGATCTATTATTTTCTGATATTGTTTATATTTGCTTGTAATTATTATTTCTGTCCATGGTTAAATCCTAACAGATTCTTGGAGAGGTGTTATGACCAAAACGAGGTCAATAGAGCTTTGGATTATCCCACATTCATTGTATGCTAGATGCATAATATGTTTAAATGCATGAGCACACACTTTACAAGTGTCTTGAAGACACTGTCATTTTGAAAGCCTCAAGTAACTCGCATGGTGGGCCCGATCATCTTGGCGACTTGGGTAGAATTTTGAACAACATGCATGATGATGTGGACCTGTACGACCAATTGTAAGTTGACACGTGGCATGTAGGTGGAAAAATATGATAGTGATGTGTGGCAAAGACCCTCCAATGTGGCACGTAAATTGAGGTGCTAATGTGGCATAGTGGGACATGTGTCGCAAGGGCACATTCTCACATGTGACATGGTAATTTCTAATTGTGCATGCAGGGATGTGCCTAGCCAACAAGTTGCACCAGGCCTCGGGTCAGTGGTGACATGGTAGGAGCATAGGTCCAACTAGTAATAAGGTGCCATGTGGCAGTGAGATGACAAGCATCAAGCAGGAGGTGATGTGGCACTAACCGGGTAGTTTGAGAGCTAATGAGAAGTTGCCATGTGGAAGCATGATAGGTGGGACCAATCAAAGGGTGCCACATGGCTCCCGATGGCAAGTGAAAATATAGAGGATTGACCAATCACAGGCTGACACATGTTAGGCCTGATCAAAGAAGGTTGACCCGAATTGCATAATAGGAGGGAAATTTGAAATTAAGAAAAATATATTTTATTTTATTCTTTTCCTCAAATTCATGTGCAAGGTTTTTTAAATGAAAAAGGGATATATTATGAAGTCTGAACTTTAGGAAATATCAAATTTTTGCATAAAATTTAAAAAGCAAGTGCAGACCAAAGAGCCTTGATAGGAGCCTAATTTTCAAATTGAGATTCTAGGTGTTTCTTGTAAGAAAGTATAGCACTATTATATATCGCCGAAATTAGGAGAGAACAAAATTTCCATTTTTAGAGTTTTTTTTTCACATAGGAAGCCCCTAGTTTAAGTCATGCAAGGATTTGTCTTAGGTGTCTATTTTTCAGTTTCATTCAGTTGGGGTAGTTCAAATTTGATTTCCAATGAAATGGTGAACTGAATGAATGAAAAAGGCAGTAAAAATATAGTTAGGGGAAAAATTTGTTACATCTAAATCAGTTAAATGGAGGTTTTATTAGCATTTCAGATATTTTTGTAACACAAGGGTTTTCATCATTAAGGAAGAGGTATTTTGAATTTGTTACAGAATAATAATGAAAATCATATTAGATTTCATGGGTAGAAAGATGAGAGATGCTTTACAACAACAAGGAATGAAGATTCAAGTGGACACATGTCACTTCTAGATCAGATCTAGGACTTCATTCATCTCCTATATCTATCTCTTTCCGATTCATTTTAGGGGTTCCAATCTTGAGTTTTCTTAGATTTGTGAGACCAAGGGTTCCAGTTTTGAACATATTTCACTACTGTGATACCATTCTTCAACATATTTCTCTTGTCTGAACAATAGTAGTTAAGCTATTATAGATAGTTCTAATCTATTTAGTGGTTTTATGAATTGTTTTACATGCATCTAAAAGTATAGTTTCAAATAAATGAATAAAAATGAGTAGGAATCTCTTAGTTTCATTTTGATTCTTATCTCCTATCTTTGTAATCTACAATGTTTTGGGGTTTAGGGACAAAGAACTTAGACCCAATTGCATCCCCTTAAGATTTCATGTCTGGTATATTTTTCTGTTGGAACAAAGGGCCACATAAATGCTTGATGTGTTTGACAGGGTTGCTGGTTATTCGAGAAGGATATTTCATGAGAATGAGGTCTTTATGAAAATTGATGTATGATTCACAAAGTGATAAGATAGATCTGATATCTTGATGTATGGAATATGTCATTGGTATCATAGATGTATGTATGATTTTTGGAATTGCCTAATAGATAAGGCACTGATCAGCTACATGATCAACTTGTTCTTAGTGCTACATATTTAGCGATTTTCTAAAATCAAAATTATAATCATCCATTTCCCTTTCCATTAAAGAGCTAAAAAGAATTGCCCTCACTTAGCTTATCAATTTCTTAGGTCATGTCATTAGCTATTTGATGTCTATGATCTTTGCATAAGTACAAAATATATAAGGGTTTAATCTATTTTGTTAGATTCAAGTGTATGCTTTAGCACTGGTACCATATAGGTGAATCTAAGGTCCACCCACCTAGGTTTTATAGAGCCTAAAGTAGAAGAAGGGTCTAGCCTTATAGTTGGCCCGGTGTTTGAAAGAGTATGTTGAAGATGGGAAATAGATGCCCCTAGATGTATCTTGTTCTCATCAGGGTAATTTGAAACTGTGAAGTTTGAAAACACCAAAACCAACCATAACTTTATCACACTCAAATCCCATAGGACTTGCCTCTTTACTCATCTCATCAAAATTTACTAGTTGCACTTCTTCTTGTTGCAATTTATGTTCTTCTTGCATTTTGTATTCTTGCCCTTCCAAAGGAAAACTTACATCTATCATTATTGAGATTGCTTTTCCAGCTTCACATACATCTGCACTCTTCATGGCTTCCTTCTCCATAGTTTCATTAGCCTCCACCATAACTTCTTTCACTTCCTCTTTAACTTCAAAATTCATTGGACATGGTATCCTATTAATAAGGCCTAAAATTCTTGATTCCTTCCATGTTTCATCATCATTCAATGGAAACAACACCATCTTCTTTCCATCCTTGTTGATGATATATGTGTTCTCTCTACAATCATATATGGTTGACCTATCATATTGCCATGCTCTTCTCAAAATCAAGTGACAATCTTTTAAAGGCATAATATCACATTCAATGGTATTAGAATATGTTCCACTAATAAAAGAAACATATGACTTTTCAAACACATCAGTCTACTATTCATCTCCTAACCCATATGCTCTATAAGGTAAATTATGAGGAACTCTTGGAAGATTTAGTTTCTCAACCATTACTATTGAGATTATATTTTCAAAGGAACAACTATCAATTATAACTTTGCATACCTTGTTCTTACATTTTCACTTTGTTTGAAATATAGAATATCTTTGGCTATATCTTTTTCTTTTTGCTTCTTCTTCTTCCATTATGATGCAAAACTACCCTTTGGAAACCTTTTGTGGAGATACTCAAACCGAAGGCTTGCTTCAAAGGTTCATACTCATCTTTCTAGAAACCTTCACAATCTGCACATTGTATTCTGCTACAGTAACATAATCTGCTACATGAACATATGACATAAACATACTCTCTTATAATTTTCACTTCAAAATCTGCTACAGGAGGATCAAATGCTTTAGGAATAGAGAACCAATCTTCTTCTCACAAACTACAATCTTCTTGATCTTTCATTTTCTATCAACAATCAAATCAATGTTCATTTACCTTCCATTCTACTACTAAAATATGGCATGCCATGTACAAAGAAAAATATCTTCTCTTATTTCTGCAATCACAATAATTTAAACTTCAGTCTTCTTTCTTTTCTATAGGAACATAAAATGCTTCAGTAATGTAGGACATTTAAATAGAAAAAAAACCTTTTCCAGAAAAAATAAAATTAGTCTTTTATTTCACTCATTGCCTTCAAGTAGTGGTAATTGTATCTTCACATTGATAGGAATTTTGTCATTTTGCAGGTTGTCTTCTTGTCACCACCAAACTTTCTGTCGCAATATAATTCTGCATTAATAATGCTGCATGCTAACTTCCTGCCCCATATGTGCTCCTGTACCACAATGGAATGAAACAAAAGAGAGAGAGAATAAAATAGTTTGTGAGACAACAAGAGAAATGTTGCTTGAAGATAAATTATCACATGTACATTAGAGATAACTAGTTAATACAATAGTATACACCATGAACAAAATTTACATTAGACAAGGAATAAGTAAAATGCCTTATGATATTTGGTTTGGTCATAAACCTATTGTTAAGCATTTTAAATTTTTTGAAAGTAAATGTTATATCAAAAGAGATGATGAACTAGGGAATTTTGACCCTAGAAGTGATGAAGCCATATTTCTTGGATATTCAACTAAAATTAGGACTTATTGATGCTATAACTTGAGGTTGAAGAAGTTGTTGAGAATGAAAATGTCAAACTTCATGAGAGATTTTAGGTACAAGAAATAACTTTTGTGTATGATTCAGAAGATGATACAAATCAAGCTAGTACAAGTCAAAGATTGGTTCAAAATTAGAATGTAGAACATGAACTATTATTTGATATTGATGATGGAATTAAAGTTCAACTTGATGAACCTATAGAAGGATAAAAAACACCAAGGTATGTTTCTGAAAATGATATGGACAAATTAGATTATTGGCAATATTGATAGTGGAGTAATACCAAGAAGAAAGATGATAAATGAGATTTGTTTGATTTAACAAAATGAACCTAAGAATACCGATGAAGCATGCAAAGATGAATCTTGGATTAATGTAATAAGGAAGAACTTGAGTAGATTGAGAAGAAAAATAATTGGGAATTAGTCCTTGGGCTTAAAGATAAAAATACTATAGGAACTAAATGAGTATTTAGAAACACAATGAATGAGAAAGGAGAAGTGACAAGAAACAAAGCAAGACTGGTATCTCAAGATTATTCACAACAAGAATGTATAGACTTTTAAAAAACCTTTGCCCTAGTAGAAAGATTATTTTTGGCGTATGCATCTAACAATTTTTTTGAAGTATATCATTCAGATGTGAAATATGCCTTCTTGAATGAAGAACTTGGAGAAGAAGTCTACATTGAGCACAATGAAGGATTTTCATCAACATAACAAAAAGAAATGGTGTGTAAGTTGAAGAGAGTACTTTATGGACTAAAGAAAGCACCTAGATCTTGGTATGCGAGGTTGGATAAACACTTAATAAGCTTGGGATTCAAGAAAGGTAATGCAAAAAAAATACTTAAGAGTAAATTTAGATGGATTATTGATTAATTGAGGTATTTGCGGATGACATTATTTTTGGAGGAAACAATGAGGTAAGCAATAATTTTTTTGATGAAATAAAAAGTGAATTTGGATGTCCATAATTGGTGAGAAGAAGTAATTTTTGGGATTGTAAACAACTCAAACAAAATATGGTATCTTTGTATCTCAAACAAAATAACTTAAGGAAATGTTGGTAATATTTGGTATGGAAAATTATAAACTAGTTGTAACACCTATGGTAACAAAATGTAAATTGACAAATAATGATGGTTCTCCTAGCACAATTCATACAAGATATAGGTTAATGATTTATTGATTACACTATTTGACTTATACTAGACCTAATATTTATAGTGCGTTGGTGTAAATAGGTATTTACTATTTACACTTTACTTAAGTTTACGTAGGCTAGTGCATTATTTTATTATTTTGCATTATTTTATTATTTATTTTTATGAGCCACTTAGGAGTTTGCACATCTTCTTGAGTTGTCATGTTGACAACATAAAAGTATGCAACTCTAATTATGCACATGGTGTCTAGAACACAAGAGTTTGCATCATTCACTGAGTTGTCATGTAGACAACATAGTTATTCACACTCCTAATTTAGCACATGTTGTCTACAACAATGATGTACGTGTCACACCATTGTAGGCTTATCCTCTCATCATCACACTTACTTTTATGCTTAATGGAGGATAACCCATATCTGGTGGACATGTACCTAGTTGTAGGACTTATCATGATGCTAATTCTGAGGCATTCTAGATGCATCTTAGAGGCCTTTATATTCCGACACTCCTAGTGTACTTGTACATTGTATTGAATACTATACAATTATTCTGATCATACTTTGGTCTAATTTGTGCTTGTGTTTTGAGTTCCTTGGTCTTGGGTGAATTCTGCCATAAGGTAGATTCTTACATAGTGCAATTGGAATTATAGCAAGGAATCAAGCAAATTCTAAGGAAGCACATTGTTGTCAAAAAAGCTTGCACCCTTGTCCAAAGTTTTACCTAAGGACAACCTTGTGAAACATGGAAACAACCTCCAAGCTATATGACTTGAACTATGAGGTTGAGCCTCTATTGAAGAGACAAGGAAGAAGGAATACATGGAAGTAACTACCTAATCTATTCTAAAGAGGTGATGCACCAAAATAAGGTGTTCAGACCAATCTCTCCCCATACATGCATATTACCATTATAGTGATAGTTCAAAGATATACAGATTCAAAGTTGCTTTAATCTATAAACTACATAAAGATCAAACAACCACATGAGTGACACAAGAACAATTTCTTTGCTTCTTATCATTCATGGGTCAAAGAGATACAAAAAATGTAGATTACAGATATCCACAGTACATCAAAGAGAGGCAGACAAGCTTGCATAGTACAATAATGGTTGAAAGAGATAAGACAGGAAGTCATATAACTAAAAGGTAAAGAGGGGATTTACAGTAATATGCCAAGGCAATACTAGAGAAAATAATGAAGATCCAACCCTAAGAAAGATTACAACATTTGCCTTTATAGTGCCAACATAACTTGGATAACTTCCCTCATAAGATAGAAATCAACCACTACAATCAAATCTACAAAGAATAATCACTGCAAAACTGAAAAGATCTAATTACATCACAAATCCATACATGAGAAGATCACTTCTTCACCAAAAAAATCTCTGAGAGGTCAGCAACGATAGTAACCTTTGACTGAATGGGTGGATCAATAGATGATAGTGGAGTATCTCTTTGCATTTATCAGGCCTAGGGAATGATTAAAGTGGTTACAAGAGATCAGAAAGATTAGATTCATCATTTAAGGAACTACTTCCACTACCATCAACTTTCCAAATCAACCATGAATTATGGTCAACTAGGGTGTAACCATCAAGTCTTGCCACATGGACCAAACATTTCTTACCATTATGCCACTTTGTTATAAATTCAATCTTTATGCCTTGCATTTGACCATTCGCGATCACAACCTCACCACCACCTTCCTTTAATAATAGTTACTGCTTGTGAAACTACGATCCACTAATCATCGTTGCCTCGCAACCTACTCTTAGCATTCTTTATTAACCATTGCAACCTTGTGAAGGTTAAGGTTAGACCATATTCACACCATTTCCATTTTAACCCAAGGTTTCTTTCTGACCTTTGCAACCAAGCAAAACAAGGCGGACCACTACTTCGTAACTCAAACCTTAACTATTTCTTGACTTGCGATGACCATGCGCTAGATGTAGATCTAGATGATCTAATAATGCAAGATATGTCTTTGAAGCACTAAAGATATACCTTTTCTACACCATCATAGCTTAAACCATAGCATGCTAACATAACCATGTGATCAGGGGAAAACAAAGCAGTCACACCTTTGCCATCTTGACCTTGGTTGACTCTAAAAAAACCATGACTATGTGAATCACATAGTCATGACTTAAACATTCCAAGGCATAATATAAAATATATCCAATGCTAAATTAAAAAAATTAGGCGACCATTAAGCAAATTATCATTTGAATTTGATTTTCTAGTGGGAGGGTATTTTGGTTAACATTTCTGGTGACTCAGAGGGGATGCAAGCCTTCTTAGCACATGACCAATGACCATCAAAAGATCCATTGGGCTATGGAGTATCTGAACCATGAAACTCATCAAATTTATCATTTTAGCTCCCTTCTAAGCCATAACATGCCTTCTTTGTCTGCAACTCACAAAAACTTAGGACCAAAACTCTCTACTACAAAAGAAAACATGTGCCCATGCACTTCTTGGAAAACATGAAAGAACATAAAAGAAAAACTAATTTGACTATAAACATGAACATTAATTTCCATTAAAAACAAGGCTTAATATATATTCCATTAATTGGAATAGGTAATATTTCACCATTATGCCTACTCAACTGAAAAGAAATGGCTTGCTTACAACCGATGATCACATAGGGACCACTCCATAAGGTATAAAATTTCAAATGTCTCCTTGCTTTTGCTCTATCTACATCCCATTTCAACACAAGATCACCTTCCTTGAAACTTCTGGCTTTAGCCTTCTTATCAAAGCTTCTTTTTAGATGTTGTTGATGTATCCCTAAGGCCTATATTGCTTGACCTCTTTTTTCTTCTAGCTCTATCAAATCTGCCATTCTTATAGACATATCATCATTTTCAATTAATTCTAGCTGATGAGCCAACTCAAGGGTAGGAAATTCCAATGAAATAGGAAGCCTAGCTTCCCTATCGTATGCTAACATGAAGGGAGAATTTCCTATGGCTCACTTGGGTGTTATTCTATCACCTCACACAATAGTTTTCAATTTTTGGTGCCAACACCTCTGACTATCTTCAATAGTTCTCTTGATAATCCTAATCAAATTCTTATTGGATGACTCGACCAAACCATTACTGAGAGGGTAATAATTAGAGAATGTGCTCAAGTAAATACCATGATCAAGTGCCCATGCACAAATCTAAAGATCCTATGAATGATTTAACGTTATCTAATATTATAGTAGAAGGAGCACCAAACTTGGTAATAATTCCATCAAGGAATTCTACGTTCGAAGCCTTTGTGGAATCTTTCAAAGCTACTGCCTTTGTCTACCGCATAAAATAATCTATTGCAATACAAAATCCATTTGTGACCAGAATTAGAAGGTGGATTAATGGGACCAATGAAATCTAATCCCCATTTAGAAAAAGGTTGATCAACCTAGATAGGATGGAGTGGAAGAGCTACACGTCTCTTCTTATCTAAGAAGAAAGAACACTTTTCACACTTGCTTACATGTTTATGGAAATCAAGGAACAAGGATGGCTAGTAGTAATTGACTCTCATAACATTGCAGTGGTTCTTTCTGAAAAGTGACTACCCTTGTGACCATCATGAAACTCTTTAACCATTCTCTCTGGTTGATCAATGCATCTTAACAAGGCTCCTTTGAAATCTTTCCTAAATGGAAAACCATCAATTACAACATAGGGGATGGACTGCAACCTAAACTATTTTCTTTTGGCTTTATCTAGTCCTTGGGGATATCCATTCCAAGCTAAGAAGGTCTTCATGTCATCTATCCAGCTCCTTGGATTATCATTTCTTGCCTCCTTCTATTTTGCCAATACCAAGACAACTTCCTCACCAGGCTCATGAGATGAGATCATCTATTCACACAATCCCTTCCCCCTTATTATTTTGGTAATCTAAATATCCACATGAAACTCCATTACCTTGGTGATCCAACTAACTCTTTTCTCACTAATGTCTTTTCTCAACAGGAAGTCTTGTGATTTTCCACATAGCTATACTTATTTTCATACTCTTTCATTCCTTCACTAAAGAAAACAATAGGCTACTCTTCATTTTTATCATTTAATTGATTCAAAACAACAAAAATAATTGACTCATCTCCTAAAACATATATAATGAAATCTTTATCAAAATTTGGATTGATAAGAGTAGGGACTAGAGTTATGGTTGCTTTGATCTCTTAAAAACTTACTTTCCCTTCCTTGGTCCATGAGAAGACCATATTCCTATTGAGCATAGTTGTAAGAGGTTTCACCATGGTAGCTAGGTTAGGAATAAATCTTCTGACAAAATTTTTTCTACCAAGAAAACTCTGCAGACCTTTCATGTCACTAGGAAGAGAAAATGAAAGTATTACCATAGTTCTTTCTAGATTGATGGTCATACCCTATTTAGATACAATATGTCCTAATAACTTCCCTTGATTAGTTGTGAAAACACACTTGCTTGGATTCAGAGACACCCCATATTCTCTACATCTTATAGACACTTGCATGAGATGACCAAAATGTTTTGCTACATCTTTTGTATATACTATGATGTCATCAAGGTAAACCAACACAAATCTTTCAATCATATTTTTGAAGGCCATCTCCATTTCTTTTTGAAATGTGTCACTTGCATTAGTTAGTCCAAAAGGCATCTTACTATAGGCATATGTGCCCCATTTGGTAGTGAAAGCAATTTTGTATCTGTCAGCTTCTTTGACTAACACCTGATTATAACCTGAGAATCCATCCAAGAAGGAGAATCTCTCTAAATCACTGATCTTGGACAATATTTTCTCCATGAAAGGGAGGTCATGATGATCTTTGAGGGAGGCTTAGTTAAGATCCCTAAAATCTATGCACAATCTAATTTCTTTGTCCTTTTTCCTAACAGGCATAGGGTTTTCCACCCAAGAGGAATGCTTGATAGGTAAAATGATATTGGCCTCAATTAATTTGGACAACACATTTCTCATTAGTGGTTTAGTCTTAGGATTTAATGGTCTCTATTTTTTCCTAACATGATTGACATTATCCACTAAATCTATAGTATGTTGAAATAGACTAGGGTCAAACCCCCTTAAATCATCATATGTCTAAGAAAATATATCATTAAATTCTTGACACAAATGGAAAAAAACTTTCTTGCTCAGTTTTGGAACATAGCTTTCCCATGTTTAGCATCCTTCCATTAGCAATTATAATTGGAACATGGTCTCCTTTTCTTGCAACAAGATTCATGCCTCTTTCGCTCACTAGGTCATTGGGATGGAGGACACTCTCTAAGGTAATGAGACTCTTAGGTAACTTGTTGGAGCTAAGGTTTATGATTTGATCACCATATTTTCCATGCAATCTTGACTGGTTCCTATCTAAGAACTCTGCTTCATTCTACAAGAAACTCAAAATTTGTCCATTAGATTCAAAGACTTTCCAGTTGATATCATTATTAGGAACAATGAGCTTGATCACCATTTTAATCTTTTGCCTCTTCTCATCTTCAAGGCTCCTTGGGACATCATAAGATGCACCCACTACTGCAAGTTTGCTAGCATATCTATTTTCTTTTCTAGGAATGATTTGAATATTAAATGCATTGGAACCTTCAGGAAAATCCCATACCCAATGTTTGTAAGATTTGAGTAAACCATTCTTAGTAACATTTTGATTTCTCACCTGATTTACCACCAATTCACTATCTCCATATACACTTAATACTTGAATTCCTCTCTTTTGAACAAATAAGAGACCTTGAATCAATGCCTCATACTTGGCCACATTATTGGTACAACTAAATTGAAGCCTAAATGAGAAGTAGTATCTTTCTAGTGCAAGAGAAATCAACATCACACCAACTCGTGATCCATTTTTATTTCTTGATCCATCAAATTACATGCTCCATATCCCACTTATATCTTCTTTGGTTTTCATTAAGTTGGGGACCAGAGTATCCTTTTCTGATATACAATAGGTGCTAAGGCCTATCTCTAAGGTCTTTGATATATGATTGAACTGATACGTATTGGCCCACTCATTCAAAAGGAAATTAGGTATCTCAGCTAAAGAAGTGATAGACTCATTTACTATATCATCTTCATCTATTTCTAGGATGGTATAATTCATATTAATGAGATTGGGAGTGTAGGGCTCAATATGGTGGAGGGCTAATGGTTCAGCTCTAATTGAAGCTTTGGTTCCATATCTAGTTATAAATAACATATATGACCAATCGTAAGATATGCAATCACTTATCTGAGTGGTAAAATCTCTTGAAAGACAAATGGAAAAGTGTGGCTTAACCTCAATAATCGATATGTCTTGAACTATAGTACAACCTAACCATGCATGTAAAGCCATTTCAACATTTTTAAGGATTCCCATAGTCATGATAGTACTACCATCTAACTGCAACACATCCTTAACAATGGGTTCATATTTCACTTCTAAAATATCAGTGACACATTTGGGCATTACTGAACTACTAGCCCCTAAATCAATCATGTAGTTGTGGACTAGCTTATCTCCTATAATTAGATAAACATAAAATGGAGGAGGTCTAACCTTTTTTCTTATTTCTACCTCCTTTGATGGAGAAGGTCTAACCTTTTTGCTTATTTATACCTCCTTTGATGGTTGTATGAAACAGTCGACATTCTCCATGCTAGATGGCTAATCTCTGAGTTCAATGATTTCCAACTCCTACTGTAGTAACCTCCTTCATGATGGAATGGTAGTTACAACATCCCACATAGAAAGGTTCATTTGTCTTCTTCATCTGCTCTACCACACTAAAAGGAGCATTAGATGTTCTAGTGGAAGCCTTAGAAGTAGAAGCTTGAGGTGGGATAGTTTGTGGGTTATTCACATTATCTCTACTTTCACCCTGCCTTTGCTGCTAAGACACATTGGTAGGCTGATCCATATTGTGCTGCTAGAAAACTGCTTGTATATGAGACACTGCACTTGATGTAGAAGTCTGATTAGGAGGTTGAGGAGCAACCTCTTCCACAACTCTTCTCTTGCTCTTGGTATTGTAAGCACATACTAGTTTATATTACCATGTTCTTCCATCAAGCGATTCATGAAAGAGTAACCATCCTACTAAAATATATCAATAGGTTGATTACCATTGTATTAATAGGAAACTACTCACTCTGGTACAATTAAAACCAAGTGAGATTCTACCTTTTGACACATGTAGTATCCATAGGATTAGTTACAAGAAGGGCATAAATCTTGATCTTGGGCGAGGTTATTCTGAGGGACTAAGGCCCTATTTAGGTTGGTGTTTGAAGACTAGGGGTGATCAATAGGTCTATTCTAATTATGAGGGTGGTCAATAGGTCTATTCTAATTGTAGGGGAGATGACTCTAATTTGGAGGTCTACCATGAATGGGATCTTGACTCTAGAGTTGGAGAGGCTTACTATTTTGAGATTACTTGCTCTTCATAGTCACCAAATCATTCCCCATCTTCTGTACTACTACACTATTGTCTTCTATCTTCTTTTCTTGGTATTGCATCCTCCTATCCACATTCTACATTAATTTCTACATCATGGCCTCGATCCTATCAATTCTATCAGAGGATTTGGAGGCTATTGGGATCATGGCAAGAGGCTGACTTAAAAAGGAGACATTAATAGGGGCCATAGTAGGTTGATGATTAGGCATGTTAGCAAAGAAAGGCATTGGGGACCTTGGACCTAACTTTCCTCGTATTAAAATATTCTCTACTCTTATTGCAATCTCATAAGCATTTGGTAGAGTGCCACCTCCCATAGATTGCAAAGTGGTAGCAATATCATTGTTGAAGGCTCTGAGATAATACAAGAATGCATTACCAGAGAGGGCTTCATTGTAGTAGATATCCTATCCCATATTTTATGAAACCTATAATTGAAATCAATTATACACTCATGGGAAGCCCACTTGATATTTGTCAGTTGTTCCAAAAGTGATAGATGATCACTTTTGTCCTCAAAATGTTTGCATAAGGCTACCCCTAACCCATCCCAATCAGTAATAGAGTTTTTACGTAAACCTTTATACCATTGTAGTGCCTTTCCTTTCAAGGATGAGGCTAGAAGCCTAACTACTACATCATCCTTAGTGATGCCATGAATATTGCAGACATTAGACACCTATTGAATATGTTCAATAGGGGAGATAGAGGTTTCACCAGTAAACTCAAGTACACTTCTAAGAGCTAATACTGGTATGTCATGCCTTTGGACTAATAGGAGGGGGCTCCCACCATTGAAGGTGGTGAAAGCATGATCTCTAGCCATGTAAACAAGTGATCTATTAATATGAGCAGATGGTATCCTAGGCTGAGACCTAACAATAGGAGTGAAGATAGATCTTGTAGGGGTATATGTTGCTACTATACTCCTAATTGGTGATAAGGATACCCTAGCCTTTCTTCTTGGATTAAAAAAAAAGCTCTTGATATTGAAAGTTACCTTTGGAGGATGCTCTTGTGTGTTTCATGGGCATGAATCATGAAAAATTTGGTCTGGAAACTAGATTGTTCTTGAAAGTAGAGTCACCAAGTCCTTTGAGTAATGAACTTCTGAAGGCCTAATACCAAAGGTAGTACAATCTCCTCATTATGAACATGGAATCTTTTTTCAACACTAGTGAACTTTACATGTTTTAATATGATGTCCCACTAGGTGTGCCAAAAATTATTATCACAAAAGCTTGCACCCTTGTCCAAAGTTTTACCTAAGGACAACCTCATGAAACATGGAAACAACCTCTAAGCTATGGGACTTGAACTATGAGGTTGAGTCTCTAGATAAGGCTGACTTCCTCTACCATTAGGGTGCACTTAAACTATTCTTGAAGAGAAAAGGGAGAAGGAACACATGAAAGTAACTACCTAATCTATTCTAAAGAGGTGATGCACCAAAATATGGTGTTCAGACCAATCTCTGCCCATACATGCATAGTACCATTATTGTGACAGTTCAAAGATATACAAATTCAAACTTGCTTTAATCTATAAACTACATAAAGACCAAACAACCACATGAGTGATAAAAGAAAAATTGCTTCACTTCTTATCATTCACGAGCCAAAGAGATACAAAAAATGTAGATTATAGATATCCATAGTACATTGAAGAGAGGTAGAAAAGCTTGCATAGTATGACGATGGTTGAAAGAGATAAGGCAGAACGTCATATAACTCAAAGGAAAAGAGGGAATTTATAGTAGCATGCCAAGGCAATACTAGAGAAAATAGAGAAGATCTGACCCTAAGAAAGAGTATGACATTTGTCTTTATATTGCTAGGATAACTTGGATAACTTCCCTCATAAGACATAAATCAACCACTACAATTAAATCTATAGAGAATAATCACTGCAAAACTGAAAAGATCTGATTACAACACAAATCCATACATGAGAAGATCACTTCTTCACCAAAATAATCTCTAAGAGGTTAGGAGCGACTATCATTTAACCTCTGAGTGAATGGGTGGATCAATAGACAATGGTGGAGTATCTCTTTGCATTTATTAGGCCTAGGGAATGATGAAAGTGGTTGTAGGAAATTAGAAAGATCAAATTAATCATTTAAGGAACTACTTCCTCTACCATCAACTCACCAATCGACTGCGACTTTTGGTCAACTAGGGTTTAACCATCAAGTCTTGCCACATAGACCAAACATTTCTTACTGTTATGCCACTTTGTCAGCAATTAAATCTTTATGCCTTGCATTTGATTGTCCTCAATTGCAACCTCCCCACCACCTTTCTTTAATAATAGTTACTACTTGCAAAACTACAACCCACTGATCATCACTACCTCACAACCTACTATTAGCATTCTTTATTAACCACCACAACCTTCCAAAGGTTGAGGTCTAACCATATTTGCACTGTCACCACTTTAACCCAAGGTTTCTTTCTAACCTTTGTGACCAAGTGAAACAAGGGGGACCACTACTTCTTAACTCAAACCTTAACTATTTCTTGACTTGCGATGACCATGTGATGGTCATAGATTTGGATGATCTAATGATGTAAGATATGTCTTTGAAGCACTAAATATTTTCCTTTTCCACACCATGGTAGCTTAAACCATAACATTCTAACATAACCATGTGATAATGAGGTTAAAACAAAGTAGTCACACCTTCGACATCTTGACCCTGGTTGACGCTCAACAAACTGTGACTATACAAATCACATAGTCATGACTTAAACATTCCAAGGCATAATATAAAATATAGCCAATGCTAAATTTAAAACCTTAGGTGACCATTGAGAAAATTATCATTTGAATTTGATTTTCTAGTGAGAGGGTATTTTGGTTAACATACATCTTGCAACAGTAAAAAGAATATTCAGATATTTGAAGGGAACTTTAGAATATGGTTTGTGGTATGAAAGATCTAATAAAATTACATTGTATGTATATACTAATCTTGATTAGGTAGGAAATGTAGATGTATGGAAACACACAAGAGGAGGAGAATTTTTCCTTAGAGGAATCTTGGTATCATGGTTAATCAAGAAAAAGAAGTATACTACCAAAGAAGTAGGATATGTAGCAGAAATAAACAATTGTAATCAAATAATATGAATGAAACAAATGCTAAAAGATATTGGTATAAAATTCTCTAAACCTATAATCATGCATTGTGCTAATAATGCAAGTACAATTAATATGTCTAAGAATCCAATTTTACATTCAAAGACTAACCATATTGCAATTAGATATCACTTCCTAAGAGGGAAAGTCACTAAGACGAAAATCATATTGAATCATGTGAGCACAAAAGAGTAGGTAGATGATATATTCACTAAACTATTGTCTAAAGACACTTTTGAGTACCTTAGAGTTATGCCTAGGGTAATGGTCCCAACCTATGCAAAGTAATTATGTATATTTGCATTAGTACAATATAATTAGAGTATAATTATTCATTTGGAGTGATGTCTACTATGCTTGTTAGCAGGAGTGGTTTCTCTATGTAGAGCTAATCATAGAGCTCTTATGTAATGCTTTTTTGTATAAAAATGTTTGTTGGCAATTAAAATTTCTTTAGTTACATATTGACTTGATCCACTATAGATACTTTGATGAAGATCACCATCAAAGGGAGAAGAACTTCAGTAAAGAGAGAAGACTAGTAAAAATCTTGATATTTGGCATATTGTTACCTTTTCCATTGATGTCAAAGGGGGAGAAGATCAATGAAAAACTGAAGAGGGAGAAGATATATGTAGTGATGTATAAGAAAGTATCAAAGTTGACCAATGAAGTTATATGCATAGGTGAAGATAGTATATTTTGAGGATATTCAAAAAATTGTATTTTGTTGATAGTTTTGGGGTTGATGATTTTTTGCCATATGTTTCCATCAATTCCAAAGAGGGATATTGTTAGGAATTGAGGCCTTTTTGACAATTAGATGAGATCCTAAGATGTTGTATTGATTAGTTTTATCATTGATGACAACATATGTTCGTATGTTCATGATAGACATTAATTTTGTATATCACACTTTCATTATCAGTACAACAAGGTTAGTTGGTGACACTATTATGTGTGTGAGCTTACACATGTAAAACATAATGAATATTATAGATATCATATCTATGTTCTTTATGATCTATGTAAAGATTTGGTTAAGTTACTATTTTTTTGTGAAGACTAGAAGTAGACTAGTTAATAAGAAATAGTGACAGAGATAGTTACTAGCATTTTGGTCATATCTTATTGGAAAAAATGAATTAACCATATGATCTTAGAAGATGATAGAATATTTTATTGTATGCATGTGTTGTAATTAGGGATAATTTGGATAGATCTTTAATTCATTCCAACTCTATCTTTGTCTTTGATCTCTCTAACCCCTATACTTGACCTTGATCTCTTCCTTGCTTTAATACTTCTTTCAACAATACTGCTTAGACATAACTCTAACCTTTAACAACTTTAAAACTAGTTCTCAACTACACTTTTATAGTTTTCTTTTGTTTTTCACAACTTGACCTAATTAGGGTTTTAGAACTTTTTAGAATAATTCTTTGATCATGATCAATGGTTCTAAAATCATCCATCTTTTCCTTCCTATACATCTTTATTTTTATTGGTTCTTCTACCTTGTAAACATGCACAATCAATTCACATTCTTAAATAAAATCTTTTCAAATCTTCACCTCAATTCATGTAAACCATTTTCCTTGCTCAGTAGAATTGTATTGTGTTAGAATTTGTGCCAATTCAAAATCTAATGTCACCTATGTGTCTCTCGATAAACACATTATTCTTCCTTAGTAATCCTCAGTAAATATTTGCTCGATATCCTCTGTGTAGCTTAGTAAACTCTATACTCAGGGTACACTAACTTCTCCTTAGCTCAGTGTAAGTAGAATTACTTAGTGAATACTTGAGCTCAGGTATACTTAATAATATTCACTCATCTCCTCCTTCATAGCTCAAGTAATATGATAGCTTGATTTCTATACAAATTTTGACACTAATAACAAATATTATTCTTTGTAGAAATAAAAATTAGTATATTATCTTGTGGGTACCATCCCCACCAGGGTTGTCCCTCTAATCAAAGGGTTTCCCTAGTGAACAAATCATTGTGTTATTGTAATGTCCCCATTTTGGGACATTAGAAATGTTAAAGACATCTTCATATAATATTAAATTTAACTTGGAGAGCGTGGACTCAAATTATAAAAGGTCAATTTAATATTATAAAGTGGGCTAAAAATGATAAGGAGAGATAAGACAAAAAGCCAGGAGGGGAGTCAAAGAGTCATAGCTATGAGGATAGAAGGAGAAGAGACTCATTCATTTGGCTTGCTTGATTTATGATTCAAATTTTAGTTTCTCTCTTGCAAGAGTTATTTAGAAAGCTTTAGCTTTCAACTAGTGTGAGGATGTAGGCCCTCATGCTAGCAGATAGTGGACGCAAACCCATTGCCCATGGAGACGTCACTTCAGGTGTCTTGTATTTGCTTATAGGTTTTTCTCTTAGTGTTCCAATCTGATTGTAAAATTGTGTTTAAGATTGGATTCTTAAAGTTGGTTATTGTATTTCTATTGTATAGTGCAATACCATGTTTTTTGAGGGGTTTAATGAGAGTTTACTAGTTTTTCTACTGTTGGTTTGTAACACATTTTCATATGCTTGAATCCTGAATATTATTTTGAAAAGAATGAGTTTATATCTATTGAAGAATCTACTAGTTTCTATTGCTATTTCATTATACATCTACTTATGTTTTAGTTATGAATATATTTTTGAGAAAGAGAAATCAGGTCAATATCTAGTTTGGGATATTTTAGTGGTATCAGAGCTGGTCTTCTTGCCAGCCTGTGAAGTTTAATTCAAATTTAGGTGATGCATATTTTCATAATGCACAAAGGATTTTGGGTGTAACTACAATAGTCGTTTCTGTGAAGGGAATGAGAGTGGATAAGGCAAAAAAATACAAGAACAAAGAGATGGGAGAAGCACCCTATTGTTGCTTCCTATGTTGTTACTAAATAGTTGGTAACTTAGGTTTGTATTCAATTTGATTGGGTTGTGATGTTTATTGTTCTTAAGGGTGATGACAAAGAATAATGTGTTGATATTCAACTACTCAATGAGTACATCATTCTTATGAAGTTGATTGGTAATGTATGGCTCATATTGAATCTACATTAGGTGCACATTGGTTGGAGCAAGAAGACACATAGGAAAGAGTTTTTTTGTGTCACCAAGAGGCCATGATAACCATTAGCAAGGTGAGGTGTTCACTCCATGTGAGAGTTTGTTTCATGTAACAAGGAACTAGTAGTCCATTTAGTATATAAGAAGTATTAGATGTGACAGTATTGAATGGACGTAGGAGTTAGCAGTGTGGTGGTTTTCAACTCTTCATTGAAGGAAGAGTTAGCGCAAGATAGGGTAGTCATCTATCCAAAAGGGGACTTGGGCATGAGATGAGCATAGTAGAGGAAGACTGTGGTTATTTTGGTTCTAGTCATAGGCATAGGAAGATTGGTACATGCCATCACAGACTGGTAGGATAAAAGTCTCGATAAGGGGGAAAATTGGATGCAACATTTTAGAGTCTAGGCATCAACAACAAAGAGGATTTCATGATCCCTAACCAACCAATTTGAAACTATGTAAGTCACTAATTCTCATAGGAACAACATGTGCTAATATCTATTATGGTGTTTGAGTGAGCATTTCACCAATTTGAGGTTGCATGTTGCCATCTTAAACAAAATCAAATAGGCCATTCCTAGAGAAAGATCGAGATGCCAAAACATGAATTCTCTAACTGAGTTTTTCAAGGTAGAGTTGAATGGTTGTAGAAGACTCTGTTCATCCCCTATTATAGATATTCCAAATTTTTTTGTAAGAATATAAATAAAAAGGTGTTGTTTGAAATATAGAAATTTGGAAGAGGCCACCAAGGCATCTTCGCCTGAGTGTTAGTATCTTGTGGATACATTCTATGTCATGAAAACCTCATCTTCCATGATTACATGATGTAGTGTGGGACCTAAGGTGATATTTAAATGTAAAAAGGTTTATATTATTAATAATCTTATGTGGTATTGGGGTGCGACCCATATATTTAACAACTATGTGCCAACAAACCAAGATTTGAAGACACCGAGCAAGGAGTTAAAGACACCTATTGGGTGATATGAAGAACCATTAGGAAATAGAGAAACAATGGCCATCCTCCATAGTAAAGAAATTTATTTGACATGGTTTTTAGTAGTTAAGGTAGAGAAGCACTACTATTCAAATATTTGGTGGTAGCGACTACAACTCTTGATGACTTTTAACACACAAGAATTTGACCAATTGATGAATTGTAATGAACATGATATCGTAAATATCAACAATTGGTTAGATATCTTGAAGAATCATTACTGCAAAAGGCATTGAGTTCAAATAAGTTTATGTGTTGTTTGTGAGTCTCTTATCATAGACATCGAATGTCTACTTTAGTCTTACTTAGTCATGATACCAACTTAAAATAGTTATGCATTGAAATTCTACTTGAATGATATCCTTGGCAGTCAAAAGGATGACTGTCAATTTAATAGGAAATTTATGTCTGTTGTATATGATATTCGATCAAATTTAATAGTTTCTATGAAGAGACTATTGAGACCACACAAACTCGGTGTTAAAGTAATAAAATTTTCCTTTGATATATCCTTTCAAACCTCTAACAATAGGTATGGAATACCTTCACAAAATTACTTGAGAAAAGCAACATGGGTTTGAGTCAGGAAGATTCAAGCTAGGAAAATGAACACTGAGATTAACAATCATAGGTAGTAGGTCTAAATTTATGAGGAGCTATAGCCATAAATTTAAGGCTAATTTGGGAGTATTGTTAATTCTTGCTCCTTGAGTACTTTACAACCATTCATTCCTCTTACGTGCAGTTCAATTTAGAAAACTTGCTTATTAGAAGTATCAAACAATATAGAGAAGAGGTGTTGTTTCAAACACAAAGTTTGGAGGAGTTTCTTCCATGTAGTGACAACGGGTAATTTAAGTCTGTGAAATTTGCATCTTTTTTCTTTAGAAATTGGAATATAGAGTGGGTCACTGTAAGGAGCATAACTTGTTGTTGCATATGACAATAAGGTTAGAGATGACACAAGAAGTGACTTCTATAGTTTCTAGGTCAGTGACAAGAAGTTCTATTTTTAATTAAAGCACATTATTGTTCTTGATTTTGGAAGGATGCCAATAGACTATTGTTCTTGCCGCCACCAACTCATTATTGAGTCTAACCACTTTGAATGAAGGAAGTATGGAGGTTTGATAGTTGTAAGTCTATAAGAGCACAATAGTGATTATAATTGTGTATACTTCACCCCTACTACTACAAGCAATCTACAACATTCAATACCACTCAATAAATGAACTTAGATATCAAAATTGTGATACAAATATGTCAAGTTCCCTCTGGTGAGAAAGGTTTAGTTAAGTTTTACTGGTATTAGTCCTACAATTTATTCCATATTCTAATAATTTTATAAAGGACCAGTACTAAGGTAGGTAGTCTAGCTATGGGAAAAATACAAGGCCTAGACAAATTGGGAAAAGTACTATGAAGCTACAAGAGCAGTTAACTCAAAATTTTGAATCCAATGTAAGAGCAGAATAACTTGACATTTATAGAGAGTATACAAAACTTCCTAACCGAGTTCACAATGAATTATTGTTCAATGATTTTATGGATTTTCATCCAAAGAAGCAAAATAAGACTGATATGGAATAAAGGAAGTATTTGGAATTGGTTTAGGATCTCCTTGCAAAAGACCAGTGCAAAAATGTGTATGAAGAATTTCCAGCAAACCCAAGTCATCTAATAGAGGGTCTTGAAAAAGAAGAGCAGTCAACTACTATTGATTTTTAGTCTTCTCAAGATCATGTAGAAGATGTTACATAGGGTGTACATTTCTATGTTGGGGATTTAGAGGTTAGCTTTGACAAGAAGGTTGATGAGGTCAGTTGCACATGAGGTAATAGTAGGTTGGAATCTTTCTATGATGAACCATATATTTATGATGCCCATGACATGAATTTAAAGGAACAGTTAGAGATGACACTATAAGATGATGAACTACTTCAACATGACAATAATGAAATGCATACCTTAAAGAACTAGTTGAAGGTTAGTGAAGACATGGTTGTGGCATCTTTGGTATGTTATGACAACACTCACAAGATGCTTGAAGATCTCTACAAGAAGGCTCAAAGGGAAGTGGAAGGATATTGGCCTGTTGCTGATTTTTAGGTGTTCAAAACATCTCTTGAAACTATGAAATTAGATTATTTATCTTTGCTTTCCGATAGGGATTACATTCTTAAGGTTGTTGAAATATATGTTGATCAGTTGAATCGAGAAAAGAATGAGATTAAGGAGCTCAATGGGGAGCTTAAGTATGCTCATGAGGCATTGGATGATACTCAATTTTCTCTTTAGGAAGAAGAAAATCAGATCAAGATCATGAACCATTTTTGGGAACATGAGGGTAAAGAGAGTCAAGATTTTTTCTAAGAAGTAATTGATGAATTTGATAGCATTTAGCAAACATATGACTTAGATAGTTTCCCCAAGCAATCAAGTAACAAAACTTCATATCAAATTCAGCTTGTAGACAACCCTTTGTTTGAAGTAGATGTTGATTGGACTTTCGATAATCCCCTTTTTGAGATAAATGAGGGCATCCCTTTTGAATGTCATAAAGAGGATGATTTTGATTTTAGAATATTGGATCTTAGCACAATTCCTAATAGTGGATCTTGGTCATTGAACGGGAGTGGTGAATTGTCTACTATTGCTTGTCATAATATCAGTCCAAATATGGTTCCTGATTTCACTCCATACATGAGTTGGATGGATTTCCTACATCAACCATTGAATAGATCTTGGTGGAGCATTGATGAGAGATATGTTTCCATCATAGTGAATGGCTTTTCAAATTCATACTTACTCATAGAACCTATGTACTTGATATTTCTCCAAATTTATGATGATGATATGGTTTTTGATGTGCCCATGGTGTTATTTTCAGCTTTTGAGTAGCTCGTTTCTTACATCATTTATTTAGGTCAGGTCATCACTGTCTATTAGGTTATGCGTAGCCCTTTAATATGTTTCTACCTCATCATATTAGTAGGTCATGATAATAGGGTTGGGATGTAGGTGTTGATCGTATGTATCTATGGCTTTTTGAGGATTTTGTTGTAGTTCTACTTAGTTTGAGGCTGGATGCGATGATGATCAAAGTTATATAGTCTACAGGTGCAACAATATTTCATAAATTTGTATGCAATCTAAGGATCCAGTTGATGAATGGGTTGTAGAGTGACACCTTACTTTGTAGTACAATTAGACTTGTTCTTAGATTGGGCTATAGGGATACCTATAGATTTATATGAGATCCTAGTACTGATTGCTTGAGGACAAGCAATATTGAGGAGGGAAGATTTGTAATGTCCCCTTTTTGGGACAATAGAAAAGTTAAAGACATATTATATAACATTAAATTTGACTTAGAGTGTGTGGACTCAAATTATAAAAGGTCAATTTAATATTATGAAGTAGGATAAAAATGACAAGGAGAGATAAGATGAAAAGCCAGGAGGGGAGTCAAAGAGTCACAATTGTAAGGATAAAAGGAGAAGAGACTCATTAATTTGGCATGCTTGATTTATGATTTAGATTTTGGTTTCTCTCTTGCAAGAGTTATTAAAAAAGCTTCAACTTTTAGCTAGTGTGAGGGCATAGCCCCTTGCACCAACAGACAGTGGACGCAAACCCATTGCCTATGGAGATGCCACTTTAGATGTCTCATATATGTGCTTATAGGTTTTTCTCTTAGTGTTCCATTTTGACTATAAAACTATGTTTAAGATTGGATTTTGAATGCTGGTTATTGTATTTCTATTATATAGTGCAATAACATATTTTTTGAGGGGTTTTATGAGATTTTACTGGTTTCTTACTATTGGTTTGTAATGCATTTTCATATGCTTGAATCCTGAATATTATTTTGAAATGAATGAGTTTATATCTATTTAAGAATCTACTAGTTTCTATTGATGCTTAGTTATACATCTACTTATGTTTTAGTTCTAAATATATTTTTGAGAAAGAGAAATTGGGTCAATATCCAGTTTGGGATATTTAAGTTATGGTGTATGGTTTCTTGTTGTTATGTATCATTGTTTTAATTATTGTAGATCAAATTTAAAAGTTTGGTTTTAACTAAATTTGGTCACAATTGATTCACCCCCCTTCTCAATTGTGTGTAGACTTTACTTCTTAATAACATTTGCTCCTATAATTCAACTTGAAGCAATCAGATTTTTTTTGGCTTATTCATCTCATAAGGTTTATCACATGGATGTGAAATCCATGTTCTTGAACGGTGAACTTGAGGATAAAGTGTGCATAGAAAAATTAGATAGTTTTCCATTAATTGATCAAGAAGACATGTTCTGTAAATTGAAGAAAACATTGTAAGAGTTGAAGCAAGAACTAGAGGATTGGTATGCTAGATTGGATAGGTATATTTTACATATTTTTTTTCAAGAAAGGTAGTCCAAAAAATAGTTTATACTTAAGGGATAATTCTAATTGTATCTTGATTATTGAACTTTTTGTTGATGATGTCATAGTTGGTGGTAATAATGAAATGAAAAATGAATTTGAAATGTCAATGATAGAGGAAATAATTATTTTCCTAGGTTTTGCTATCACTCAAAATAAGGATGAAATTTTTATATCTCAAACTAAGTATCTTAGAAATTACTAAAAAAGTTTGGTATGGAGAATTGCAAACCATTAGGAACACCTATGGTTACCGATTGCAAATCATCTTCTACAGATGATTCATATGACACATTTCAGACAAGATATAGATCAATGATTAAAGGATTATAATATATAACTCACACAAGACCAAATATATCCAATGCAATTGAAATTTTGTAAGGATTTAGGAAAAATCTAAAGAAACACATTTAGCAATTGTAAAAAGAATATTTAGATATTTGAAAGGGACATTAATTATGGTTTGTGATATGATAGATCTGATGATTTTACTTTATATGCTTTTACAAATGTTGATTGTGTAGGAATTGTAGATGACATAAAAAATATAAATGGAGGAGCATTCTTTATTGGAAGGAGATTGGTTTCTTGGCTAAGCAAGAAGTATGACTATATATGTTAGTGTTAATTTGAAGCAAGATATGTTGCTGCTATAGTTAATCATACTCAATACATGTGAGATAGATGTTGAAGTATATTGATATTGTAATTAATGATCCTATTGTTATTCATTGAGATAAATAAAGTACTATTAACATGTTAAAGAATCTAGTTTTGCATTCAAAGACTAAGCATATATCAAACAAGTATTGCTTGTTAAGGTAGAAAGTTGTAGAAAAAGAAGTGAAGCTTGAATTATGAGAAAAATAAATAATTAATAGATATTTTCAATAATCCTTTACCTAAAGAAACCATTGAGTATCTCATAGATATGATTAGAGTGACAGTCACACCTTGCAAGAACTAAATGATGTAGGAATGCAATAATCTAGAGGTCATCAAAGCATTATCATAAGTCTAGGTGTGATTCTTGGGTGTTGCTCCTAAGGGGGATAATTATTGTAATCAAAGCTAAGAATATAGAGCTAGTTGGATCTATTTAAGAGAAGTAGATTTGGTATCCAAAGTACTTTTTTTTTTTGGTACTTAATTTTTCTTTGGGTAGTAGGAATGTCTAATCCAAGTAGCATTTCTAATCAAAGGATTTGTCGAATGGTGAGATTGTTTCAATATTTGGCACCCTTAATGTAAAATGAGGAGAGATTATGCGAAAAAAATCCACCTTAGAGAAGTATTTCTTAATGAGAGAGATATGTCTAAGTGGGAGAGTGGTTGAGGATATTTCAAAAGTTGTATTGAGATGTTTCTTTTGGATTGATGGCTTTTCACCCATATGTTGTCATTAATGCCAAAGGGGGCAGTAGTACATTTTGACAAATATGTGACTAGGTGAGAAAATTTTTAGTCACATAACTAAAAATGATCACATCCAACTATTTCTTTTCAATTTACAACAACAAGTGATAAGAAATGTGACCAAATTAGTCACCAGGTAAAATCACAACATCAACAAAAAAAGTGACTAAATAAACTCCCAAATAAATGACTAAATACTTAGTCACCTAAATATGTATGTGATTGAGATTTTACATGAAATTAAGAATAAATATCATCATTATTCGTGCATGCAATAGGACCTCAATTCTTAGTTGGGAAAGAATTGCTACATTAAAGTGCCCCTATTGACACACTATAACCTTTAATAAGAAAATTGGAAAATGAAAAATAATCCAAATAAATGTTTGCTAGATGATTCTAATAGATATATCATCCTTTTAAGGTAAAAGTTTTTATATTTGGAAATTTTAAATCTTATTCATAGACATTGCAATTGTCCTAGTAGTTCAATCCATGTGAAAAATAATCAAACTCTTTCTAACCATTTTTAGTTGAACAAATATCCATTATAATGACAATTGAGATATGCAATGAGTACAATGTGTTCCATTCATTCTCATAAGAGATGGGTTCTTGAACCACTACTTATGACACATGACTCAATTAGTTTGACCCAAGAACTACATAATTGATAACAATATCATGATTTGACTAGATGTCAAAAATATCTTCTACTCAACATATACATATGTTTAATTAGAATTAAATTTAAAAATTAAAGAATGTAAATTTAAAAAAATAAAACATAATTGAAGAATTAATAAAATATAATTAAAAAAATTATTGAAAATATCTATAAGTTATTAAAAAATGATATAGTTAACATCATTAAACAACTGATAAGTAGGAGATAATTTCCACAATAAGTCAATTTGTGATATAACTATCAAGATTTAACTGTGTAGTTTTTTGGGTCAAACTAATTAAACCATATTTCATGATTAGTGATTTAAAATGATTCCATCTCAAATGAGAATAAATGGAACATTCAACACTCATTGGATATAGGTGATGCTCATAGAGGTGAAGCATCAGGACTTCTTGGGAGGTCACCCATCCCAATACCACTCCAACTTGAGTGCGCTTAACTACGAAGTTTCATCCATGGTTAAACCCACTCTACTTGCAACCTCATTTGTAAAACCTTCACCAAGTGTTATGCCTTATGAACCATTCATTAGAAATCCCCTTAAGCTCATCAAGTGATAAGTAGGATATATTTCCACAACAGTTCAAATTGTGATATTTCTATCAAGATTTAACTATATAGATTTTTAGTCAAACTCATTGACCCATATATCATGAGTAGTGATTCACACATGAATCTATCTCTCATGAGAATAAATGGAACACTTAGCACTCATTGGATCTAGGTGATTCTCATAGAGGTGAAGCACCGAGACTTCCTAGGAGGTCACCCATTCCAATTTTACTTCAGCTCGAGTGTGCTTAACTATGAAGTTCCTTCCATGGTTAAACCCACTCTATTTGCAACCCCATTTTCAAAACCTTCACCGAGTGTTGTGCCTTATGAACCATTTAGTAGAAATCCCCTTAAGCTCATCAATTGATAAGTAGGAAATATTTTCCATTGCAAGTCAAATTGTAATATTGCTATAAGGAGTTGGAGTAGTACTAGGATGGGTGACCTCCCAGGAAGTCCCAATGCTTCACCTCTATGAGCATCACCTATATCCAATGAGTGCTAAGTGTTTCATTTATGCTCATGATAAATGGATTCACGTGTGAATCACTACTCATGATATATGGGTTAATGAGTTTGACTCAAAATCTACATAGTTAAATCCTAATAGCAATATCACAATCATTAAACAATCCCAAGTGTTAATTTTCTTAATAAAATATGTAAATACCTAGATCCCCAAGTAATAGGTACAATTTGGAGGAAATTTTATTGTATCAAAAGAGTTGTAGGAAACTTTAATCATGATCTCACTAGTTAAACCCATATTTGCTCATTGTTTTGATCCTTGTAAGCCCATTTTGAATTCTGTTATATTCTTCATTTGAGCAACTCTAATATTGCACATTCATCCTCCTCAAATGTTGTCTTGACTTCACCAATTTTCAATCTCTAATATCCATGTTGTCTATTGCTGATCTCTATGGCTACAACATTTTATTGTAAGTTCTAAATACCATTGAAGCCCTTATATCTTTTTTACTATTTTTATAAGTATATCTTACAGATGAGAAACAAACATTTTTTTTTGGTATAAAAGATGAGAATTAGTTTATTAAATCTACAAAAAATTAGTATTTTATATGACTTACATAGTTGACTCAATTTATACTAGACGAAAAAGCCAAATAACTCTTGTCCAACCCAATCACAACCTTTGATATCTATGAATCCCTAATTGACATAGACTATGATAAATGTTACAACCAACTAAGTGATTATAAAAACACTCATAAGCATAATCATAGGTCAATCTACACATGACTAGCTTTGGGATCCTGTGACAAAAATCAAAGCATGACTTACGATATTGTCTTATTAGTACAATAAAACCATTTCTTCATCTCAATTGCCCCTGATTGATCAAACACAAAATTTATCTGAGAAAAAGTTAGTCTCGTGCTTTTCCTAGAAAAATATCAAAATAATTATTACAATGTATGTACCCAATACAACACCCATTGCACAAATTTTCTTATGTGAAACCTAAATTTTCTATTTCAAAGGAGCCACCTCTTCCTTACGTTAAGAGTTTCAGTATTGTATGATTGCAAGAGGTACCAAGAGAAATGTTATTTGTATTTGAAACTCGATCATTTATCCATTAATACAAAAACACATCCTTTACCATGGTAGCTAGCTCGTTGTCAAAATATTCCTTAATTAATGCATTGAATCTTATATATGCTTAGATCATTTTTATCTAGAACTAACTTTATGATAGCCCGAGACATGGCCTGTTACCCAGAATATTCTTTTCATATACCTCTAAAGATCTTGCTATGCACGTCTCTCATCACTTTTCTAGTCATTTCCTATAGAAGGGTTTTATTTTCTCCGCACTCACCTCTACATGTTGTAAAACATATTTTAAATTGTACAACCTAACAAGGAGAGAAGAATCAAATAACCAATTGAGATGATTATAGAGAATAAGAATATGAAAAGATCTTTTGAGGAATTATTAAAAAATGTTTAAAATATCAAATAAATTCTAAAAAATATATCTTTAAATATCTCACATGTCCCTTTGTATGATTTCCCAAGGGACAATAACCATAAGTGTAAATATTGAAGTTGGCATGCCCTATAACTATTTAACTAAGTATGTGGTACAAGTAGCCCCCATCTTATTCATAATTGTGGCCTTGGAAAGATTATGTTGTAATAGGGATTTTCATAACAATGGTATCTTACCAAGTTTCAAATAATTTATGTCCTAACATATCATATGAGATTACACATTTCATTGGATATTTCTTGTAGATCTCTAGTTATATTTAATTGTTGCAAGTTAATACCTAATAATTTGGCAACTAGGCCCTAGGCCTCTTTGTGGATACTATTAAATTTCTTCAGTATAGCAGGGAAATGAAATTTCTTAGTTCCTAGCTAGGATCTTTCATGTTGTTCCCCCAATGCATCTACTTTATTAATTGATCTATGAGAAATGAAATAGGATAAAACTACTTTTAAGATGTCACTATGGTACCTAGGCATAAAACCTACCTTAACAATACTAATATAGTTTGAAATTTCTCTTAAGAGCCACTATCTAAATTAAGCTTAAAAAATATGACAAGGGATAAGGTAATTTATTGACTCATTATCCCATTAACAGTTGTAAGCCTAAAAATAAAGAAATGGGAGAATGATTTAAATCTATTTTAGGATATATCTTGAGGTGCACAAATGCCATGGAAGATATTGCAGTTTTATGAAATGTCTCTCCTACAATTTTTAAAATATTTTATCATATAATTCACTTTTATTGTGGTAGAAATATGCTAAAACATAAGCATATAACAAATAGACTACATGATAATTCTTTGGATTTAAAATAACATACCATCTATGAAGCTAAACAAATGATTCATATCAAAATCAGAATAATGCTGATACTAGTCGAGGAATCATTCATCTTGGAATCAAGATACCTAAGTTTTATGTGTTGCCAATGATGATGTGAGTCCAAGAGTAGGGGAGAAGGATGAATGATCTATTGAATAGTGAAGCTTTTTGAGGTGAGGTAAATACACAGTTTCTATTATATTGGAGATTCCAAGTCATTAGATGTGGGGATATAGATGCAACTAACCTTGGAGAGGTGTATGAATGCATTGATATTATACTTTACCTACTGAGGACTGTTATTCAAGTGAAGAATCACACATTTTAAAATTGAAACCATAAGCATCTAATCTTATATTTCAGTGCTTGGATCTTGCATGGAGCTAACAAGAAGGTATCCAGAACTGGTAATTGTTTAGGAGGTATTGCCAACATTTTAAAGTTTAAATGATGGATGAAGTCTTTCCAATTTTTGGATGATATTACTTAGTAGGCTAGTTATCAATATAGTTAGATCTCCTTAGGGGACAAAGGGGTGACAAAATAGGGGGACAATTTTTTGGGATGGGGGGATAGAGTGGCCTTAATTTGGGGATGGTAGGGGGAGGGTGACAAGGGACAAAAGGTTATATATACTATATGATATTTAAAATGATAGTGATGAAAAGATGTATTGAAATATAAGATATAAATAAATAAAGTAAATACTTAAACATTGCATTGAATTGGAACAACAAATGTTGAACATAGATTGTTAAATTAATAAATAGTCAATATTGGGATGTCTCCCCATTCTTGATAGAGGTGGTAGGATCTAGTAGTGTTATTGGGGATAGGGGGATGGAGTACCCAAGTCCCTAGTGTATCATTATCTCTGAGACATGGGGTAAAACAAGTGGGGATGTGTCTCCATGTTACTATGGTTATCTATATGTATTTAGTGAGTAGAGTTTTTGTATTGGGAAAGGTAGCTAGTTTTTTGTAGTGTCTAGGGTAGATATAAGCCTCATTTTGGGGAACAATTTTTTATTACTGTGGTACTCATTTTTAGATCAAAATACTTGTCATAATTATTATATAACAAAGTTGTAAGAATAGATTATCCCTTTTTCTAAATTTTGGTATTTTTTAATATTGTCTAAAATTTCATGATGGCTAGGCATAAAAATAAGTCATTTTTGTTAAAATTTAAAACACTTTATTAACAAGACATATATTCTATCTTGGGACCTAGTGATTTTTGCAAAGACTAGGTCACTTATTTGCCCCAAGTACAATGCACCAACTCAACTGCCACTTTTTCTGCGTTGCAAATTGGTCATCATATAGTGTTGCAAACTATATTCTTGTTTAACTAAATATATAGAATGATAACAATTTTATCTTATTAAATTTTTAGGTATTTTTACACATCTCAAGTATAGGTGATTTGGCACCATTTGTATTTCTATAGGTATTGTTTTTTTACTCTAAGGATGCAAAGGATTTCATTATAGCTATTTTATCTGTGTCTAACATGTACCATATCATAATGTGTGTATTTTTAGTTGTCTCTTACTTTATTTTCTTTTTACTATGTAAAGATTTAAGGGAATTGACAAAGTGAATTTCAATCATTGATATTGGATTTTTTCAAAATTCAGTGTCACTATTCCTTTGGTCCTATCAACCTCTTCTACGACACTTTCATTGACACCAAGAGATCTATTAAAGGTGAAGTACCTACATTTTATATGTTTCTTTATATGTGTAATAACATACAACATATTGAATCTCATTAAATTTGTGAGGTGGTTATGTTACATAGTATAGTTTTGTTCCTTGATTTTTAATAAATATTCCCCCAACACTGGTTTGTTCACTATAATCTTTGTTAATATTATCAACCTTGATTTTTTCATGTGGAATTTTATATGGTGTCACATGTGCACTACTTACATGTTTAAGAGAACTGAAATATGGTGGTTGTGGATTGGGAAAGGTCTACTTATGGGTTGTCATTGGACAACCATTTTCCAAGTGATACAATTTTCTTCTTCAACATCAATTAATTTTGTTGCATGAAGGTTGGATTGGAGTTTTATAATGGATTGAAGAGTGTATTGAAATTTTTATTTTATTCTTAAAATTTTTTTATCTCAACATTATTTATTGCTTTTTTATATTGATTTTGGTTTGGGATTTTTGTGTTCAAGAGTACCTCAAGCTAATAATTTTTTGGCATTGGTTTCATACATACACAAGATGTAAAGATAACATATAGGTTAGGATAATTAATAAAGTACATAATACCACATAACATCATATATTTTAAAACTACATTAAAAATAAAAAAATGTCACAATATTAATTTTTCAAACTCAAACATCAAGCTAAATATTCATTGTTTTACCTTTAATATTAAAATAAACATAATGCCAATTCCAAGAATCAATCATTAGGCTTGTATATCATTATTGTCATCATCAATGTTACCTAATGTAGGTATTGGTACTTTGAAAGAAGCACAAATAGTGCCATTGGGGCTTTCATGCATGTTATATGTCTTCTACTCAAGTGTAGCATGTTGGAAATTGGTGAATTTAAGCAATTGTGATTTGGCTTGATATCCCAAATCCTTGCACCCCTTTCCATGTAGCTAGTTTACTTGTGTGGAAGGAGTTACAACTTGGAGTGTATGTACACTAGGCCCATTTCTTTTCTTAAGAAAAGTCAATTGTGTCTTATTGTGTTCATGAAAGATAATGTATTCTAGTTACTCTAAAATATAGATAAACTGAGTTAAAGTTAGGATGCTCTAGTTAATCTCAAATATAGATGAACTAAGTCAAAGTTGTAGATTTATAAGTTATATAGATTAAGAAAAAACAAAGTTTAAAACATTAAAAAAGTAAAAATTTGAATACAATTAATTGTAGGTGTTAGAATTCTTGACTATAGAATTACTATTAATTGTGAGTGTTGTTACTATTATTTAATTACTTTTTAGAGGTATGAAATTTTTAATGGTATAGTGGATATTGAAACTAAGGATGAGTCCCATAATGAAAAAACAACAAAAAAGGAAGAAAGTAAGAAATTTATCAATTTTTAGATTTGTATCATGGAAGAAGCATGGATAATATTTTATAAATAATTTCAAGGAAATTTAGAGCAACTTGACTAATATTGGTTGGTTTAGATTATTCTTGTATTTTCACTTACTAAGTGTTTTTCTCCATAGAAAGGAGTTTATGAGTTTTGGTTGGGAGTTATGAAGACAAATGAGGTTCTTGCAATGCAAGTGAGATTTTATTTTTCCTTGTGCCACCTTGCTAATGTATTTTCTATGTGCTAATGATTCAATCAATTTTAAGGTCATTAATTACCTATAGTATGGTGCCATGTAATTTCAATTATAGAAAACATGACATACTTTTTTTATTTTTTATGTTGCTCTCTTGTTGTAGGGTAGAGGATCCAAAAGGTTTCAAGCTTGATTTTTTCTTTGATACAAACCTTTCAAGAATTTCTTGGTAAAAAACAACTAGTGAAGCACATGCTTTATGTTTTCTTAGATTGTGCAATAGAGAAATTACAATATGTTTCCATGTGTTAGGATTCTATGTATGTCTCGGTCTTAATTTGAGTCTGCTATTAAAAGGCTGATTTGGAATATTTACGCTACTCAAGGAATTTGTCAAGTTGGAAATTGGATCATGCAATTTTAGTGGATTTGTAGGTTCTTTATTTCTTAGCCCCCTTCTCTATGTTTTAAATTTTTGCAGGTACATTTGAGGATGCAAGACCGAAGCCTTTGTCAACCTCTCAAAGATGTAATAGTCCTTAATTATGAAGCAATAGAGGATTTATCCCTTACTCTTCTTATTGCTTTCTATATATTCCAAGGTGTACCTTTAAGATTATGCTAGCTTTGATTAGTGTAGAACAAGGACAATGTAGAAAGTTATACATTGTATGATTATTCTTTAAAAGGTGTTATCTCAATAGAAGAGCACCTAGTTTATAAGCAAGAGGATGGTGGTTTGATTCCACTGTGCTCAATTATGACCAAATATACTACTGAAACTAAACATGTGATCAAATATATGACTAAATATACTACTAAATATACCACTAAATATATGATTAAATTGACTATCAAATATACAGCTAAATATATGATTAAATATATTACCAAATATGTGACTAAATCAATGATCAAAACTAGTGACCAAATAAATGACTAAAATAATTTGGTAGTAAATTTAGTGGTATTATAAATAACCAGATATTAATTGCTATTAGTTATGTGACTAAGATTAGTCACTTATATAAAAAATTTAGTAGTTTTTTTTAGTCACATATTATTATTTTTGTACTGGTGAGGATATTGTTGAATATTGGGGGAAATTGTTGGATATGTTGATCTGATTAGAATTTTTCATATATGACATGTTTACATAAAAGCTTTATTATTGATGACAACATATGTTCGCATTTTTAGATATTAGATAAATTATGATTATGTACATTATAGGCTATTGAGAAAGATAATTCAAATAATGTATGATAGTCCTAAGTATGGGAGCTTGGATTTATATTATAGAGTGAGTATATACACTATATCTATGGTCATAGTGTTTTATATGATGATATCAGAGAATTACAGTTGATATGGTGAAGACTAGTTGTAAACAAATAACAAGGAATAATGCTAGAACAAGTTATTATTTTGAGTATAAGTTATTGGAGATAAGGAATGTTACAATAAAAGAGACAAAAATAATAATTACACACAAATATAACCAATATCAGAAAATAATAAAGCACATTGAAGAGAATACAAGACAAAAAGATTTAATGTGGTTCACCCAATCCCTAGACTACATCCACCAACAATGAGTCCAATATTAATATTATCTAGTAATTTAAACCTGATTACAATATGTACTCCCTTACAACTCAATACCATTGCAAGAATATACTAAATCATCATACATAATGAAATTCCTAACCCTAAGCCATTTTATACAAGCTTTTTGTCGCTTACAAAATTAGGGCTAGAATAATTCATTCAATAGAAAATAGCTTCTGATGCCTTTTAGAATAATAAAATAATTTGACCTAGAACCCCATAATGGGGCCACTGCATCTTGACCTCTTCTTAAGGGCACTGCCACTAAACCCTCATAGAACAAATTTAGAGGGAAACTGCGTCGAATGAAGTAAGGAGAAATTAACCTCTAAGTCTAATTAGGCTCCACATAATAATAATAATCTCCCACTTGGAGACTGATCATACTCTACAACAAATTACCTCTCACTTGGAGACTAGTAAAAAAACTTGTAGCTCCTAGTGGAATGTAAAACTACCTTGAACTTTATTATTCTTTCATTTTATTCAGTTTAGAAGACCAACTAAAGCTGAAGAGGAGTTCAACTTCTCCCTTGTCACTTCCTTTGTATATATATTTTCTAGATTATCATCTGTATGTATCTTTTCCATCTTTAATTGTCCATCATCAAAAATTGATTGAATAAAATGGTACTACAACTATATATATTTTGTCTTTGAATGTAGGGAAGAATTTTTCACAAGATGAATGAAACTCTAGATATCTGTAAATAAATAATTGTCCCTCTATGAGTGTTCCAATTCTTCCATGAAGAATTGAAGCCATATCATCTCCTTGGCTACCTCTATAGAAACAACATACTTTTCCTTTGCAATGGATAAAACATCACCTTCTGTAACTAAGAAATCTAAATCATTATTGTCCCACCAACAATAAGTACATAACCTATAGTACTCCACTTGGTATCAAGATGCCCTACCAAATCTAAGTCAACATAGCCTTATAAATAAGTAGTAGAGCAACCAAAATGTAAACATTTATTGGATGTTCCTCTCAAATACTCTAGAATCTATTTGACTATATTCCAATGCTCAATCCAAAGATAACTCATATACCTACTAATGAATCCCACTAAATATGCAATATCTGGCCTAGTACATACCATGATATACATCAAACTTCCTACAATTGAAGTATAAGGTACCTAGGACATTTTAACCTCCTCTTCCCATGTCTTTGGAAACATCTCCTTAGCCAATTTCAAATGACCATGCAAAGGTGTAATGACAACTTTGGAATAATCTAAATAGAAACCTTTCAATACCTTCTTAATATAATCAACTTGAGATAATGTCAATTTTTTATTTTTCCTATCTCAACAAATTTTCATACCAAGGGTTTGTTTTTCTACCAATAAATATTTCATAACAAAAGAAGATGATGACTATTATTTTAATATCTTAATGTGATCCATGTTAGAGCCAACTACAAGTATATCATCAACATATAAGCATAAAATAATGTAGCTATCATCATCCAATGTCTTAAAATAAACACAACAATCGGTATGATGCTAAGAGTAATCATGTTCATTCATAAAATTGTCAAATTTAAGATATCATTGTTGAGGTGTTTTCTTCAAGCCATATAAAATTTTCTTCAATATGTACACTAAATTCTCCTTACCTTTGACTTAAAATCCCTACTATTGTTCCATTTATATTTCTTCATCCAAATCACCATGAAGAAATTTTTTTTTAACATCAAGTGGATACAAATACAAATCTTCAGTAGCCACAATACTTCAATGTCCAAATGGAAGTCGTTTTAACAATTAGAGAAAATATCTCATAAAAAATAATGCCCTTTTTCTATGCAAATCCTTTTACAACTAACTTGAATTTAAATATTTTCTAACTTCCATCCTCTTCTTTCAGCTTATAAACCCATTTATTATATAAAGGCCTTTTACATACAGAAAACATACATAATTTGAAGTCTAGTTTTTCAACGAGGAGTCTATTTCTCTAGTCATTGTAGATTCCCACTGAATCTTTGTATCCACCTACACAACTTTATCATAAAATTTTGGTTTACTTTTATCTATTCATAAAATAAAATACAAAAAGGGAGAAAATATTTCTAAAGGTCTACTTATCCTTGTTGACAATCTAACATTCACTGGGGTTTGTGATATTTGTTGCAGAGCATAAGGAACTACTAGAACATCATCTTTTCAAGTATCATCTAGTACTACACAATTTGTTTCTTTCTTCTCATACTAGTACAACAAATCTTTGTACAACACTTTCTCATTGAATATGAAATCCCTACATCTTATAATTTTATGATTTTCAAAAACTCAAATCCTAAATTGATCAATGTCATATCTAAAAAATATACATTAGTTTGACTTAGCTTCCAACCTGGTTCCATTTTTAGAATCTATATGTGCAAATGCTTCAACACCAAAGGTTCTAAGAAAAGAGTAACTCACCTTCTTTTTAGTCCATGATTCATGTAAAATACTACAACCCAAAGGAGTAGAGGGACCTCTATTGATCAAATATACAATGGTATAGATAACTTCTACCCACATGTTTAAGGGTAACCCAACATGCACCCTCATACTCCTTGCACGCTCTAGTATTGTCTTGTTTATGCATTCAACCACTCCATTTTGTTGTGGAGTCCTTGGAATAGTTTTTTTTTTTTCTATGAATACCATTAGTAAAAAAATAATCTTTAACTCATTGCTGCAATCCTCACCACCATTATCAGATCTTAGATAGTTTAATCTTTTATCAGTCTCAATCTCACCCAAGCATTTCTTTTTCTTAAAAGTTGCAAATACATCACAATTATTTCTATGGAAATAAACCCTTACTTTTCTAGTTGCATCATCAATGACTGTAACATAATAAAGAGAACCACCAAGGGAAGATACCTAAGCTGGTCCCCATACATCTGTATACACAAGCTCTAATTTCTTGTTTTTCTTTTCTTTCCCACTCTTTACAAAACTCACTCTTTTTTGCTTTTCATACACACAAATTTCACAAAAATACATATTGACACATTTTAGACCTAGTAAATTTTTTTTTGAATGAAGTAATTTCATACCTTTCTCAATCATGTGCCATAGTGTGTTTTTATAATCTATAGCAACTATTTGATTCTCTTCCTACTCGACTATAACAATTATTCTTGAACATTTAGTTTTCTCTAAAATAATTAAAATAGAAGGAATAATATAACCTATACAAAGATATAAGGCACACACTTTCATACTTTTTTCTACTACTATGGAACATTTTAAAATCTTCCAATTTTTATCATTAAAAGTAATGTGCAACCCTCATCACCTAGTTGCCCTGCTAAAATTAAATTCTTACTCAACCTTGGAACATGTCTTACCTCTTGTAGTAGCCAATGATTTACATTCTACAACTTAACCTCAATTCACCCCATTACAACAATCTAAAAGGGTTCATTATCTCTCAAATAAATAATCCCAAAATACCCTTAGACATAATCAAGAAAATAACCTCTATGGGATGTAGCATGAAATAAAGTCCCTGAATCTAAAACCCATGAATCATCAATATTTTCTAAGTCAAGAAGAAAAACATCCTCTTTGAATTCATTACTTACCACATTGGCCTCCTTGTTTCCTTCTTGTTTGTCTCCTTCATTATTATTTTGTGTCTAAAAATATTTCTTCTTGTGCTCTGGTTTCCCACAATACCAACAATCTCTTGGTCCTTTAGATTGAGACTTCTTTCCCTTTGATTTTCCTCTTGATTTCCTACAATTTCTAGAATTGTTTCCTTTTTCATTCGTTCTCCCTCTACTTTTTGTGTTCAAGGCACTTTCTAATGTAGGTCCACTTGAGATTTTCCTGTGAGTTTCCTCACTCAAAATCACACCAATAACATCATCAAATTTTAGGGTATTAGAACTAGAAACATAATTACTCATAGCTATTACCAAGTTATTCCAACTTTTAGGAAAAGAACACAAAATCAAGAGAACCCTAATTTATTTATCAAAATTAATATTTATAGAGGATAATTAACTGGTAACCTTCTTCTATCTTAATATTAAATAAATAATTCATGAGAAACATCTTATTTGAAGTGGAAGTTTTTTCATACAACTTTTCTAGTGTTTCCATCAACTCTTTAGTTATCTTCATTTTCATAATATTAAATGCCATAGATTATGTAGGGCATAAACAAATAATCCCAAGTGCCTTTTTGTCCAAAATATCCTAGTCCCCATCTCTCATAGCTACCTCTTTCTTGGATTTCTCTTGCAATGACTATGATAAATCCTTTTGATAAAGATAGTCCTCCATTTGCATTTTCCATAACTAAAAGTTTCACCTGTTAAACTTCTCAACCTTCAACTTACCCTCATCTAACATTACTTCCACTCAACCATGAGACCTTCTTATAGAGGAAACCTAAAAAAACCTTACTCTAATACCACTTTTGAGGATTAAAGAGACATAAATAACAATTACTTGAAAATATAACCAATATTAGAAAACAATAAAGCACACAAAAGAGAACACAAGTCATAAAGATTTAATGTGGTTCACCCAATACTTGAGCTATGTCCACCAACAATGAGTCCAATATTATTATCATCTAGTGATTTCAACTTGATTACAATCTAAAATACATTATAGCTCAATACCATCATTATACAAGAAATTTTATACAAGATTTTTGTTGCTTACAAAATTAGGGCTAGAATATGTCATCCACTACAAAATAGGTCCTGACACCTTTTAAAATAATAAATTTATTTGAGCTTCCTCTTCTCTAGGACCTCACAAAGGGTATTGTCCCTTGAATCTGTGTTGGAGGTGCTTCCCTTGAATCCCCATTGAAAAAATCTAGGGGGAAACAACATTGAATAAAGTAGGGAAGGCTTAACCTTTGAGTCTGATTAGGCTCCACATAACAATAAGGAATCCGTGTATGCGATCATAAGTCATGGTAAAAAACTCAATCTAGTGCATATTTTAGGATTTGTAGTTCATTTGTTTCATTTTGTGTTGGTTGCTTGCATGTACAATTTAGATTAAGTTTTAGGAGCCAACTGGAATGTGTAACTTGTATTAAGGATTGGTGAGTATTGATCATGGATCTTGATACATATTTTGATATTTCTAATTGTAATATATTTATAATAATGGGTACCATGTGTGCCTTAGCATTGGTTAATGTAATTATTTGTGCATTAAGGAAGTCCTAACATGCCAACCTAATTGATTTTTTTAAGTTTTATAAAGGAAAGTAATTCCCTTATTATAATGTCTAGGAATATGAATGTATATGTGATCCTTGAAGTTAGATATCAGAGAAAAGATGAAGGCTAGTCATATTCTTTGATAGAGGCATGAGCAGATTCAATAATAATTCATTATGTACTTCATTGGAATTATAGTAACTAGAATTGGCCCTCATTGGATGGGCGTCAAACTTTTGTTGTCGCAAATTGTGATGACATGGGATTCCATTGCAATTGTGATAGACAAAGCTGTCACAATTTCAAAAAAAAAAAAGGTGAAGATTTCCTCTTCATGCCATCAGATGTTTGACGGTATACCATTGCAACTATGATGACCTATAGTTTTAGACGATCATCGTAGGTCCAACGATATTGCTGTAGGCTTGATAGGTATTTGAATGAAGGGGTGTTGCAATGAAAATAGACATGCAACAACAATGTTGTTGGAGTGATGCCCAACCATCAGTGGTTGCCATTGCAGTGACAATGACATGTGACGACTGCCTATCAGAAAAATCATCATTATTACAATAGATTACCACAAGATCAAAAAAAAAATATAATTATTTGTAAAGCTTTACATGTATTACATAATCATGCTCTACAAGGATGGCTTCCATACTAAATTATGTACAAATGTTATGAAGATCTACTCTATTTAAGCCCTAGTAAAAGTTGAAATAATCTTAGCTATATAGTAATCAATCAAACAATAATTACCAACTTCATACACTGCAACTAAATTTCATAAATCATTGAGTTTGACTATGGCATCCTTCTGCATTGCCTAAAACCAAGAGATTCACACAGTTAGTTGTCATGCAATCATAGGTTAATATTGAGCTTCACTTGGTTTTGAGAATAGTTTAATATTCTCTACTAATCAGGGCCAACCATGTGAAGGGGAAAGCTCATTTGGCCCCACCCCCCACCCCCAAACATCTGAATTCCCCATTAACATCTAAAATCTTTAAGAAATGATCAATCTTTAAAGTACAATAAAAGGTTCTAGACCTGAAAAAGTGACATCATTTTTCCATCTTCTAGTGTACATCATTTTTCGGTCGCATCCAAAATAAGAATCTACCACTCTAAATTGAGCATGCACGTGCAACTATGTTTAGTATGCATGGACAATAGAAGGATCTAAAATAACCTAGCACATTTACATTTATTTAATAGGTCTATGCAAACCTCTAACAAAAATGTAAACATTCTGGATCATATAGTGATGCCCAAATTAACAACAATAGTAGATAATTGGGATCCTTGTAGGGAGAGCATGCCAATACATGCATGGTTACATCCTTGGCTTCCATTGTTGGGCTAACATATAGAGCCTTTATATCCAACCATTCATTATAAGTTGGGGAATGTGCTTCATGCATGGAATTCAAGTGATGCATCTACATATGCAATTTTATCACCTTGGAAAATTGTATTTGATTCTGCTAGCTAGGAACAACTAATTGTTCATTTTATTGTACCTAATTTGATGACAATTCTACAAGAATTTTTAATTAACCCAACTAATCAACAAGTAGACTAATTTAACTAGGTTATGGCTTGGGCATCTATTATTCCAATTTATCATATGGTTTCAATGTTGGAGGCATAATTTTTAATTCCAAAGTGGCAACAGATTTTGTAAAACAACAAGTGCTTGCACAATCTAGAGCTAGATGGGTGATTGCATCATTGAAGCAGCTAGTTGAGATGCACCATAATCAAACTAGAGGAAATCAATGATAAACCAAACATATAATGAAGATAAAACTTGGAAACTTGAATGCTAAAATATTGAAATGAAAGTTATCGAGGATCAAATACCTATGCTAGAGTTACAACACAATGTGAAGTTGATTTTAGATATGGTAGAGGCAGGTATTTAAAATTTTGATCAAGATTTAAGGCACAAGAGAGAGTCTGTGGAAATATATACAAGAAAGTATTGTGATAGGTACTTTGACATTGAAGTCACTTGCAAGTGTCTTTGAGAATTTATAGTCCAAATATTGGGAGGACTACAAGTTGTGCAATTTATCGTGTAGTACATCTTCATTTAGAGGAATAAAAAATTGTTTCTCATCTTTGTCTCATTTTTGGAGAAAAAGTGTGCTTGAAATAATGAAGTTTAATAATCTACCATTAGTGGACAGATATAATAAATATACCAAAATTGATTTCTCACTTGTTACAAATGTTCAAAGGAAAACACCATCTTATAGAGAAGATTGGATTTTCACATTTATAATGATCTAATGACCAGGGTATTCACCTAATATGATGATAGTTTTTTTTAATGTACCTAATCTAATGAAAATTCTACAATAATTTGTAATCAACCTAGCTAATCAACAACTCGACCAATCTAACTAGGTTATGGCTTGGGCATATGCTATTCCCATTTATCGTATGGTTTCAATATTGGAGGCATAATTTTTTCCAAAGTGGTAACGAGTGATTTTTTTGGGAATAGGGATTAGGTTATTCCTATTTATCTCAATATAGCACTAGAGGCATACTCTCTGGTAAGATCCGTGGTCCCAACCCTTAGTGCACATATCATGTTCCTCTCTAATTTTGATCTTGGCTAGTTACACATCAACAATGTACAACACCTTTTCTTTACACACACCTTCCTCTCAATAAATACTCTTCATTTATAGAGTGCATGAAAAAAAACCTCTCATTAGTTTTAGTGCATTTCTATCCACTTGCTAGTTGGTTGAAGAAGGGAGAGTCTCATGGTAGAACACAAGTTGATTGCAATGATGGATGGGTATGTATATGAAAATAATGCAGTACGCTCTCCAAGATTTCCATTATACGAGGTTGATTTTGGATGTGGGAAAGCCATTGGATATGCATATCATAATAATGAATGAAATTGGATTAATGTTTTTGTCATGTGGAAATGATAGAGGAAAAAGTGTTTTGGTCTCCACTTGCCTTCCTCAATACCAGATGTAAGTCTTACATAATCTTCTCTCTGTTTAACTACAATGACTTGCAATATTCCCTTGTAGGATGAAAACTATGGGTGATGACTAGTAATAATTAAGGTTATTACTAGAGATAGTCTGCCAAAACAATACCAAAAGATCTATATTTAAGTCTATAGATGATTTCCAGTAGCAATCAAACATATATGAAAGTCAAACCCATAATGAGACCACAAAAACAAAATCTACAAGATAATTTACAACATACACATCAAATCATAAAACAAAATCTCTATCTACTTCACCATACCAAAAGATTTATAATTTACATATGAACCATTTCAACTTGTATGAAACTCATCTCCATTGTTAGATTATCAGGAATTTCTAATATTTGCATAACCCACACACATATGTACCAATTAAATTTGTAATTAAGAAAATAATCTCCATTACCAGATCATAAACATGAAATCCCTTTTCAACCCACACTACCAAAAGCTCTATTGAATCTACAAATGAAATACAATGTACCCATGAATTCAAAATTAGCTCCACAATTAGACAATAAAGAGATTTCTGTTTATAACCCACAACACCAAATGATAACCCTTTTGAGTCCATGGAAAACTTACATAAAACCCTAATTGAGTTAAATATGGGATGTGTTTTAGTGTAAGCATACTCCCATTTTCTAAACATATAACTGTACCTATAGGTTTCATCACCTAATATAAAATGTGATGGATTCTTATAATAAAATTAATAAAGAAATTAATGATAACAAGCAAAATATATATGAAAATTTAATAATGGAAGTCACCTTGAGGAAATTGTGTATGCTCTTGGCAAACATGTCATCGAAAATGTTTATGAGCTTTTTTGCTTCTACATGTTTTTGCATGAAGCCTTCACACACCTAGTGCTCAAAAATGTCTACTTAAGAATGTTTTATTATTTGGATTCATGTATATACACACATACATACATACATACATACATATATATACATATATACACACATAAATAATAGTAATATATGTATTGTATTTGCATTTTCTTTGACATTGCTTATAAGAGTGTTTCAAGGTTGAGAACTACTTCAACATCATTTGCATGGTTTAGGGGTGGGGTCATTATGGAAGAGGCTTTTGCAAGGGAATGAGCGTTGTGAGTTAACATATAATGTCTTAAAATAGTTAAGTGCTACCTAACTATGTCCAAGGCATCTGCAAACTAGAGGCATACTCCACCTACTAGGCTACCTACATACTCGTATCCATAGGATCAAGACCCTTGAACTACTCACTCTAATGAATATGCAATTTTGGTTTCTAATTGTTTTGATGTAGTTGTATTCCTATAACCACTAGTGAGATTTACTCACCTAATACAACTCTTCACCATCATACACCCACTTAGGTGAATCAAGCAATTTTCTATAATTACAATGCTGTAATACCCTGGTGCAAACTTTGTGTTGTAGTTTATAGTTAATGTAAGGTTAACCTATATACGTCCTAACTCAATCCTTATATAGTTATGTTTAAAAGTTGGTTTTGAAGCACATATTCCTTTTATTAAATGTGAGGTTGATTACTTGAACATCCATACATGTATAAGCATGGTAAGTTACGTGGAATGTCATGAGATCAATCTTTAAAGTACTTGGAATATTGTTATGACTTCCTACTACTCTTAGGGGAAGTCCATCTTCATTGTTCATGAGAAATTGATCACACAAGTACATCTAGGAATGTCGTCATTGCCTCCTACATAAAATGCATCCAATATTACAAAATTCACCCAAGAAATAATAGTTCAAGTGAAATAAACACATGAAAAATGAGAGAGAAAAAAAGGAATCTACTTACCAATAGGCATTTCCATTGCATCTGTGGCCATGCTACCTATTGAGTGAGTTTTATTGTTTTTGTGTTGTGCCAAGATCTCTCTATTTATATACATACATATGTACATATACAAAAATACATACATACATATAAAAAGTTCACAAGGGTAGGACAACGAGATGCAAAGATCACAAGGGCATGACAATGAAATGCAATGATCACAAGGGCCTGACAATGAAATCTTAGATCTCCATTGATCACCACAATCCATAAGATCTCTTTATATATACATACATACATAGACACACACACACATATGTGTATATATATGTATATATACACATGTATATATATATATATATGTATGTATCTATACATACATACATACATACATTTGCATATGTAATTTTATCACCTTGAAAAATTGTATTTGATCCTGCTTGCTGGGAACAACTAATTGTTCATTTTATTGTACCTAATCTGATGATAGTTCTAAAAGAATTTGTAATCAACCCAACTAATCAAAAACTAGACCAATTTAACTAGGTTATGGCTTGTTTCTTTCTAAAAATATCTGCTAAGATATTTTTTTCTAAAATTTCTTGGGAACTCTGCCCATTTTTCCTATTTTGCATTATTTTTGTGCAAGTCACTTAGCATGGGTTGAGAGAGTTTTATTGTTTAATTATTTGGATTTTGGAATATGTATGCAGCTAGATCAATTTTTCTATTGTGGCTAATATGTTATAAGCACCTTCAAAAAGATCTCTTTGTATATATAAAGACTAAAAGTTGTACAATTTGTCATGTATTGCATCTACATTTTCTTTTCCATTGCTTATAAGAGTGTTTCAAGATTGGGAATGTGCTTCATGCATGTCATTCAAGTGATGCATTTGCATATGCAATTTTATCACCTTGGAAAATTGTATTTGATCCTGCTAGATGGGAACAACTAATTGTTCATTTTATCGTACCTTATCTAATGATAGTTCTACAAGAATTTGTAATCAACCCAACTAATCAACAACTAGACCAATTTAACTGGGTTGTGGCTCGGGCATGTGCTATTCCCATTTATCATATGGCTGCAATGTTGGAGATAACATTTTTTTCAAAGTGGCAGTAGGTTTTATAGCATTGGCTTTGTTCAAGTCCTAATTTTAATGAAGTAACAAAGTGGTTTTTAGGGTGGAAATGACTATATAATGAAGAGGAAACTTAAAAAATTGAATGTTGAAATGCTGAAATGAAAGCTATAGAAGAGCAAACATCTATGCCAGAGTTACAATACAATGTGAAGTTGATTTTAGATATAAAAAAATAAAAATAAAAAATGACATAAATCATTCCCCATTTTTTCTGATTATGGAGAGTTGCGTTTGAAAGAGGGTGGAGAACTCTAAACAAGGGTGGTAAGTTCTGAATGTTGGTGGAGATTTAATTGTCATTCCCTTATGATCATTGCATTTTTTTATTATGCTCTTATGATCTCTACATTTTATTTTTGTGCCCTTGGTGGAGATCAGTGGAGATCTATGATTTTTTTGTCATGCCTGTTGGCTCCTGATTTAATAGGTTTGAAAATAACTAAGAAACTAGACCAATACATCTAAGGCTAGAAAATTCCTATAATGGATGCACTTGACTATTGATCTTGGGCCAACTATAAGGTTAATTCCTTCTTCTTATTCAAGCTCTGTAAGACCTAGGTGGGTGGAACTCAGATTCTTTAGATGGTACCAGTGAAAAGGCATATATTTGAATCTAAATAATAGATAAAATCCCTTAATCTTCTATTTTTATGCAAGCATTCATGGTCATGAAATAGCTAATAATAGAGCACATGAACCTGATAAACCAAATGAGGGAAACTTTTTCAACTTTTAAATATAAAGGGAAAGATATTCAATTGATAATTTGGATCTCAATATAACCTAGGTATGCAATAGTAGAGAACATGCACCCTCTAAGCTAACCACTCCCTTATCCATTGGGCATCAACTAAACTTTAACATATGAATGGATACTTGAAGTATACTTATATATCCAGACATCTAATCTATCTATCTAACTTGCAACTAGACATCAATCTTCATAAAAACTCTCATACTTATGGCAATATCCTCCTGGTTTAACCTGCAACCCTATCAATGTAAACAAGCATTTACTTGGATCTTTGTTCCAATAGCAAGTTTATCCAGACATACAGCTTTAAGGAATTGCAATTGAATTTAAGCTCTTCATTCTCAAACATAAAAGATTGTAGATAACAAAGAAAGGAGATGAGAGTCAAAATGAAACTAAAATAAACGAAGCTCTTGTGTTAATTTCTTTGAAACCAATACATCATCTATAAATAAAAATTTATAAAATACACAAAAAGGTGATTGTGTAGCATAAAATGCTTCAAAAGAAATACACTATTTGTTGTTCATAACAGAGGAATACTAAGGGAAATGGTATCACAACTCTAAAACTAGAGCCAACCTTGTGGTCTCATTAGTCATAAAAATTGGAACCTGTTTGGTCTCACAATAGTGAGAAAATCTCAAAATTAGAACCATTACCAAGAGTAGTGAAGAAAGATATATAGAAGAGAAGATATTTCAAGAATTTCCATATGAAACTGACATGTGTCCCCTTGAAATAATCTTCAATCTAATGTTGTTGAAACTATCTTCCTTCATGTGCCTAAAATTAAAACCATAAATGATGTAGAAATATCCAATATATCTGCCTTTAAAGTAATCAACAAAATATCTTATAGAGAAATATCAAGAATTCATCATAAACTGTGCTAAAGCTTCAAATCCAATCTTGGCCTATCACTTCTACTTTTTCCATGAAATTCAACTATTCTATTGGCAAAAAACTTAATTACTTCCAACTACCTTAAAAAACAATCAAATCATCCTTAAAGTTGGTAATGACATGAAAAAGGATCAAATTATGGCTATATCTGATCTTCATTTCATCTAAAAACATTAAGTCTGCATTTGCAATTGAGATGCCCCCAGAATTATAAATATTCTTGTAGCCACTTCTAGAAAATACTCGTGCAAAAGCTAACTATAGAAATCAAAAATTCATCTCTTCCTAGTTCCAACGATATATTATACTACATATTTTGGACAAAAACCGTGCCCCTGAGACCAATTTGAAATTCTAGCTCTCGAACTATGAACAGAACATTAAAAATGAAAAATTTAAAATAATTACATAGTTGAACTATATAACATCTTAAATTTATTCAAACCTCTCAAAAAAAAGCACTAAAATTTTTAGATTTTGAATTTTAATATTCACTTTCTATACTCCCCTTATCTCATGTGCCAAGTGTCTACCTCTTATTGGTTATCACCATTCAGGGTGGACCCACATCCATCTTCCTCATTTGAAATATTTAAACATCATTATGAGTCAAATGTACTTCTCATAATGTCTTACCCTCTCATTTTAATCTTCCTGATCTCCCCAACAACATGAACTCATAAAATTTTAATTCTCCATCTTTGTAGCATCTTATATCTCAAAATCATTCCTTCCGATCTCTCAACATCCTAGGCTTATCATGATATCACACATCTTCATTTTTGGGCCTCTGATCTTATGCAATGCGCCAAGACCATCGTAACATTGTAAGATAGCAAAATTTTCTTGGTGACCATATGCTGATCGTAATGTCAAAGGATGAAACTTTATCTCTAGTGATCTCCTAACATCCTCTATCTTCATTATACATCATGTGGGTCAAAATTCTATTGACCACAATGCGCACTAGCCACAATGGCCCACCAATCAATAGGCATTGAATCCACATTGACTTGTGCCTTTCAAGTTACCTACACCTTGTGTTCCATCCAATAAAAACACAAAAATTCATCCCACACAAGCGATATGGGATCTTATCATCTTCCTTTGAGAGTTTGTTTGTAGTAGCAACTCTACTACAAATGTACAACACATGATTGAACTGCAACAAAAGCTTGCTTGAAAAATTCAAATGGAAAAGCCTCAGTGGGTATATCACAGGGGTATTTTTTAAAGAGAGAACCCACCATAAACCAAATAGCATCAAGCTCTTTGTATTCCCTCCTAATCCTTGCACTCCTAATCAACCCTAAAATCTTCAAAATCAAAATACACAACTCTGATCCACCTCACCATGTCTGGAGCCTTTTGTAGCATTATTTTGGCCTTGTTGATGATCCCAAATTGACCTAGCCCTCCAAGGGCTCCATAGAAGATATCTTCACTCTGCTCTAAGGAACACGTCATAGCTTCTCCATTTCCTTCAAATCAATCAAAGCCTATTGGCTTAGTAAAATTTTCAATCTATCAGCTCATTCAAGTTTGGTGAGGAGATGTTGCTGACGATTATCAATGGTGTTCACAATATTTTCCCTTAAGCTTTAATTTTCTTCCCACACTATTAAAGATATAAAATTTACTCTTCGATTTAATTAGAAGAGGGCTAAATGGAACAATCTCAATCATGTATGAAACTTATATGTTTTTAGTCAATCTGATGCAGATTAATCGGGCCCCAAGGCAGGTCTGACTAATTTTTTTTTCATTTTCAAACAATGGATACTAAAAAGTGATCCATTGATCATATCAAACTATTTGAAATCAGATTTGATCACAAATTCACCACTAAATACTTATTTTAAATCATTTTCGCACCACTGTGAACTCTGTGTTAGGAGGGCTATTGCCTAGATTTAAAAACTGATTTAAACACTTGACTAAGCTCTAAAAATTTTGTTATCTTGTCTCTCTAACATATTCAATAGGCCTACCAAATCTCATCACATGATGACATCAGGGTCAAAAGATATCGACCTCCAAAGTTGCTTACTTAAAATCACCTGTAAACATGTCAGAAACCACAAGGTGGATTTGGATTTGACTTTGAAAACTAGGCAAACAAGCACTTGAGGTTCTATAAACTGGGGCATGGGTTGATTTCCATGAGGGGAATACAATTCTATGATTTGGACTCATGACGAATCATGGGATAGATTTTGCAAGTGCATGAAGTTAGGTACTTAGAATTGCAAGACAAGGGATATTGAAAGGATAATATTTTTACAAATGGAATTGACCTAGGAAAGTGTGCAAACAAATTTGTCAAGACTTGAAAACTGGCACACTTGTAATATTTTAGCATGGAATACAATGGTACAATACATTTGGTCCCACCAATCACAGACTCAAAGATATGATATCCTGAATAGGGCTCCTGACCATTTTGCATTTTCAATTACCAGTGAAACTTTATAAATTGCAAATGGAATCACATTTGAAAACTAATCAAAAAAACTCATCGCAAGCTCAAATCTAGGGAATAGCAAGTTTCTAACCCTTAGAATATGATGCAAAAGGAATTTTCTTATTTGGGTCAACTGATCAAAAGTTATAATTGGTCAAACAGGGCTAACCAAAATTATGAACAATAAACAAATTTACAACAGAGACAACTGACCAACTTTGAGACATTCAAAACCTAATCAAAAGAAATGACTTGAAACATGGAACATAGGTTCTTTGGTATGCATATTAAACATCCTTAAAGTGTTGAGTCATGAATCTTTACCATGTAAAATATATTTAAAGGAAAATTGGGCTACTAAACGTTATTTGACATTTAGGCAGAAAATGCAGAACTGACACTGCTCAAATTGGAACTTCACATAATAGTTTAGAATGAAAAAATAAAAATATGAAATAGATGCATATGACAAATGAAGGGTGTTAGACAACTAAAACACCACTTAGGCCTTGAAATGACAGTCGATTATATATGCAAGAAAATGTGCCTTTAGGGCTCAAAGCAACTCAAAATTTGGAATGGAACTCAAAATAGGGAATGCAAATTTGAGTCCCATCAGTGGCTCTATCTGGGAATGCATGCCCCTTGTGGGCATGGTAAGAAATTAGATCTTTGGAGGAAGAATACCACTCTGACAAAAACTTTCTCCGAACAACTTACTGAAAACAGGGAAACAATTTTAATTGTACAAGATGGCGGCTCCGAGCCACCGAAACTTCTCCAAACTTCTTACCTCTATCATATACCTAATTCTCATTTACATCTCTCTAAGGTAAGATTTAGGTATTAATTCCATCAATTTCACCACACATATCATATCTTCTCATTAGTAAATTATGTGAAATAAAACCATTTTCATAGTGCATATAAAAACTTAAATTAGTTTCTTTATCTTGCTCACTATGAAAATGTATATCAGCATGCTCTTGAATGTAAAAATTAAATTGAGAACCATCATAAAAATATGACTGATGCATGCTATTTAGAGGAAACACTAGGTATTCATATTCCATGTTCACCAAGTTGCACATGTCAGGAAAATGTAACTCACCTTGTGTATCCAGGTGTGAAGGGTACATAAAATCTGATCCTTGCCTCTTTGTAGTTATATTATTCATCAAATCAGATTCACCACTTGAAAACTCTTCACACTAAAACAAATGGTCAGTCACCAAATCTAAAAAATTGTTCTGAAAATGTTGGTCCAAAATATGCTGATCACAATCTTGGTTTTCATTTGACCAATTGTTAGAGTAAACCTTAAAATCGTCAAATGTCTTATTACATGATATGTCAGTATAAAAAGGAAAATCAAAATTATCAATAGGATATTCAATTTTTTCCTCTTCATCTAAAGTATCAAAACACATTGCAATAAAATCACTAACACAAGAAAGAATTGAGACAACAAAAAACTTCCCCTCAAACACATCCCCTAAATCTATCAAATCATCATGTGCATATACACTTGAGGTATTGTCATATGCACCTCCAAATTTTGATAAAGATTTTTTAGATTTTGTATCTTTTTCCACATCAAACATTGGGGAAGTGACTTGACTAAATGAAGAAACATTATGTGGGAAAATACAAACATGCTTAGAAGTACTTACAAAATTTTCAAACTCACAAGCCAACAAATCTAACATCTCATTAGGGCTCAAGAAGACTTCCTCACAAATCTTCTCTTGTCTATGAAGAACTTACAACAATAGCAACATTAGTACAACAATCTGAAATATCAGAACCATTATAACACCCATTCTCATCATGGTAAGAACTACCTCTTTTGTTGTTACAAACTTCTTCAAACTCATATTCACTATCACAAGACTCATTTTCAATTTCATATCCATATTCTTTATGATGGCTGCAATCCTCTGATTCATTAAAAGCTAAATCCATCTCTTCACATTCGGAAGATAGATTATCATTGTTTACAGATTCATTACATTCATCATTACCTTGACTTTCAACACATGTATTATCATCATTAGGAGACATAATATGAACAATATCATTATCACTTTCCACCTCCCTAATGAATCTCTCAGCTTGCAAAGTCTCTTGTAACCTTATAGTTGTTGGCCAATTAACTGAATCAGGTGCTATAATATCAAGTAAAACACTAGGTAGGGAAGATTCCTCTGGTCTAGAATGCAAAGGCATCATACTGATTACTGATTTAAAATTTCTATAAACTTGTTGAACATTTAGACCCTGAAGAATTCCCATTTTCCCTTTGACTATATTGACGATCATATTGTAGATTTACTTATTCAACATAACAATATTACTAGCCACAGTTTTCAAACTTATATAAATTGGTAGACTAACCTTAGACCTGATATCTAAATCCATCTTAAAATAAAAAATTCACATCTTTCTATGGTGCTAAAAATCACTGAATAGAGGTACTAATTTTTTAACATTCAACTTTCATGAAAATGAAACTCATGAAAAGTAAAATACCTTCAATGCTGATGTAAAAACTTTTCCTCTGCTGATTTTGGCACTAGTACTGACATGAACTTCCTCGTATCATATATGAAACCATTATAGAGCTACCACTTTTTTTAAAATGACAAATAAATCATATCTATGATTCACCTTCAAACATTCACATTTTTTATAACAATAGAAGCAACAACACTGAACCTTAATCAAGAAACACTTCTTTTCCAAGAAACTATCAAGAGCTTCAGATTTTCCCATACAACTGAAAGTCCTTCAACTTTTAAACATGAAATAAAATAGGATACACTAGTATAGAGACAAAGTCACCACTCATAAACATGAGAAATAAAACAAGATTTGTTACTTGACAAAATTTGAACCAGACTTTTAATGGCAGGAGAAATACAAATCATCAAACCACTCTTATAGATTTATAATCTTGAAAAATAGAGAACAAAACATGCTTGTTCATTCTTGACTCCTAACACTACAACACTTTGAAAACACTTCCCATCTGAACTGACTGATGATGGAATCACTAGTGACAATACAATCTTTGTTCAACCTTCAAAGTTATTGTTGTCCTGGATAAAACATCACTGGAAAACACAAAACCTTGCATACCAAACTGAATATGCATGATATATCAGAAATTTTCATCTCCTTATCAAGCATTTACAACTTGTGTCCCTAGCAGAGTCACCATTCTATTGGCTCTTGATTTAACAGATTTGAAAATAACCAAGAAACTAGACCAATACATCTAAGGCTAGAAAATTCCTATAATGGATGCACTTGACTATTGATCTTGGGCCAACTGTATAGTTAATTCTTTCTTCTTCTTTAGGTTTTGCAAGACCTAAGTGGGTGGACCTTAGATTCTTTATATGGTACCAGTGTAAAGGCATATAACTGAATCTAAATAATAGATAAAATCTCTTAACCTTTTATTTATATGCAAGCATTCATGGTCATGAGATAGCTAATAACAAAGAAAATGAACTTGATAAACCAAGTGAGAGAAACTTTTTCAACTTTTAAACATAAAGGGAAAGATATTCAATTGATAATTTGGATCTCAATATAAGCCAGGTATGCAATAGTAGAGAACATGCACCCTCTAAGCTAACTAGTCCCTTATCCATTGGGCATCAACTAAATTTTAACATACACATGGACTTCTGAAGTATACTTGTATATCCAAACATCTGATCTATCTACTTGACTTGCAAATAGACATCAATCTTCATAAAAACTCTGATACTTATGGTAATATCCTCCTGGTGTAACCTGCAACCCTGTCAATGTAAAGAAGCATTTACTTGGATCTTTGTTCCAATAGAAAGTTTATCCAGAGATACAACTTTAAGGAATTGAAATTGAATTTAAGCTCTTTTTTCTCAAACATAAAAGATTGCAGATATTAGAGAAAGGAGATGAAAATCAAAATGAAACTAAAAGAAATGAAGCTCTTGTGTTAATTTCCTTGAAACAAATACATCATTTGCATATCAAAACTTAGAAATACACAAAAAGATGACTGTGTAGCATAAAATGCTTCAAAAGAAATACACTATTTGTTGTTCATAACAAAGGAATACTAAAGAAAATGGTATCACAACTCTAAAACTGGAGCCAACCTTGTGGTCTCACTAGTCATAAAAATTGGAACTTGTTTGGTCTCACAATAGGGAGAAAATCTCAAAATTGGAACTGTATCACCTATTTTAGTAGAGTAAAATGAACACTAATCTATAAAAAGAATTATCAATACTAAAAACAAGTAAACACTTAAGATAGGACCAAAGAAGACAAAATTGAGGAAAGTAGACCAAAGATGGTAAACTCCTCAAGTGCTTCTCATGATGACAAAGCTATGTCCCTGATGAGAGGGGATGTATGCTCACGTTTTGCTCAAGCTCAAAATAGATGGGTGATAATCAAATATGGATGTGGATGAGGGTTTCAACAATGGAGGTATGGAAGGATTTCAGCATTATGATGGTATTTTGGTAGTTTTTAGGCTCTCAAAATAACATTATAACTTTGCATGAAAAGGTGGATTAATTTGTGAAGGGAGGAGGTTCAATTTATAGGCCAAAGGTTTGAGGAATGGAGGGCCAAGATGTCAAGATGATGAGATGGTGAGGGAGGGCTAAGATGCACTCAAAGGGGAGCAAATGGATTGTGCTAGTTTAGCACCAATGGGGAGGTGATAAGTGTCACAAGGAGGATGAGTGTGAGAGGATAGGATAAGGGTTGGTCAAAGGCTTGATGAGGGTGGTTGAGTATGCAAGACTCATGAATGAAAGTGTAAGAGCCATTAAGAGGAGTGTAAGAGATATTTGAGGGTCATTTATGTTCGAGGGTGAGGGGAAGATATTTGTTGACTTTAGCTTGGGTTAGCAAGTCTTAACCCATGTTTATGATTGTGCACATGATTAGAAGAGGTTTAATATTAGCTTAGAAGGTGGGTTAGGTGTTGAGTGATTTGGCTTTGATGGGATGGGTTAGTTAGGTGGCTAAGTGAGTTTAATATGGGTGAATGGGTTGGATTAGGGGTTAGGATAAGGTTTAGGAAGGCTTTTGGATTTTTAGATATTTTATTAAATGTTTTATTTAATAAAATGGGGAGTATGGAATTAAATTGAATAGATTTAATGATTTATTCAATTTAATAGGGGAAGAGGGATTTAATTGATAAATTGATTTTGGGTGATCATTTGATTTTATCAATTGGACTATAGTTAATTAAATTAATTAATTAAATAGTAAGTATTTAATCAATAAATGTCTTAGGAGATGACTAAATATGATTACCGATTGATGTAATCAGATTTAGGTGTCTACAGGAACCACTACCAAGAGTAGTGAAGAAAGATATATAGAAAAGAAGATATTTCAAGAATCGCCATATGAAATTGACATGTGTCCCCTTGAAATAATCTTCAATTTGATGTTGTTGAAACTCATCTTCCTTCATCTGCCTACAATTAAAACCATAAATGATGCAAAAATATCCAATATATCTGCCTTTAAAGTAATCAACAAAATATCCTATGCAGAAATATCAAGAATTCATCATAAACTATGTTGAAGCTTCAAATCCAATCTTGGCCTATCACTTCTACTTTTGCTATGAAATTCAAATGTTCTTTTGGCAAAAAACTTAATAGTTCCAACTTCCTTAAAAAACAATCAAATCATCCTTAAAGTTGGCAATAAAATAAAAAATGATGAAATTCTGGCTCTATCTGATCTTCATTTCATCTGAAAGCATTAAATCTGCATTTGCAACTAAGAAGCAACTGGAATTAGAAATCTTCCTATAGCCACTTTCAATAAATGCCTGTGCAAAACTAACTATAGAAATGAAAAATTCATCTCTTCCTGATTCCAACAGTATATTATACTGCATATTTTGGACAAAAATCATGCCCCTGAGACCAATTTGAAATTCTAGCTCTTGGATTATGAACAAAACATTAAAAATGAAAAATTTAAAATAATTACATAGTTGAACTATATAACATCTTAAATTTATTCAAACCTCTTAAAAACATTCATTGAAATTTTTGGATTTTGATTTTTAATATTCACTTTCCATACTCCCCTTATCTCATGTGCCAAGTGTCTACCTCTTATTGGCTATCACCATTCAGGGTAGGCCCACATCCATCTTCCTCATTTGAAATATTTAAACATTATTATGAATCAAATGTACTTCTCGTAATGTCTTACCCTCTCATTTTAATCTTCCTGATCTCCTGAGCAACACGAACTCATGAAATTCAAATTCTCCATCTTCATAGCATCTTATATCTCAAAATCATTCCTTCCGATCTCTCGACATCCTGGGCTTATTATGATATCACACATCTTCTCTTTTGGGCCTCCAATCTTACACAATGCCTCAGGACCATTGTAACATTGTAAGACAACAAAATTTTCTTGGCAACCATACGTTGATCATAATGTTAGAGGACCAAAATTTATTTCTAGTGATCTCTTGACATCCTCTATCTTCATTATACACCACGTAGGTCAAAATTCTATTGACCACGATGCCCACTATCCATGGTGGTCCACCAATCAACATGCATTGAATCCACATCGACCTGTGCCTTTCAAGTTACATGCACCTTGTGCTCCATCCAATAAAAACACAAAAATACATCCTACACAAGCGATATGGAATCTTATCATCTTCCTCCTATCATGGGCTTGCTGCATTTTAACACTGGAGTTTTCTTTACATCAATGTGGATGTGGGTGGAGCTTGTGGATTGCTCCTTTGGCATCCCTATTTCTTCTAGATTGCCATGCCCTATCATTTCTCCTCTCAAACTGTGGCATTTATCTTTCCATGTGACTTCTTCTATGTTATGGTCTTCATTTGACATGGATCTCCTCTATTTTTGTGGCATGAATGACCTCGGTTGATTGTTTCTTCAACATGGAGGGAGCCCTAAATTTAGCATGGACCTCCCTCTACCTCCTACATGGAAATTTGTTTCACAATGTGGGGGAAAACAGGTGTCGTGTCTGCTCAGAACCTTATGATCTTTCTTGAATGTGGGGTGCCCCTGCCACAAATCTCTGGCCACTAGCTGACCTCCTCTGATGTTGTGGCTACTTCAAAATGTGGGAAACTGCTATCATGATGCCATCTCCAGCTAGGGCCATGGGTTGTCCCCTTTACATGGGCAATTTACTACTTATTCACATGCATGACCATAAAAGTGGAGACTCAACTACCATCTACCCTCTTCCTCACTGCCGATCAAGCTCACAGATGAAGGGATACCAAAAAAACTATTTTCCTTGCTTTTTCTCATACATCAAATATAATGCTAAGAAAGCTAGCGCTGAGAGCTTGTTTGTAGTAGTACCTCAGTTGCAAATGTAGAACACATGATTGAACTGCAACAAAAGCTTGCTTGAAAATTTCAAATGGAAAAGCCTCAGTGGGTATATCATAGGAGTATTTCTTAAACAAAGAACCTACCATAAACCAAACAACATCGAGCTCTTTTTATTCCTTCCTAATCTTTGCACTTCTGATCAGCCCTGAAATCTTCAAAATGAGAATTCACAACTCTAATCCACCTCACCATGTTTGGAGCCTTTTGCAACATTATTTTGGCTTTGGTGATGATCCCAAATTGACCTAGCCCTCCAAGGGCTCCATAGAAGATATCTTCACTATGCTTTGGGGAACATGTCATAGATTCTCTATTTCCTTCAAATCAATCAAAGCCTGTTGGCTTAGTAAAATTTTTAATCTATTAGCTCATTTGGGTTTGGGGAGGAGATGTTGCTAACAATTATCGATGGTGTTCACAATATTTTCACTCAAGCTTTAATTTTCTTCCCACACCATTAAAGATACAAAATTTACTCTTTGATTTAATTGGAAGAGGGCTAAATGGAACAATCTCAATCATGTATGAAACTTATATGTGTTTAGTCAATTTGATGCGGATTAATTGGGCCACAAGGCGGGTCTGACTATTTTTTTTTTGTTTTCAAAAAACTAATACTACAAAGTGATCCATTGATCATCTCAAACTATCTAAAATCTAATTTGATCACAAATTCACCACTGAATACTTATTTTAAATCATTTCTACACTAGTGTGAACTTTGTGCCAAGAGGCTTGTTACCTAGCTTTAAAAACTTATTTAAACACCTAACCAAGCTCTGAAACTCTGGATATCTTGTCTCTTTGACATATTCAATAGGCCTACCAAATATTGTCACATGGCAACATTAGGGTCAAAAGATATCGACCTCCAAAGTTGCTTACTTAAATCACCTATAAATAAACATGATAGAAAACCACAAAGTGGATTCAGATTTGACTTTGAAAACTGGGCAAATAGGCACTTGAGGTTCTAGAAACTGGGGCATTGGTTGATTTCCATGAGGGGAGTATAATTCTATGATTTTGAATCATGATGAATCACGGGATGCATTTGGAAAGCGCATGAAGTTAAGTACTTAGAATTGCAGGACAGGGGATATTGAAAGGATAACGATTTTTACAAATGGAATTGACCTGGGAAAGTGTGCAAACAGATTTGTCAAGAATTGAAAACTATCACACTTGTAGTATTTTCAGCATGGAACATAATGGTACAATAAATTTGGTCCCAACAATCACAGACTCAAAGATATGACATCTTGAACAGGGCTCCTGACCATTTTGCATTTCCAATTACCAGTGAAACTTTATAAATTGCAAACGGAATCACATTTGAAAACTAATCAAATAGATTCGTCACAAGCTCAAATATGAGGCATAGAGGGTTTTTGAACCTTAGAATATGATTCAAGAGTAATTTTTTTATTTTGATCAAGTGATCAAAAGTTATAATCGGTCAAACAGGGCTTCTCAAAATTATGAACAATACACAGATTTACAATAGAGGCAACTAATCAACTTTGAGACATTCAAAACCTAGTCAAAACATATTGAAACAACTTGAAACTTGGAACATAGGTTATTTGGTATGCACACTAAACATCCTCAAAGTGGTGAGTCATGAATCTTAACTGGGTAAAAGACATTCAAAGGCAAACTAGGCTACTGAACACTATTTGACATTTAGGTAGAAAATGCAGAATTGACACTGCTCAAAATGGAACTTCGCAGAATAGTTCAGAATGACAAAATAAAAATATGAAACACCTGCATATTCCAAATGAAGGGTGTTAGACAACTAAAACACCACCTAGGCCTTGAAATGACAATTAGTTATATATGCAAGAAAATGTGCCTTCAGGGCTCAAAGCAACTCAAAATTTGGAATGGAACTCAAAATAGGGAATGCAAATTTGAGTCCCATCAGTGTCCTTGTGATCATTGTATTTCATTATCATTCCCTTGTGATCTTTGTACCCTTTCTCTATGATTTCATTGTCGTGCCATGCCCTTGTGATCTTTGTGCCCTTTACACTACAACATTTAGGGTCTACTTGGGATGAAAATTTGTGACAATGGTGTAATTTGTGGTGTATTTGGGCCCAAATGTGGTATTCCATTGTGATTTTCTTCAAGGGGAGAAGAGGTACCTATTGGCCAATTTTGCCCCCCATTCAGCCCATCATTGATAACCGATCTAAGAGATTTTCAATGGGCTAGATTCTTTGATGTGGGTTAACATGCTTTTTGGTTGGGTTAATATCTTGTGTTAACTCAGTTTCTTCATGAGCTGATTTGGCTTGGTTCCTTCATGTGCCGAGCTAGTTTAGTTCCTTCATTGACCAAGTTTGCTCATTTTCCTTCATGTGCTGAGTTGCGGGTTAATGTGCATCTTTTGCCAAGGTCAACATGAAATGTTAACCATTTTCACTATTTTGAAGAATGACTTTGCTACTCTTTCTGAAATTGTGAAATCATTGCTACTTCTTCAACCAAACGTTTGAGAAATGTGCCAACCAATAGTTTTATGCCACATGGTGGATCCTTCTTGTGTTGGGCTACTTTTAATTAGATGATTCTCATATTTTTGCATTTTTGCCCTTTTCTCTTGTGAAGATACGATGGTCATTGGATTTGGAAGCATCTTGGATATTTTTGAGTGCATCTCAACCATCTGTGTGGTAAGGTGGAGATTATGCATTTACGGTTGGGTTTTATTCATTGGTTGGGGATATTTTTGCATCATCTAGGCCACCCATATTCAAATGAAGATCTACACCAATGTCTCATCCTTTTGGAGGCAATTCAAATTTATTCCACGCAGGTCAACTCTATAATTTTTTGTAGTAGGTTAACTTGCGTGTTATCCCATCCCACATTTTTTGACAGCTGTGTAAATTTTTTTTTTGTGGCCATGACACATCACAAGGATTTTTCTTTAATGTTTAACAACATTATTTGGCCTTTTTTGTATGACATCTATGCATCTCCATGCCTCATTAATGATTGTAATGATCAAATCTTATGGGATTTGATTTCTTATGGCTGGGTGCATTTGTTTTACCTTTCCTGTCACTTCACTACAACAAGTTGATTTCAAGATCATATTTTACTCTAATATTCATTTATTTCTCTCTACAACTCAACTCCACTTTGGTTGGGATTTGGACTTCAAGTTAGATTTGAGTTACGTTTGAACTCTTTAAAAGGCAATTGTAAATACTTTTTCTAGGTTCTTCACTATCTGCATTTTTTGCAGCAGAATTATGCAATGTAATTACTTGCCTTCCATTAATGAAATAGCTTTCCCTCTTTACCTCTTCTTGTCATTCGTCAATTGTGCATGCATCTTGCCTTTTGGTGGGTGTTTCTTTCCAGTTTTAAGGTTTGTATGTTGTGCCCAAACTATTGATGGTTGTTGCATATGTGAAAATGTCTTTCCTTTCAGCACTCGATTAGTTTCGAACGTGTATGTGAGTTCTTGAAAATAGAATAGAGCCAAGATCTATGTATCTGGACTTTTCATTGATGTGTTGTGCATACATGGGCAGAGTTGTAACCATCATTCTATCTCGGTGCATCACCCCCCTTTCCCTTTCTACAATTTATTTTTGTTTCCTTCTCCCTTTTCCTTCCCAACAGTAGTTTAGGTACACCCTGGTAGTAAGGAAGCTAGCCTTCTCTAGAGATTTGACCTCAAAGCACAAGTCCCACACTTGGAGGTCATTTCCATTTTGCACAAGGTTTCTTGAGGGTTATACCTTAGGCAGGGGTGCATACTTTTGTGACAACAGTTTTTGGCATGCCTAGTAGCACAAACAATTTTAGCTACATAAGTTTGTTGGAAGCCAATCCAATCTTTATTCACTAAGAATTTGGGTGTTATTATTGGTGCAATCAGCCTTTGGAGGCATTCCATCAAACACCATGGTGACTCTAGTACACATCTACTAGTTTCAAGATGAAAAAATGCTGGTATATAAAGATCATTCTTGATCTTTTTGTGATTTTTTCAAAATGTCTATGAAATTACAACTTTCATGAAGCTCTGACCATGGACCCATTTCATAGAAATGACTACTATTCCCCCCATATCATGAAAATACTATTCCTTAGCCCTCATATTGCCAATTTCAATCTCAGCCCCAAGCTAGTTATAACCAGTATGCTTAGAATTATTACTCCCTTCCTACCCCTGCTCCACTAGCCCCAATATCCCCATATAGACAACTTGAAGCTATGATGGATGAGGAGTTATTGGAACTCCAAGTGCAAACAATGGAGTGAAACAATTGGATGGATCTAAAGTTTCATGAGAGGAGTGAGTAGTTGCAAGCTTTCAAAAGCCAAGTGTATGAGAAAACATTGAGCAGTTGCTAGCTTGGGCTAGGCAGCGTGATGAGATACAAAGGCAACAAGAGTTTGATGTGCAGCTACATCAAGAGATAGAAGAGGATGAGGTGGTTCCTACCCTTGATGAACCAAAGATAGTTGATCAAGCTTCAAATGGGGAAGAAATATCACATCTATTGCAAGAAGAAGAAGAGCAAGACTATCAGTTGCAACAGGAAGATAAGCATGAGCAGGAGGAAGAAGAAAAGACAAATGAAAGTTATGATATGGAGGATGTTTTTTCCAACATCATAATAGACTTTGGCTCAAGGCTTGACACCATACCAGTAGCTCCCAAGGAGGTGGCTCATGAGGATCATGAGAAAGAGGTGGAGATTATTTTAGCAAGTTTCCCCTAGTCATGCTTACACTTGAGAATGAGGTTGAATATCATAAAGAGGAACAAGCATGTCTTGCTCAACAAGGCATCCCAGTTTTGGAGAGCCTCATTGTCATCAACACTAGGAAGGAGGTGTCCCATGTAGCAAAATTTCTATTGTGCTTGGTGCTATTTTTAGTTGCCCATGTGCATGGGAGAAAGAATTAGCTTGTAAGGAACTGTAGCTATTTCAACAAGCTAGTTAATGATTTTGTTTGACTTTTGTAATGGTAAATTCTTGTACATATTATAATAGGTGTTTTTTATGCTTTCCAAGAAGTGCAAAAGCACATTTGATCCATTTTCTAGAGCTCCCTAGAGTTTTTATTTTTTGTTGGTTGTAGAATTTTGTGAAGTTGTAGGTAGGATAATGTGTCAATTCTTGGTAGTAAATCTATGTCCAATGGATTGCTTAAGGCCACTGGTCTATGCTTAGTAGGCAAGCATCCCCCTAAGTCACCAAGAATATTTTCCAATTTTTCCCCCATTCAACCCATCATTGATAACTGATCTGAGATATCTTCAATGGGTGAGATTCTTTGATGTGGGTTAACACACTTTTTGGTTGGGTTAACATCTCGTGAACCCAAAATGAAACTTCACAGAATAGTTCAGAATCACAAAATAACAATATGAAACACATACATATGCCAAATGAAGGGTGTTAGAAAACTAAAACACCACCTAGGCCTTGAAATGACAGTCAGTTATATATGCAAGAAAATGTGCCTTTAGGGCTCAAAGCAACTCAAAATTTGGAATGGAACTCAAAATAGGGAATGCAAATTTGAGTCCCATCAGTGTCCTTGTGATATTTGTACCCTTTCTCCATAATTTCATTGTCATGCCATCCCCTTGTGATCTTTGTGCCCTTTGCACTATAACATTTAGGGTCAAATTGGGATAACAATTTGTGACGATAGTGTAATTTGTGGTGTATTTGGGCCCAAATGTGGTAGTCCTTTGTGATTTTCTTCAAGGGGAGAAGAGGTACCTATTGGCCAATTTTTCCCCCCATTTAGCCCATCATTGATAACCAATCTAAGATATCTTCAATGGGCTAGATTCTTTGATGTGGGTTAACATATTGGGTTAACATCTCGTGTTAACTCTGATACCAAACATTTGAGAAATGTGTCAACCAACAGTTTCATGCCACGTGGTGGATCCTTCTTGTGTTGGGATGCTTCTAATTAGATGGTTCTCATATTTTCACGTTGCTGCCCTTTGCTCTTGCAAAGATATGATGGTCATTAGATCTGGAAGCATGTTAGATATTTATGAGTGCATCTCAGCTATCTATGTGGTAAGGTGGTCTAGATTATGCATCTATGGTTGGGTCTTATTCATCGGTTGGGGATATTTTTGCAGCATCTAAGCTGACCATATTTAAATGAATACCTACATCAATGGCTCATCCTTTTGGGGGAAAATTAGATTTATTCCATGCGAGTCAACTCTGTAATTTTTCACGGTGGGCTAACTTACATGTTATCCCATCCCCCATTTTTTGACAATGGTGAAAATTTATTTGTTGCAGCCATAACATGTCACAAGGATTGTTCTTTAATGTTGAACAACATTCTTTGGACTTGTTTTCATGACATCTTTGCATCTCCATGCCTCACTAATGGTTGTAATGATAAAATCTTATGGGATTTGATTTATTATGATCAGGTGCATTTGTTTTGCCCTTCTTGTTGCTTCACTACAACAAGTTGATTCCAAGATTAGATATTACTTTAATTCTCATTTATTGGTCTCTGTAGCTCAACTCCACTTTGGTTAGGGTTTGGACTTCAAGTTAGATTTGAGTTATGCCTAAACTCTTTAAAAGGTAGTTGTAAATACTTTTTTTGGGGTTCTTCTCTATTTGCATTTATTGCAGTAGCATTAAATGATATGTAATTACTTGCCTTCCATTAATGAAATAGTTTTCCATCTTTACCTCTTCTCTCCATTCATTAATCATTTATGTATCTTGCCTTTTGGTGGGTGTTTCTTTCTAGTTTTAAGGTTTGTATGTTGTGTCCAAACTGTTGATGGTTGTTGTATATGTGAAGATGTCTTTCCTTTTAGCACTTGATTAGTTCCAAACCTACACGTGAGTTCTTGAAAATAGAATAGAGCCAAGATTTGTGTATCTGGACTTTTCATTGATGTGTTGTGCATACATGGGCAGAGTTGTAACCACCATTCTATCTCAATGCATCACCCCCCTTTCCCTTTCTGTAATTTATTTCTTTTTCCTTCTCCCTTTTCCTTCCTAGTAGTAGTTTAGGTGCACCCTAATAGTAAGGAAGTCAACCTTCTTTGGAGATTCAATCTTAGAGAATAAGTCCCACACTTAGAGGTCATTTCCATGTTGCACAAGGTCACTTGAGGGTCATAACTCAAGCTGGGGTGCAAACTTTTGTGACAACAATACCTATGTAAATGTTCTTTTCTTTTCCTTCTAAACATGTATATCTTTATATTTCCCCCAATAGGTGATTAGAAAATCTTCTCTTTATGTATATGTCTATGTACATACATACACACACACACACATGTGTGTGTGTCTATGTATGTATGTATGTTTATATATATATAGAAGCTTCTCTTTATGTATGTGTATGTGTATATATACATAGATACATACATAGACACACATGTGTGTGTATGTATATATATACATATACAAATATCATAAGGGCACAATAATGAGATGCAAAGATACATATATACATACATAAATACGTACATACATATACACATACATGCATACATACACTTGCATTTACAATTTTATCACCTTGGAAAACTATATTTGAACTTTACTCAATCACCAAGAGATAATATAATTTTTAAGTACAAATTTCTATATAGTTTGGTATGAATATTTTTTATTGAATTTGTCTAAGGAGAGTGAGTCTACTCATGATGATAATGGTTCCATGTATTAGGCATTTAGAGGAGAGAGATTTACAGAAGATTAGATATTGTTTATGGATATGGGATGATTTTTTTGTGATGCCAATATATCCTCCTCCATATTGAATTTATATATCATCAAATTTCTAGATACAAATCACTAGACTTGGTCTTCTGAAATGGTATGGGCTACTTGGAATTGTCAAACTTGAACCATTGAACTGTACATTTAGATTGACAAACCAACACTTTGAATCACTAGTTCATGTTCAAAACCTTTGGCCTTTGAAATGTGAACTTTGATTTTGATTTGTGGTCCATGGACTATTATGAACCAAAATACACCTAAATGTTCTTGGAGACATCTAAAAACATCTGCACAAATTGATATGAACTATTCAATCTAAATTATAGAGTCTTTGAATCTTAGTACTTTGATCTAAGCCAAGAGCCTTCTGAATATTAAAACCACTAAACTGCCTAGGACATTGAACTTATCAAACATATGAACCTCCTTGAACCAATGGAACCATTTTGAAATAGGTTCAATGAGGTTCAAAACCCAAGAGGGACTAATAAATAAACCTCAATCAACGGTTGCACTCTATGGTGGGTTAGGAGGAAGATAGTTGTGTGAATGGATAATATGGCAAGTTGTAGAAAATTAGGGTGTCAGTTGCAAGTAGTTTCATAAATTTGATAAAAGGATCAACTTTGAAAGTAGGATGATCAAAATTGGCATGTCCATCCTTATGATAGATGTCTCTATCTCATAATAGAAAATTACTTCAAACAACAAGCGATAAATTATTAAATGTATGAAAAATTAGAAGAACATTCACCTATAATATTTTTGAAGGACAAAAATATAATTTGGTGGAAAAAGCCATGAACTATGTGGCTCCACATTGTGGCTATTCCATTGTCCAGTACTGTAAACTCTTCATGTTAAATATGAAGATCTTAAAATTAGAAAAGATAACTACAAGAGATCTATATTTGTGTTTTAGTGATAACAAATATACAGTCTAATTTTAAGAAAATAAATAGTCTTAAATGTATATGATTAAATAAAATAAACAAGAGTACCAGTTATAGCTGTATACCTCTAGTATTACTAATTATGCTAAACAAAATGTTCAATAAAAAAGTATGAAGTAACATAAATGGATCATCTTCTCGATCCTATTATGACTTAATGTGACTGCATCCGATCATTATCTAGATGATATTATGCAGGAGATGTTTACTCAATCACCAAGAGATAATATAATATGTAAGTACAAATTTTTGCATACTTAGTTTGGTATGAATAATTTTGATTGAATTCAAGGATAATTACTTGTGTGAGTTCAAGATATGAATGATTAATTTAATTTAGCACAAGTACTATGCAAGTGTGTATGTATGCATGTAAATCAATTCACATAGTGAATTGATATACATACATACATGCACATATGCATACAATCATCATAATCCATTATCCTTGAATCTGCCCAAAGCTATTATATATGAAGAAGAGATACATGTTTAGAAGTAAAAAAAAATAACATTTACATAGGTACCTCTTCTCCCCTTGAAAAGAAAATTGCAGAGCAAGGGCACAACATGACAATGAAATGCAACGATCATAAGGAAATGACAACAAAATCCTATATCTCCACTGATCTCCACCAATGTTTAGAACTCTCCACCCTAGTTTGGAGCTCTCCACAATCAATCAAAATAAATGGGGAATGATTAATGTCATTTTTAAATTTTTTTATTATTATAATCCATAATCCACAATCCACAAGGTCTCTCTATATACATACATACATACATACATATATACACATACATACATATATACATACATACATGAAAACAACAATGCACTTTCTAAGAGTTTACAATTTTTCAACAAAATTAATATTTTACAAGATAATGCACCTAAAGAACTGCTAGCTCAAAAGCAAGAACATGGTGTTGAAATAGTAAAGAAAGTGCTTGACTTAACAAGAGGCAAATATTTTGAAGTTTGATAATCAAAATTTAAGGCACAAGAGAAAAGGAGGAGGGGCTTTAGAAAGAGGAGGAGGAGTGGCTTTAGAAAGAGACTACATGATAGAAACAACAACTAGACAACATAGAGAATATTATGGAAGCCACTGGATAGAATCTAGGAAAGTGTTGTAGTATGTACTATGACATTGGAAACACCAATTAAATTTGTCTAGTTGCTGATTAGCTAGGTTGATTACTTCATTACTATATGATCCAATGGTAATGTTAGTTATTATTTTGAAATACATGAAAAAATCATTATTATTCATTGTTATATATACATACATACATGAAAACAACAATGCACTTTCTAAGAGTTTACAATTGTTCAACAAAATTAATGTTTTACAAGAAAATGCACCTGAAGAACTGTTAGTTTAGAAGCAAGAACATGGTGTTTAAATAGTATAGAAAGTGCTTGACATGAGAGGTTTGTAAGTGAGGGTGATGACCTAATATGATGAAAATTATATAGAAATTTGTAATCAACCCAGCTAATCAGCAACTAGACCTATTTAATTGGGTTATGGCTAGTTTCTTTTTTAAAATATTTGCTATGATATATTTTTGTTAAATTTCTTGCGAACTCTGCCCATTTTTCTTGGTCTGCATTATTTTTGTGGATGATCTTGAGGTAAGTCACTTAGCATGAGTTGAGTGAGTTTTATTGTTTTATTATTTGGATTATGGAATATGTATGCAACTAGATGAATTTTTATGCTGTGTTAAGATGTAATAAGCACCTTAAAAAAGATCTCTAAATGTACTTGTTTAGAAGGAAATACAAAGAGATACATATTTAGAAGGAAAAGAAACCAACATTTACCTATCTCCCTTGAAGAAAATCATAGAGCTAGGGCATGATAATGAAATCACAAAGCAAGGGGACAGAGATCACAAGGGCATGACATGGAAACAAAATTACAAAGAAAGGGAACAAAAACCAAATCACAAAGCAAGGGCATAAAAATGAAATGCAAAGCTACACAACAACAAAATTGTAGAGCAAGGGAATGATAATGAAATCTAGAGATCACAACAAGAAAATGTACCAATGACAAGGGCACAAAAATATTTAGATCTCTCCACCCTCTTTCACATGCAACTCTCCACCACAATCAAAACAAATGGGGAATGATTTATATCATTTTTTTAATACTCATGCAGGTGTCACAATTATGATGTAGACATCAGTATTGCAACAATGTCTAAGATAACTATAGAAAAAAAATGAAAATCATCACAAATTACATCACCATCACAAATTGTCGTCACAATTTGACCAAATGTTGTAGTGGCAATTGAGTTGTCATTCATTCAATTCATCAAAGGTCGATTTAAATTTTATCATTTTATATATTAAATCCCTTTAGAGGTGACTTTTATGCTCAGGAAGTGAGTATTTTATTCTTTATCAACTCCTAATAGGGCTGTGAACCTTTTAACATGGTTGCTTTCCTTTAACAAGAATTGATGTACTAAATGCTTTGTATCAACTCCTAACAGGGTTTGTTCTCCTAACATGGTCATTTTTATATTAGTGCATGATCTTGTTGGTATCATCTGCACTGGGTTTTTTCCCTTAACAAGGTTCTCTTTGAGAACATAAATCTTGTATCTTATGGTGTTGTTTTGTATCTTGTTTATACTATTTTATATTTCTATATCTTTCATTGGTGGTTTGGTTGAGAAGCTCAAAGTTAATGAATATTGCACACAACTAATTCACCCACCTCCCAGTTATACTATAAGGATTCATATCCCTAACATATCAATCATATTGGAATGCGGTCAAATAGGTTCTTAGGTACTTGAGAGTGCATCTAGAAAATGTTTACATTTTGCGGACTCTAATATAGATTTTAAAGGCTATGTTGGCTTAGATTTGGCAAGGGATTTAGATATCAGGTAAAATACTACATGATATGTATTTACTATTGGTGGGACAAAAATGAGTTGGATTTTTTAATTGTAAAAGTGGAATGATTTATCCACTATAGAGGTAGGGTATGTTGTTGCTACAAAGGAAGCTAAAAAAATTGTAAGAATTTGGTATAGCTTTGATACCATGTAAGAATTTTCCTTAGGGAAAAATTTACCCAAGAACTAAGAACTCAAACACAAGCACAACTATAGACCAAAAGTGGATATGATCAATTAATCAGAATATGTCCTAATACATTGCTTTGTTCAGTATATGATGTACAAACACACTAGGAGTGCTTGTATATAAAGGCCTCTCAGGAAGCACCTACAATGTCTCTAGAAAGAGCAAGGAGATAAGCATGACAACTAAGCACACATCTTATCCATTATTGTAGATGAGTGGATAAGAATGACAAGGTTGTAGATGCCATGTGCTTAATTAGTGTGCTAACTCCTGTGTTGTAGACACCATGTGCATAAAAGAGGTGAGAACTCCTGTGTTGTCAACATGACAACTCACAAGAGTATGCATACTCCTAAGTAGCTAATAAATAAATAATAAAAAATATGTATTAACCTAAGTAAACTTAAGTAAGTGTAAATAGTAAATACTTATTTACACCAACACCCCCCCTTAAGTGCAACTTAGGGGAATTCTCTTAAGCTCACAAAAACTAGGATGAAGATGCATAATGGGTCCTAGCTACTAGGCCATGTTAGGTACCCATGTACATAATGAAAATGAAAATCTCTCATAAAGTGGAGAAAGAGGGAAAACCTCATGGGAAAAACCCTCCCCCAAAAAAGAGAGATAAATAGGGATGCATGGATGGATGGAGTAATCAAGACCCCCCATTATGACATACATCGAGTATATACAAGAGAAAAATGGAGAAGGACAAAACCCCTTAAGAGGAAAAATTCCCCCCCAAAAAGGAGAAGAAGAGATGAGGTAGTGGAAGGAATCTCTAAGATGAACGGTGTCTCTAAAACCTATTCAAGTGTCCCTGTGTCGATGTTGATGATGGCTTCCTCCAAAACTGCTGAGAAGAAGTGCATATCAAACAAGGAGTGATGTAGAACCTATTTCAAGGAACCAACAGTCTTCTCAAATGACAAAGAGACCTCTTGAAAATGCTATACATATGTGTCCACAATCATGCCAACCTGTGAAGATTGATCATGTAGAGAATGGACATACAGGTCAGAGTGGGCCCTCACAACAACTGTAGAAGAATTGTCCTCAGCAAAGAGAAGTGATAGATCATCAAGGAAGTCTTCCAAATCAGCTATGTGTGACTCAACAAATAGAGATGAAATGTCTAGTAAAAGTCATCACCTGGAACTGGAAGACCATGTGTACCCTACTGTGATGAAGTACATGAATCTGTCATTGCAGCAAAGAATAAATTATTCACCTCAAAAAGAAGATGAATATCATCAATAGTGTCTCCTACATCTTCAATGTGAGACTCCATGAATAGGCCTGTAAGGGAAAAAAGGAAGTTGTCACATGAAGGTAGAGTAGGAAGACATAAAGGGTCTTGTTGCACTAAATTCGAAGCATCTGTGGTTGGAACAAGATTAATAGGAGCAACAAAAGCTAGAGGTGTGATCTCATATGAAGAGGATGCACAACAATTGGAGGTAAGATATCTTTTGGGAATGGAGGTTTGGATCTCCATACTTCTCCCAAAGATACATCCAATAATCATGTGGTGGCCATATCTTGGCAACCAGTTTACGATGATTAGAAGAAGAGAGACTAGTAAGAATGATACAAATCAATCTACCAACAAGTTCCTGTGATTCATTAATGATCAAGTCTTTAGAAAATAAATAAGGAAATACTTCCTTATGCTCTCTTCTAAGATGATCAAGAAGTGTATCACTCCATGTGTGATAGCTGTTGTTTGTCAACTTGGGTCTAATTCCATGCCGACATGTGAAACAATACTCCTCTTCCATGATGGACCAATAAATGTAACCTCCAAAGAATCAAAGAACTTGATAGCCACTTGCCAATTTACGGCCTATTTTTGAAAGTAGTATTTTTGTCTACAAAACCTATAATCTAATTTTAGATCAGGAAAGTAGACAAAAAAAATGCACTTTCAAAAAAAATGGAACTTGATTTGGAGTCCAGATGAGCCTGTACTAAGCATTTTAAGTGGCAAAAATTGAGATTTGCAAGTTGTAAAAAAATTTAGAAATAGAGATCTCAAACCACTTACACCACTATGTAGATCATGAAATCCTACCCCAAAACAAAAAAACATTGCTTGCAAAAAGGAGTCCATATGAGGGAGATATCACTGTTTGAAAATCATTGCTGCTATTATTTTTTCTAAATCACCACCGTGCCTCCAAAAATCAAATGGCTCTAGATTTTGCCTTAGATGTCCAATTTGGATGAAACAAAATCCGATTTTGGGGTTTTTAGACCTTCTGAATGTGATGCAAATATCTTATTTGCACCAGTAAGTTCCAATCTTCACCTACAAAAAATCTCTCCTATGGCTCAATGGTCAAATTTTTTTTGAAAAAAATGCAGATCTAAAAATTAAATGTATAGATCTGAAATGATCATACCAATGCTGCAAATTAGTCCTTCATGTGCCACTTTGCAAAAAAAAATTGTCTCACAATCAAATTTGGTCTCGAGTAGGAAACTTTATAACCAATTTTTACCGATCGACGTTCTAGACATAATGGCGAGGTCAGATCTGGTTCTAGATGCTCCCAATTTCTACGATACTCTAGATTTGGGTTGAGTTGCTAAAGCAAGAATGGTCTCAAATGGCTATGTGATGAGAAAATATTCAAGAGCTCTAATGCCATGTAAGAATTTGGTATAGCTCTGATACCATGTAAGAATTTCCTTAGGAAAAAATTCACCCAGGAACTAAGAACTCAAACACAAGCACAACTATAGACCAAAAATGGATATGATCTATGTCCTAATACATTGCTCTGTTTAGTATATGATATACAAACACACTAGGAGTGCCTGTATATAAAGGTCTCTCAGGAAGCACCTAGAATGTCTTTAGAAAGAGCCAGGAGATAAGGATGACAACTAAGCACACATCTTATCCATCATTCTATATGAGTGGATAAGAATGACAAGGTTGTAGACACCATGTGCTTAATTAGTGTGCTAACTCCTATGTTGTCGACACCATGTGTATAAAAGAGGTGCGAACTCTTGTGTTGTCAACACAACAACTCACAAGAGTACACATACTCCTAGGTGGCTAATAAAAAAATAATAAAAAAATGTATTAACCTAAGTAAACTTAAGTAAGTGTAAATAGTAAATACTTATTTCAACCAACACAAATGATATGAAGGAAATTCTTTTATTAAAGATTTGGGATACTCACAAACTAAATTTTTTGAGTGATAACCATGGTGTCATTCATCTTGAAAATAATTGTGCCTTAAATTCCAATTCCAAACACATATAGTTGAGGTATCACTTCATTCAGTAAGTTTTGGATGATGGACAATTAAATTTAGGAAAAATAAATATATATGAAAATCCAACACATATGTTTATGATGATAGTGTAAAGGGAGAAGCTCATTTTTCTCATCTTCAGTTGGTCTTAAGGACTAAAAATAATAAAAGGAACAATAGAGTCCAAGGTGCAACAATCTAGTAGGAGGTTTCAAGGGTAGCAATGTTTCTATAAGATCAGTCTCCAAGTGGGAGGTGGCAGTTTAGTGTGGAACCTTGTTAGAAATATTTAGAATAACTATAAAAATATCATAAAATTAACTTGCATTGCATAATGAAAACATCATCACATGTAAAACATTTATAAGATATTCATCACAGTTTGACACTGTGATTTTATGTGGAAACCCAATTTGGGAAAAACCACCAGCAACATGTCACTCTTTTTCAGTCTTTCAAAGTGAGCTATGTTAGGATCCAACCCTATTAAAGGTTACAATACACACTATTAAATGTGACTTGGTTAGAGGATTTAATCACCCTATTAGGAGTGGCCTTGTAAGAGGACTTTGATCATTCCATTTAGAATGTCACCTAATTAAAGGATTTATGTAAACTATTAAGTCTTCAAATGACTATTAGGTCAACCTCTATTAAAATGATTTCAATACAAACTATTTACAATGATAAGAAAGAAAATAGTAGGTTTTGATCTATGTGATTACAAATCTCTTTTACTAGTTTAGATCTTTGTTTCATCCTTATATTGGTTCACTGATAAGTCTTTCATTGTCATCTCTGATCTTGATCTACTTAGACACCCTTCAAGCAATCAATCCACTCTTCTCATCAACACTTAAGCCTTCTTCTCAAATTCACTTATAAAAAACAACATCACATCTACAAGCTTTTCTCTTTTATCTTCACATCCACTCACTTGTGTGTATCTAATCAACCTTGCTCTATAAGACTTCCTTCACATAAAAACTCACACACATACTGGCTAGGGCTTGACTGGGCACCAAATGTTTAGTTATGTATCACCTTAAATATGTAGTCTGTGCTTTACCATTTTCTACATCCACTATAGATCTTAGGGTTTACAATCAAATTCAGCTTGATTTAATGTATCTATACATCTTCTTGATCATGCTCTAGAAACTTCTCTAGAATCCTTTGGTTAGGTCTTTACCTAATCATCACCTTAATTTAATGATCCAACTCATCAATCTTATCTTCAACACATTTTAAATCTCCTAAGAAATCAACTAAGTTGGTTGATCTTATGATTTCTTTGAATTTGATCTTTTACTATCACTTGGCAATCACTAAATTCTGACACTCAATCAATACTAAAATATTCAGTCACTGAAAAGCTTTCTAGCTCAACATCAACTAACTTTCTCAGTTGATGCTAATGCTCGGTCAACACTATATTTTCTCAACACTAATTGTGGCTTAGTTGACACTAGCATTACTCAACACTCCTTAGTATTTTACTCTTCTGCTTGGCTAGGCTTTTCTTCCTTGACATAAATAATCACTTTGCTTTATCAAAGTCTATCTAATCAAATGTCCATTGTAACTCCTTTTCATAACTTCAACCTTTCCTCTAGGTGCTATAGTTATGAGTAACTCTCAAATCCTCTTCATCAGTCAAATAGATATGACATTTAAATTAGGTAGCAATATGTCTTGTCCAATAGATTTTACATCAATGACAAAACAACCATTGTTCCAATTGTAAGTTTCCAACAATCTCCCTCTTTGGCATTGATGGAAACATCTCAATATTTGAAATACTCATAATAACTTAGTTACCATACAATCCAAAAGATTCACTTCCATGAATGACCACTATCCTTAGTTTCATTTAGATTCTCATCCATTCAAACTTTCAAACTCCCTCTATCAGTTTTCTCTCTTTATAATAATTTCTCCCTCTTTCAGTAATCTCTCCCTATTTCTTCTTCAACCTTTTTCTCTCTATCAGTAATCTCTCCCTCTTTGACAACAATGATAAATACATGTATCTATTTAAGCTTCAAATTCTTCATACATCTTAATTATGTATATTTTGCATGTCTGGCTGATACTTGTAATCTGTGCATGTCCCAAAGTAGAGTTGTATTGCACCACTGTGTAGAATGTTTTGTTTAACACATGTGATGCAATGCACCTTGGCTTCTTAATAAGCCTTAGTTAGGGGATTAACCCCTAATTTACCTCTAAGATATTCATGAGCATCTTTGGGTAATGGTTTTGTGAATATGTCAGCAATCTATTCTTTTGTATTCATGTATTCTAGTTTCACTTCTTTGCCTTGAACTAATTCTCTCAAGTAGTGATACTTGATAGCAATGTGCTTTGTCTTAGTGTGCATCACTGGATTCTTTGAAATGTTAATAGCACTTGTGTTATCAAAATAGATAACTACTGAATCTATAATCTCTTCTTGCATGCCTTTTAACAATTGCTTAATCCATATTATATTTAAACAATTCACTACAATTGCCACATACTTGGCTTTAGCTATTGATTGGGAAATACAATTATGTTTCTTGCTTTTCCATGACACCAATCTCTTTCCTAGAAAGAATGCACCTCCACTAGTGCTTTTCTTGTCATCAATATTTCCTACCCAATCTTAGTCAATGAAAACCTTTAGTTCAAATCTATCACTTCTCTTGTAGTATAATCCATAGTCTTCTATACCTTTCATATATCTCATTATCCTTTTTACAGCCATCATGTGATTCTCTTTAATATTTTCCAAAAATATAGCAACTATCCCAACTGCCAATGTAATATTTGGTCTACTATGAACAACATATTACAATTTTCCTATCATGGATCTGTATAGGGTCTAGTTCACATTAGTATAATCATCAATCTTAGATAGCTTATGTCATGTAGACATAGGTGTGCTCACTGGCCTTGAGTAAGGATAGATTTGGTTCTCAAATTTATGTCATCATCTTTTTCTTGGTTCCAATCTACTTCCAATTGTTTTAGCTCACTCGCTTCTTCCCATCCTAGTTTGACAATATCTGAACCATCTTCAACTACTCCTTACAACTAAAACTTCAATTTAAGATTTATTTGTGGGAGTGTTAGTCTTGAATGGTCTTTCTTTATTACTTCTTCTTTGTCATGCCAGTCTTTCCATAAATCTTCTAGGTGTGGAACCATGGGTGATTGACCTTTCAGACCAAGTACTCTAGCAATGAAACCTTTGCTATGGAAATTTCTCCTTCCATGATAGGATCTAAGATTAAAATTGAGAAAATTGCTCACATGAGGCATTAACCATGTTGTTGCAAGTCAAATGACCAAGCTTAATAAGAAAAATGGACTCCCAATTTTCTTGGGGTAGATTATCTTTAAGCACTAAAAACAATTGTCTACAAATTTCAGCTATGATGAAATAGTCTACAGCACAACGAGGCAATTTCACTAGTTCTTCCTCAAATCCCCCTATTCTCAAGTATGTGAACTTAGGAAATTGGATAAAATAGCTCCCATAAACCTAAATTAGCTTTAGGGTCTCTGGGGATAATCTGGGCATTGGTGCCTTTTTGAGGTTCAAGTGCACACTTTTTATCAGTACGTCATGGGTTTTCCTGAAATCCTCCAATACTCTATCTTTTTGGAGCAAGGGACAATATTGGTAGATAGTTACATCTTTACTCTAGGTTTCATGAGGGAGGGAAGTAATATTGCTAACACAAGCAATGTAATAGGTTAGGTAGGAAGACATGTAGAAATCTTCTTTAGACACTTTAGCATGTTTTAGCTGATTTCTTATTGAACTAGCTATCAACTCTACCCAATCCAATAATTGTTCTCCCTTTAGAATGATCTTTACATAATGGTACATCAACTCTTCAAAGAGGAAGACATCTGGAGAACCCTTGACTCTGTGTAGTAAGACCATGAGGTCATGGATATGAGGTTTCATATGGTATTTGGTGATTATTTTAGGGAGTCTTGAACTACCTTTGTAATTAGTTTCCATCCACTTCCTAGCCAACATGTTACAGTATTTATTTGGGGTTTCTTGATACTCAACCAAAGACTGGGTAGGATTGAAAGTGGCAAAATTGCATTCAAACAAACATAAAACCAATGAAATGGTCTCTCTAGAGATGGATAATATTGGTTCTCCATCTCTATTTAAAATACTCTTAGTCCTCATGTCATAGTGGTCAATACACAACTGGAGTAACTCAAGACTCATAAGGGCAGGGGGAAAAGCCACAGCTTTAACCAAACCACTTGTCAAAATTTCCATGCAACCATTAACTTCATATGCTCATTCAAGGAAATTTGCTTGTAATTTCTCAACCTTGACACCCTCTAAGTTAGTATCAGTAATAACAGGCTTCCTACACTCCAAACTATAAATATTTCCAAAGAAATGTAGAACATACTTCATTTTGAACAAAGGAAATTAAACACCCAACACTTCTTTGTTCTTCAAAACACATAGATAGAGGAAAGAACAAGGGGTTTCTTGTGTTCTTACCTATGATTTTTTGAGGGAAAACCAAAACTTTTTCCTTCGATTATGGTTGCTCCTCCTTCAGTTCATACTTTCACATAATAAAGCAAGGAAACAAGAAGCTCATAATTTAAAAGGAAAGAAGATATACTGGTGAAAGTACCACCTCATTATGAGGCATGTCTGGTGATTTCATTGAGGCTTGATTTTCATGCTTGAAGTAGTGATAAGACACCTTTATTAAATGAGCATTTTTTGCAGGTGTCCTTGCAATATTACAAGTTTCTAACAGATAATCCAACTCCCAGGCGAAAGATTTACCTCTTTGAATCATGATGACAACTGATCTCATGCCTCAATCAAAAATTAAATTTGACATGATCCCTAATCATCACTTCTGTCACTTCAAATAATTTCTCAAGAACCTGTTGTCCTTGAAGGATCATTAATACTTGCCCAAATATTTTCAGCAATTAAACTACTTTGAACCACTTTGAACCAAGGTTCGAAGAGGTTCAAAGAGGTTCAAATAAACATCTTCACTATGCTCAGTGGGCCCCACCTATAGAAAATAGTTAATATCAAAAAACTTTGGTTGAACTACTTTGAACTACTTCAAAATGAGGTTCGAAGAGGTTCAAAGAGGTTCAAGATATGAGAGTTGTGACATACGACATAAGGTTGGTTTCTATATGGAAGGGTCAATGATATTCATAAGATATGAGACTGATAAAATATTATCCAATGTAAGACTTCAGGTTTCAAGGGAAACCAAAGGAAATTTAAAATATGGTTAGTTGGATTAAGGCTAACAATATCATATTTGGAGGAAGAGAAGCATTATGTAAATCATTTGTTGCTGAAATGAAAAAGGAATTTGAAATGTCTATGTTTGGTGAAATCAAGTTCTTTGTCGGATTTACATAATGCTTCTCTTCCCCTAAGCAAAGCATAGCCCCTAGAACCAAATCAAAGACTAAGTATGAGGCACTCATGTAGCAAGAGATCCAAAAAGAGAAAATGATGTCTTAGGGACAAGGTTTGGGAGAAGAACTTAGTTTCTCAGACACTTAAGATGGTGACATACAATTGGTGGAAGCTCCTAGGGTGGACCGGTAGAAGTTTATGACTCCTCCCAAAGGAAATTAGGGGATGACTATCCTCCTATACCATCATGGTTATCTAAATCTATTAGCAAGAAGTGAACCCTACAACCTATGTCCATGCCTGTTAAGGATATTGTCACCAAGTATGCAACTCGAGGCTATAAAAGTAAAAAGATGAAAAGTGATGCTCGACTGATCAAGTATCTAGTGACTAAAAGGGTAATGATAGAAGTGGTCACATTCAAATAGAAGGAAGAATCTAGGGAAATTGATGTCAAGGGCTTTAAGGTCACCACTATGGAGTTAGGTGCTATTACCAGAGACACTGGTAATAATTTCTTTAAATTCTTTGTTGATCATATGCTAACTCAGTCAGAAAGGGACAACAAGAAGAAAAAGGAATAAAAAGAATTAGTAATCACCATGGAAACCTATATAGATTCACTAATGAATTTAGGCACCCTTCCCTTGGTCCAAACCCCATATTCTTTCGATCCCAATTCCTCCAATAGCCAGCAGTTAGTTAAACAAATGCAAAGAGTTAAATTGCTCTCAGATGTAGTATAGGAATGGGTGGAATCCATTGTGAGGGAAGGAAATAAATTCATTTTATACTTTACCACCACATTCAATGAGGGAGAGGTGTTTTTGGGTGAAATTCAAACCCTTGCGCTAGTTTGGGAAGCTGACCAGAATCGTTGCGAAGCCATTGTATTCCAAGTTCATGAAGTCAAGAGATACAGGGTATTGGAGTTTTTAAATCAAAATCCCATGTAGACCATGGATTCATGCATGCTTTTTATTCTTAAGAACAATATGGGATGGAAGGAGTCAATTTATAAGGGGGCCATTGAAGAAATGTGATTGGTAGAAACTAAAATTGCAGGAATGTACAAAGAACTCCTAAAGGGCATGCAGGTTGTCAATCCTACCAGAATCCTACAATTTGAAGATGGTAATACAAACTCTGAGGTGTTGATTAAGAACTTCAATGATGTTGTGATAGAAATCAAAGAAATTGATGCCTGTACCCCTAGAGACTTCACTACCCTGGTAAATAATGAATCAATGTTATATCTAAACAAGAATCTCATGCCAAGGTAAAGCCAAAGAATCAAGGAGATAAATTGGCAAAAAGATGCTTGGAAGTCAAAGTTGCATAGTTTGAAGAATCCTCACTCCCATGCAATGCAAGAGTTCATGAATGCCTTCAGGATCTGGAAGTTGGTGAAGTAGACTATAGCGGATGGAGAGAATACCGATGACAATGTTAAGTTAGGAGCAATTATTTTTTGTTTTATTTTCCAAGACTATTTTAAAAATTGTTTCTCATTTTTGTATCTGTTTCTAACTAAAAGGCTGGGCTTTAATGGAGGCCTTTCTAGATTTTTAAGGAACTATAAATGTTGGAGCATTTAGCTAGTTATGGGTTAGATTTTAAGTAGTCAAAATATACTCTAATAAAACTAGTACTATTTTAAATTTAATTATCTAGAAGTAGCAATAGACAGATAGTCATATGTTTGAGAATAATTTCTTAAATGACTTAGTGCTAAAGAAGTCTTTTTGAATATATATCTATCACATTTTTACATGCTATAAAACTTAGCATTTAAAGTGGTTCAATCATAGTTACTTTGTGGACTGTGGTGATCAGTCTTGTATAACATGTATTGTTGTTTCTTGTTGTATTCTCTCATTTATCTTGTCTTAGTTCCAGTTTAGATTTGTGGTAGAGTTCAATCTCTTAATTAATCTTACTTATTTATGGAAAGACTGTGAGCTTTCCATTCATTAAATCTTTGAATATGCAAGTTATTACCTCAATACCCAAGAGTGCATGAGTGTTCCTTATGCACTTTCTGGAAAAAGTGTGTCTTTAGTTAGTCTCAATCTTTTAATTTATTGATAAATATTTTGTAAAGGGTGTTGTACCTATGAAAAATTCAGAGGGAAATGAATAATTCAATGTTTGCCCAACTGTTATGAACTGTATTGGATTTTCTGAGCCTTAGGCATAGAATAAATTGTTGTTGTAGTAGGAAGAGACAATTTGTTCACTAACATATATCATCAACAAATATCTCAGTTAATAGTATTTCATTGTTCTTACCATTCTTCAAATATAGATTGTTTTGATCATTTGTCCTCTCAAAACCAATTTTCACTAAATAGTTATGTAACCTTTATACCATGCTTTTGGTGCTTACTTCAATCCATAAAGAGCTTTGTTTAGTTTTCATACCATGTTCCTCTTGTTTGGATCTACAATCCTTTAGGTTATTCTATGTATACTTCTTCCTCTAGTATACCATTTAAAAATGCAAATTTGACATCCATTTAATATATCTTTAAATTCTTGTAAGCTGAGTATGCAAGCAAAGTTTTGACTCCTTCAAGTCTGGTCACATGAGAAAACATTTCTCCATAATCATCTCCTTCTTCTTGTGCATAACCCTTGCATACCAATCTTTCTTTATTTCTTGTTACTTCACCATTTTCATTTAGCTTGTTCCTAAAAACCCACTTTGTCCCAATGACATTTTTGTCTTTAGGGCTTGGCACTAAGGTCCAAGCATTGTTATTCTCAATTTGGTCAATTTCTTTGTTCATAGCTTGTGTCCAGTTTTCATTGTCTATAGCATCTTTTATTGTTTTAGGCTCAAAATATCATAATAAGCATGTGTCACCTTTGATTTTTCTCCTTCTCATCACACTTGATTCAACATTTCCAATGATTTGATCAAGTTTATGATGTCTTCTCACACATTTTGCTAATACGAGTAGCTTTCTTCTTGGTTCTTCTTCAGGTTCATATGGAAAAACAATATATGGCTCATTTCCTCTTTCTTTTTCTAGTTCAAGTTTAGGTTATGATATTCACTATCTGATGGTTGACATTGCCTGTCTGTGACTTGGCATCTTCAATATATTGATGTTTGACAATTTTCATTTTCATTCCATCATTTCTTGTTTGATGGGAACTTGCAGCTTGACTTGTCTATTCATTTTGAGTGTTGGGAGAATCATCATCCACATAGATTGATGTACTATAGTCTTTAGGTTCTTCATTATATGAAGCATCACCTTTTTCCACAAAATCATCAACTCCCACATTTGCACTTTCCACAATTTTGTTAGTGTTAGAATTTAAACACTTATAAGCTTTTCTTTTTTCAAAATAACCTAGGAATATGTCTTCATCACTCTTTGCATCAAGTTTTCAATTCCTATTATCTTTCAATATATAGCATCTACTTCTAAAGATTTTGAAATATTTAGCGTTAGGAGCATAACCATGCCATAGTTCAAAAGGTGTAGCATACGTACCCTTCTTGACTTGAACTCTATTCAGGGTATAGACAACAATACTAACTACTTCTCTCCAATATTTCTATGATACACTTTTCTCCATCATTAATGTTCTTGCACAATCCATTATTGATCTATTTCTTCTTTCAGCTATCCCATTCTAAGGAGGGGTCTTTGGTGCTAACATCTATCTTTTAATTCCTCTATCATTGTAGAATGTATTGAACTCATGTGAAATGAATTCACCACCTCTATTAGATCTCAAACACTTTAGAATCTTCCCTATTTATTTTTCAACTCTGACTAAATATCACTTGAATAATTGAAAAGCATCAAATTTAACTTTAAGAAACATCATAGTCATCATTCTAGAGTAGTCATCCACAAATAGAATGGAATATTGATCTCCATAGTAACTTTTAATACCAATGGGTCCACATAGGTCAGTATGAACCAATTTCAAAATATCATTAGCAATATATGTCTTACTCTTAAAACTAGACTTGGTCGTCTTTCCTAATTGACATTATTTATACATAGAATTGTTAGGCTTCTTCAGTTTAGAAAATCCTCTCACTTTCTTCAAGTTACTGATATTCACCAAATTATCAAAATTCACATGACATAATCTTTTGTACCATAACCAAACATCTTCTTGTTGTGCAAACATATATTTTTCTCTTGATCGGTCCAGATATAATAAGTTACCTCTTGTCTACTCACCAGTTCCAAATAGCTTACCATGACTATCATGTATCTTAGCCTTTCTGTTATGAAATTCAACTCTGCAACCTAATTTTTTTAGTTGTGAAACACTCAACAAATTGTAGTTAAGTCCTTCAACCCAGTAAACATTTTCACATGTTATCTTGTCAATTAGTTGAGTAGTGCCTTTACCTTTTATAACACATGGGATATCATTACCAAATTTAGCACATCCGCCATTATATGGAACAATATCTTCAAATTTCACCAGTCATATGATTGGAACATCCACTATCAATTATCCATCTATCACTTTTGTTCACATAAGTAATTAATAGAGTTTTCTCATCTTTATTAGACTCTTCTTTCATTGCAACATAGACAACTTCATCATCATTACTCTCAAATTCATTATCAGCCTTTTCTTTAGAAATATAACAAGATTTCTTACCTTTTTCATCCTTTCTTCTTTTGTAGTCTTTGTAATCTCTTATTCCTTTGTACTTGATTTCCTTCTTTTCATCATTGTCTTCTCTATTACGACATCTAGCAACAATATGACCAACTTTGTTGCATGAAAAATAGATGATAGGTAATTAACCTTTGTATTTACCTCTTCCTCTTCCAAACATTTTTGCAATGAGGGCTTCAAGTTCATCAATCTAATCATTAGAACTATCACTTTCACTCTTCACATGTTTTCCTTTCTTCTTACTAAGAATCAGTTGAGACTTGAAAGAAGATTCAATGGTAGCAGGTGTGTAGTTATCAAAATTACACATCTCAAAATCAATAAGTCTAACAAATACACCTTCTAAGGTAAAATTGTTAACTAGTTTACATCTTAGTTCCTAAATAGGGAGTAAATTCCTCAATAACTTTCTTATCACCATTTCATCTTCAATTGTTCCATTTGCTCCTCGAATAACATTAACAACCTCTTTAACTCTTGTGCAGTATTGTACTATGTATTCACCTTCCATCATTCTCATATAATCAAATTTACCTCTCAGGATTTCTTCTTTAGCTCTTAGTACATTTTCATCACCTTCATATATGGTCTTCAATCTATCCCACATCTTCTTTTCAGTATTACAATCTTTTAGGTCATCAATCTTGACATAGGTTAGGGTTGAGGCAATCTCCAACATTGCTTGGTTGTGATCTAACTTCTATCTCAATTGTTCAACAATCAGAGGAGTAGTTGTTACCTATACATATTCATTACTCAAAAAATTGATAGCAACATCATTGATACTAGATATGTGTAGCCTAATTAGGGACTGCCATGTAGGAAAATTCCCCTTATTCAACTTGGGTACATCTCTCTTGTTTTGTCATGATCTTTAGTTTTAAGTACCTTCAAAATTTTCTCTGTAAGCACTAAGCTTTGAGACCAATTGTTAGAAATGATTATAATAACTAAGAGTTGAGGGGGGGAGGGGTTGAATCAGTCACTCAAGGTCTATATGTACCACTTGAATAATTAAACATTAAACACGTTGTTGTTTTGCTTATCCTACATATCCTAATGTTGCTCGGTCTCTACTATAAAAATGTCATAAACTTAACTTGCATTGTATAATGAAAAAATTGTAACATGTAAAAAATTCATAAGAAATTCATCACAATTTGACACTAGTAGTTTACATGAAAACCCAATTTGGGAAAAACCACCAGCAACATGTCACTCTTTTTCACTCTTTCAAAGTGAGCTCTATTGGGAGCCAACCTTGTTAAAGGTTACAATACACACTATTAAATGTGGTATGGTTAGAGGATTTAATCACCCTTTTAGGAGTGGCCTTGTAAGAGGAATTTGATCATTCCATTTAGAATGTCACCTAGTTAAAGGATTTACATAGACTATTGAGTCTTCAAATGACTATTAGGTCAACCTCTGTTAAAAGGATTTCAGTACAAATTGTTAACAATGATAAGAAAGAAAATAGTAGCTTTTGATCTGTGTGATTACAACTCACTTTTTCTAGTTTAGATCTATGTTTAGTCCTTATGTTGGTTCACTAATAAGACTTTCATCGTCATCTTTGATCTTGATCGGCTTGGACACCCTTCAAACAATAAATCCACTCTTTTCATCAACACTTAAACCCTATTCTTGAATTCACTTATCAACAAAAGCATCACATTTGTAAGTTTTTCTCTTTTAGCTTTGAATCCATTCACTAGTCGTATCTGATCAACCTTTCTCCATATGACTTTCTTCACATATAAACTTGCACACACACTGGCTGAGGCTAGACTAGGGACCAAATGTTCAACTTTTTATCACCTTAAATATGTAATCTATGCTTTACCATTTTCTACATCCATCATAGATCTTAGGGTTTACGATCAGATTCAACTCAATTCAATGTATATGTACATCTTCTCGATCATCCTCTATAAAATTCTCTAGAATCCTTCAGTTGGGTCTTTACCTAATCATCACCTTAAATTTAACAATCCAACTCATCAATCTTATCTTCAACACATATTACATCTCCCAAGAAATCAAATGAGTTGGTTTACCTTACAATTTCTTTGACTTTGATCTTTTACAATCACTTGGCAATCACTAAATTCTAACACTCAGTTAATACTAAAATACTCAGTTGCTAAAAAGCTTTTTGGCTCAGCATCAACTAACTTGATTAATTGATGCTAATTCTCAGTCAACACTAGATTTTATCAACACTAAATGTGGCTCGGTTGACATGAGAATTACTCGGCACTCCTGAGTATTTTACTCTTTTGTTCGACTAGGCTTAGCTTCCTTGACAAAAATAATCACTTTTCTTTATCAAAGTCTATCTAATCAAATATCCATTGTAACTCCTTTTCATAACTTCAACCTTTCTTCTAGGTGCTATAGTTATGAGTAACTCTCAAATCCTCTTCATTAATCAAATAGATATGAAATTTAGATTAGGTAGAAATATTTCTCATCCATAGATTTGACATCAATGAAAAAACAACAGCTGTTCCAATTGTAAGTTTTCAATAGAGCCTAACTAGTCTCAAAGTTGGAGATTATTGGTTTATGTTGACTAATCAGGCAAGTAGTGTACACTCACCATATATTGTAGGGTTCAAGGTTAACTTGTTAAACATTTTATGCTTAACTCATCAAGCATTTCCCTAGGTTGACTCATCAAGTACTTTTAGGGTTTATTTGTTAACTAACATTAATTTATGATATGATGTACATTATTAGATTATATTTCTCTCTTCATAAGGTAGTAATATTAGACTCTTTCTTTGATGGATGCAACCGAGGATTGGGTGAATCATGTTAAATCTTTATGTCTTCTATTATACATATGTTTGATTGATTCCTTTGAATTAATGGTTATATTTGTATGTAAATTTTGTATTTCTATCTTCTAACCTTAGCATCCAACACCTCCCCCTAGTGGTGGTCAAGTTGGTTTTTTTACTTAAACCCTACACATTTATTCTTCACACATGAATGTAATATGCACTTGTTCTTTTTGTCCTCTTATTGTTGCAACATAATGATTTGTTGTGGGAATAATTATTGAAATGGTGTAGGTGATATTTCTCCTCTTGTTATAGACTACTTTCATAGTGTCTTGCATTACCTCCCACAATGGATTTATTTTCCCTTTTTATTCCTTGTTGATATTGTTGTATGATTTTAGAGAAAATATTCCTACCACTAGGGTTTCTTCTAGGCCTCATCAGGTTGGTCATTTGTTGTCATATCCTTTTATGCTATATTTTGAACCTCTCAATGTAAAACCAATCTATATTTCACTTTTAAAACTTCTCCTCCAATCTTGGGGAGAAATTTATTGAGAGCCATTGATAGTGATATTGGACATTCACCAAAAGTTTAATACAAATTTCATGGGTCACCATTTTTTTGGACATAGATATGTCTAAGTCTTCATAGGGATTTTATTTAATGGTGGGAGATATGTAATAGAATCAGCGAATTAATGATGAGGGTGTCCCCTTTAGGTATACATATTATTTTTTCATCAACCACTTCACTTAAAATTTCCCTTTCTCAAGTTAAGGGGGTCTTATATGGTGGATAAGTACTCATGAAGATATATTGAATATTAATATTTTTAACTCAAGTTTTTGTAGTATTTAGAACAATGGGTGATTTTGAATAAGTAAAAATTCATAATGGTTATTTTGGTATGGTTTTCATTGATGTCGATATAATTTTGCATTAATGTCAACATGATTTTTCTGTAACTTTGATGAGGATTTTCCTTTGCATGTTTGTTTTATTACCAATCTATTGGTGATATTTTGATACATTGTTAAGTAATATTTAGATTTGTTGGATTCAAGTTTTTGTGGTCTAGAATGCAGTGCAATGAATTTGTTATTTGTTTGAGTGTAACAATACTTAATTTATAGTATTATGTCTGTGAAATGTGTGCTTCACATTTTTGTGTAATGGTTTCTAATGGTGCAATTTTGTGAACAAGGTATTAATGTCCTTAACCTAACTCATTTTATTTGGCATGAAATTTTAGGTTTCAAAGGTGTTTGAAAGCTCACTGGTGTTTCTACTCTTGGTTTAGCCAACTTCAAGTGTTTGCCCTTAAATTATTTGTCTTAGTGTATGAAAAAAGATATATAGCATGTATAATGATATTTTAGTCTTAGTTAAGATGCATTGTGGTTCACATATCATTCCTTCCCACTATGGGAAAGTTTATTGTTGATATAATTTAAAAAATTTGTGTCCTTTCCTAGATAATTGGACATTTCACAAATACAAATTTGGTATAAATAAAGCATAAATCATGTGCCCCATGGTGTCTCATATGCATGCATTTGTGTGAAAGTGGTGCAAGTATGTGTATGTTGAATTATGATGTATGACAGAGGATGCATACCTAATTGAATAAATTAATTTTGAAGAGAGATGCAATACAATATGGACTTTAATGTGTTAGTTACTATAAGAAGTGAGTTAAAGGTGACTATAAATCATTTAGTTGTAATAAAATTGTATATTAGTGTTGGATAATTTTCTCTCATATCTCTTTATCTAAGCAATGATACCTCTGAGAATGCTAATTCTTAATTAGTAAACATTTGGTAGAAAACCTTTTTTGCAATCCACCTTAATCGATGTTCATAATTTATTTGAGAAAATTATTCTCTATGATATTTCCCTTAACAAGATTTTATATGTAAATATGATGTTTCATGTGTTTAAGGTCATTGTTATTTTCATGTTCATATAATTTGGTAATTAAAAGATTAAAATTAAGTTTGGTGGGATTATTTAAAAGTTTTTTAAAGTTTAAGTTTGTATACAACTAATTCACCTTCCCTCCCCCCCACCCCCATGTTTTTTGGCATATTTACCAATTTTTAGTAGAGTTGTGGTTCCTTGGAGAAGAACTTGAGTGCTTAAGGAGATCTTGATGGAACATAAGATAACATTCTCTCTATTTGATGGATTTGACTGTGCTTATTGGAAAGTACAGATACAAGGATACTTGATCTCTGTTAGTTATATGACTTGGAAGATTGTTAAAAATCATTATGTGAAACTAAAAAAATATTTGAATACTTCATATGAAATTAAAGCTTATGAATACAATGAAAGGGAAAGGTATGAAATTTTTAGTGATTCATCTAAAGTTTAACCAACTAAAGTTATATCCTTGGAAAATACTCGATGTTTGGGAAAATTTACAAATTTTTTGTGAAGAAAATAATATAGTCAAACAAACTAAGTTGCAAAATGTTAAAGCTAATTATAAAAGCATGTGCATGAAATAAGATGAAAATATAACTACTTGCCCACATAACATTGATGATTTAATAAATTAGATCAGAATCCTTGGTGGAAATCTAGAAAATAATTTGTGCAAAAGGTACTCAAAACTCTTACAAGGAAGGTTTGATGTAGTAAAAGAAAGGTGTATCCCCAAAGGAGATGAGCTAGCCCCCAACAATTAACCATAGAGTGGAAATATAACAATAACATAGAGATTCAAATCAATTATAACATATATTCTTACAATAGAATTACAAGATCTACATCCAACATACCCAATTGTAAGGCCTTCCAAGTTATGGAAGAATACATCAAGAATTACAATAGTAGTTCTGCAAAATCTTGCAAGATCCAAACCCTAGCTAGCCTAGACCCACAATTTGGTAGAAAACCCTAAGAAGAATCTAAACCTGTGCTTGTAATCCACCAAGAAACCTTCTTGCTTCCTAAGCCCACACTTAGCTTCTAGCTCTATCAAACTTTGCACCTCTTAGCTGCTCCATGTTGAAATGAATAACTCTAGATATCACAAGACCCTCTACTTATATTAAACCAATATGATGGTGGTTTTTGTGTAATTTTGATGAGGATTTTCCTTTTCATATTTATTTTATTACCAATCTATTGGTAATATTTTGATACACTATTAAGTACTATTTAGATTTTTTGGATTCAAGTTTTTGCGGTTTAGAATGCAGTGCAATGAATTTGATATTTGCTTGAGTGTGACAATACTTAATTTATAATATTATGTCTATGAAATGTGTTCTTCACATTTTTGTGTAATAGTTTCTAATGGTGCAATTTTTTGAACAAGGTATTAATGTCCTGAGCGTAACTCATTTTATTTGACATGAAATTTTAGGTTTCAAAGATGTTTGAAAGCTTAATGGTGTTTCTACTCTTGGTTTGGCCAACCTCAAGTGTTTACCCTTCAATTATTTTTCTTAGTGTATGAAAGAAGATATATAACATGTATAATGATATTATTAGTCTTAGTCAAGGTGAATTTTAGTTTACTTATCATTCCTTCCCACTATGATAATGTTTAGTGTTGATATAATTTTAAAAATTGTGTCCTTTCTTGACTAATTGGACATTTCACAAATACAACTTTGTTATAAATAAAGCATAAATCATGTGCCCCATGGTGTCTCATATGCATGCATTTGTTTGAAAGTGGTGCAAGTATGTGTATGTTGAATTATGATGTATGAAAGAGGATGTATCCCTAATTGTATAAATTAATTTTGAAGAGAGATGCAACATAATATGGACTTTAATGTGTTAGTTACTATAAGAAGTGAGTAAAAAGTGACTACAAATCGTTTAGTTGTAATGCAATTCTATATCAATGTTGGATAATTCTCTCTCATATCTCTTTATCTAAGAAATGATACCTCTAAATGATAATTCTTAATTATTAAACATTTGGTAGTGAACCTTTTCTGCAATTCACCTTAATCAATGTTCATTTATTTGAGAAAATTATTCTCTGTGATATTTCCCTTAACAAGGTTTTATATGTAAATATGGTTTTTCATGTGTTGAAGGTCATTGTTCTTTTCATGTTCATATAATTTAGTAATTAAAAGATTAAAATTAAGTTTGGCGAGATCGTTAAAAGTTTTTTAAAGTTTAATTTTGTATACAACTAATTCACCGCCCCTCCCCCCACCCCAATGTTTTCTTTCATATTTACCAATTTTTATTAGAGTTGTTGTTCATTGGAGAAGAGCTTGAGTGCTTAAGGAGATCTTGATGGAACATAAGATAACATTCCCTCTATTTGATGGATTTGGCTATGCTTATTGGAAAGTACAAATACAAGGATACTTGGTATCTCTCAGTTATATGACCTAGAAGGTTGTTAAAAATCATTATGTGAAACTAAAAAATGTCTAAATACTTCATATGAAATTAAAGCTTATGAATATGATGAAAGGGAAAGGTGTGCAATTTTCAATGATTCATCTAAATTTTAACTAACTAAAGTTATATTGTTGGAAAATAATCTTGATGTTTGGGAAAATTTACAAATTTTTTGTGAAGAAAATAATATAGTAAAAAAAACTAAGTTGCAAAATGTTAAAGCTAAGTATAAAAGCATGTGCATGAAATAAGATGACAATATAACTACCTACCCACATAATATTGATGATTTAATAGATTAGATTTGAATCCTTGGTGGAAATCTAGAAAATAATTTGTGCAAAAGGTACTCAAAACTCTTACAAGGAAGGTTTGATGTAGTACAAGGAAGGTGTATCCCCAAAGGAGATGAGCTAGCTGCCAACAATTAACCACATAGTGGAAGTAAAATAATAAAATAGAGATTCAAATCAATTATAACATATATTCTCACAATAGAATTATAATATTTACATCTAACATGCCAACTGTAAAGCCTTCCGAGTTATGGTTGAATACATCAAGAATTACAATAATAGTTCTACAAGATCTTGCAAGATCCAAACCCTAGCTAGCCCAGACCCACAATATGGTAGAGGACTCAAAGAAGAATCTAAACTTGTGCTCACAAGCCACCAAGAAACCTTCTTTTTTCCCAAGCATTCACTTAGCTACTAGCTCTACCAAACTTTTATCCTCTCAGCTACTCAATGTTGAACTGAATGACTCTAGATATCACAAGAGCCTCTACTTATACTAAAACAACCCGTAGGTGGTCCTATAAAGTCACATTAAATAAACACTCATATTAAATACACACTCAAGCTACAAGTCAACTTGACAAATAGAATTGATAAATACTTAGGACAAGCCTTGAATTTATGATGCACAAATGACACGTACGATAACATAAAAGTACACATCCTTAGGCATAGGTCCATGTGCCATCCAATGATCCAAATCAAAGAGCATGAAAGATAACTTAAATGGATCAAAGCTTATGAAAATAATCTCCAAAGTCTTCCTAGGAAATAGGAACAGATTACCAAAAATGGCCAAAACAACTCTAACCCCAACATGAACACTCCAAAAATTATGCACTCATAGGAAAAGCTCCACCAATATGTCTCAAACATAACCCTAATCGCACAAAACATAAGTCCACAAATCCAAGCTCAATGCTCCTACATACAAGATTGTTGACTACCCTAGGATGCTCATGTATTAGACACCCCACATGAGAGAAAATATTTTCTCAATAGATGGAAGAACATCTTCTAAGTTTCAACACATAAACCATGAAATAGTTCTTCATATACATGTCCTCCAAGTTATTAACTTGTACATTCTTTCCTTTGTTCCACTTGTGAATCTTGTCCAACAATAAGTAATTTCTTACTTTGATTCTTCACATTCTTCTTTAGTGTACCAAAGGTATGTTTTCCATGTTGATCTCTAACCCTTTGGAAATCCTTCAACTCAACTCAGCTACCAAAACTTAGGTTCCACCAAGTTATGCATCCTACAAAGGAATCAAGAAAAACTTCAAGCCACCCTTCTCAACAATAAACACATTCTTGACACAATCATACACTGCCCTGCAATCACACTGCCAAGGTCTACAAAGAAATATGTGACAACTTCTCATATCCATAAAATCACACAATACTTGATCCACATATTGCCCAATCAAAAAATTAACAAGATATTGCTCCCTCACTTCCAAATAATATTCATCTTGCAACCAACTGATCCTATAAGGAAAAGGATGTCTCACTCTCTTTAAACCAAGTTTCTAAACCATCTCCTTAGCAACTAGGTTATCAATACTACCACCATCCACAATCACATTCAAACATTTACCTCCAGACTTGTATCAAGTCCTAAACAAATTCCTCCTCTAATAAGGTACCAATGTCTTCTTCACCAATAATACTCATCAAACCAACAAATTATTTTCCACCTTAGGCTCATTCACTAAATCCACATTCTCTTTTACCATAGAAAATCTCCTATCACTAGCCTTTCCATCAGTATTAAGATATTCAAAATATCTATGTTCTTCTTCACCACATTAGAAGTAAGTACCTTTAAATCCTCCTCTACATATTCTTCTCTTCTATTCATCAAGTTTTGGTTCATCCTCAGCCACTTACTTATCTTTCACTGAGTGTTCCTTCGTTTCCTTCCCCCAAGAACTACCTTGATGTCTTCTATTATGCTTATCTTCTACCTTTAGAGCATACTAATAAGCATCCTTAGTTGACTCAATCTTCAACATGCTAATCTCATCCTGAATATTGAATCTCAAACCATTAATATATCTAGCAACATTTTCCTTAGAAAGTTATCTATGCCCAGACTAAATAGTTAACTTGTAGAACTTAGTATAATCCTTCACAATCATATCCTTATGTTTTATATTTTGTGACCTCTTAAACAACTTAAGTTCATAATCAACAATAATGACCTTAGCCTTCAATTTTTTAACTATTAATCTCCATCTAGTGATCTTAATTTCACCTCCTTCTTCTCTATCTCTCTTCAATTATTTCCAACATAAAGCACCACATATCCTTTCAGCTTATTTTGTGACAACATCACTCTGATTAGATCTCCAGTATCTTCTAACTCAAATTATTCTTCCATCTCACCAATATAATCAACTAGGTCTTTAGGACTCATCTTATGCTTCATCTTTAACTAAGCTCCAAATCTATCAAACTGACTAGTTCTATCTTTCATAGGTCTCTGCATTCTATCAGCTCTTTCTTCACCACTAGATCTAGCAACCTCAAAGTTGTCAACATCTTCCTCATAACCATCCTTTTTACCCACATTCCTCATTACACCAGCTACAATTTTCATGATCTCAATGACAATATCATTCTTCATCAACTCCATCTCAGATTTGAAATCTAATCTAAACTTCTCTAAAATATTAGTCTCTACAACATCACAAAGATCTGCAATTAGGGTCCAATCTTCTCGGAGGCATATTCCAATATCTTTAAAAACCCAAAGAAAAAAATCCACAAGATCAACCATATTTGATACCACTTGATCCTATGCAAGGAAGGTGTATCCCCAAAGGAGATGACCTAGCCCCCAACAATTAACCACAAAAAGGAAGTATAACAATAACATAGAGATTTAGATCAATTGTAACATATATTATCATAATAGAATTATAAGATTTACATCCAACATGCCCAACTACAAGGCCTTCCAATTTATGTCTTGATATATCAATTATTATTATAATAGTTCTACAAGACCTGACAAGATCCAAACCATAGCTAGCATAGGTCTACAATCTACTATAAAACCCCAAGAAGAATCTAGACTTGAGCTCCTAGGCCACCAAGCCACCTTCTTGTTTCCCAAGCCCACACTTACCTACTAGATCTGCCAAAATTTACTCCTCTCAACTATTCCATGTTGAATAGAATGAATCTAGACATCACAAGACCCTATACTTATACTATAACAAGCCATAGGTTGGCTTAGAAAATTACATTAAATAAATACTCACACTCAATGCACAAGTTGGCCTGGCAGACATAATTGATAAATACTTAAGGCAAGCCCCAAGTTAACAATGCATAACTAATTCATATGAAAACATAAAAGTATGTGTCCTTAGGTGTAGGTCTACATGCCACCCAAAAATCCAAATCCAAGAGAGTGCAAAATGACTTGCATCAAAGCTCATAGAAACAATCTCCAAAGCATGTCCAAGAAATAGGAACACATTACCAACAATCAAAAAAATAGCTCTAATTCCAACATGATCACTCCAAACATTATGTGCACATAGGAAATGGTCCACCAATATGTCTCAAACATAACCCTAACAACATGAAACATAAGTTAGTAGATCCAAGCTCAATGCTTCTGTATACAGGATTGCTGACTACCCCAGGATGCTCCTGCATCAAGTTTTAAAGTCTCTTTTATAGAAGAATCACACATTTTGAATCACTATACAAAAAAAAAGATGTATGGATCTATAATTTCTTTCGATATGAGAGAATTTAGCAATACAAAAATAAGGAAAAACTACATTAAGGATACCCAAATAGGAAAGGATGAAGATTTAGAAGTAAAAGGGTTTGATAAGATTGAGGTAAAATTTGTGAGAAGAATGAAGAAATAAATAAAAGATAAAAAAGTAAGTTACCATTTAACTATTTATGTTGTGGAAAGACATGTTATTATTCATTTAGATTTATCAATAAAATTGCAATTCAAAAGAATAAGGAAAGAAAAGTTCAATTTAAAAACCTACAATATTAGGGAAGATGCTAGTAATTTTGATGATGAATTTGATCAAGAGCACGAATAATATTTTTTACTAATTGAATAAGGTGAAAACAAGACCTATCCTCAACCCAAATTCCCAAAAGGAATGATCCAAATTGATTAACCACAAGGAAGTGATCAATGCACAAATAGATCATGCAATGGAGAATAGGGGGAAAGGAGGAGATCCTATAATCTTGGTTATGGAAAAGTAAGTACTATAAATCTAAAATGAATAGAAGACAAATACTAAGCTTAAAGTGGGATAAATATGGAAAATGTTGATTTCTGATGTCTAGGAATAGCTTTTGAGAATTTTGCAACCTATTCTAGATTGGAAATGTCGAAATAGAGAAAACCCAGAAAACTTTTATCCCTTTGAAGGTAGGTCAACCTTGACCTAGATAGAGGGGCACAATCTTATCCCAAGGCACAACTGTGCCCCAAAAAGTTGACCTTGACCTGCATAGCTCTAACAAAAATTTTGTTCGTGGATCCCACAAGTTCAATGAAAAGGGTATCCAAATGTGCACTTTAATTCTTTGTTCCACACCTATATCTATAAGAAAAAAATGGTTTTGTTGTTTGGATGAGGGGTTTTCCTTAGTAAAACCCTAGTTTGGAATCAACCTTAATAATGGAATTGAAATAAGGAATGCTAGCAAGTAGTAGAAGTAAATCTAATAATGAAGCTATGATACTTAATAGATATGCAATTGTATTTGAAATGTAAACCAGTATATTGATATGAAAGCTTGAACATAACATTAGCAAATGTAGATCAAAACCTCCATGATTGTATGCTTGGAATCCATCTTGATAGAAGAATGAATAAATCTTGAAGATAAAAAAAGGATCTTGAAAGAAGATCACACTACCATGATGGATAGATCTAGGGTTTTAAATGATGAATCTTGAATGCTTGAACCAAATCCCTTCAAAGGCTTGAATGCTTCAATCCTTGATCTTCAATGGAAAACTTGGATACTCAATAATGGATCATAGATTCTCTTCATAAAATTTATATAATAAATTTTCTCATAGATAATGGATGATCAAAATGAGGGAACAAAGCTTCCTTATATAGAGGTCTAGGGTACAAACTTCTAGAGAAAACCGACATGGGAACATTAAATCCCAATTAACCCTAACCCCTAGAAATGGACCTAGATTAAATGTAATGTAAGAGTGTATCATTCCAAAACCCGAAATAACCAACCCAGAAGTAGGAAAATGAAAATTTTTGAAGCCCGATATCTCGAAACTCCTAGAAATTGAAAATTGGATCTAGGGTTAGGGACAAGATTGACCCTACCCTAGGTTAGGGTTGAGATCATCCTTGACCAAAAAAGTCAAAGTCCTTAGTTTCATACAAAAAATTGTTAGAAATAGGCTAGAAATATATATATATATATATATATATATATAGAGAGAGAGAGAGAGAGAGAGAGAGAGGAGCAAAATAAAAGAAAAATTGCTAGATCCATGCAAAGACCCATTTAAGGCACTTGACATGACCCCAGACCACTTACTTGGAGGGATAAATACTCTTAACATGGAAGTTCTTCTATTTTAAGATGATACACTAACAATTAAAGATGAATGTGTTCTTACTAATCCTAAAACAATAGTGGAAGTGAATACTAAGGATCTAGCTAATATAACCTCAACTTTACATGTTAGAAGAGATAGAGATGAATATATTTTTGATATTAGAGGCTCTAATTACATGACTATAAAGAAAAGTAAGTTTGTAAAACATAAATTTTTTGATGGAGGTATAGTTAGATTTGGAGGTGATCAAGAAATAGTTGGAATTATTTTTATCAATTTTGATGGAAAACATAATACTAACAATGTATACTATTTTAAGGGATTGAATCATAAAACCTTGAGCCTTTGAAAGATATGTAAAAATGGATATAACATTGTTTTCAAATAATATGGATGTGAGTTATGAAATTCATTCAGAACCATTTTTTTTGTTGGAAAAAACTAGAGCAAATATGTATAGTTGAAGATTGTCGGTGGATACTTCTTAACATCTCAATCAATAAGAGTTGGTTGTGGCATCAGAGGTTGTGTCATATCATTTTTTACAACTTAGTAAAGGTTAGTTCAATATAAGTAATGATAGATTTTTCATGGATCACAAGACCTACCAATAATGTTTATAGAGAATGTTTAGTTAACAAACAAACAAGAAATGTAAGAGGTAAGGAAAAATTACTACCAAACTGGTGCAATTGGTGTACACATATGTGTGTGGTCCTACCAGAATAAGGAAACAACAAGGTGACATGAGGCATTTTTCTACACCTAGAAAATTGAAGTAGAATTAAGTAGTTGAAAAAATGAACATAACTTATCTAGAAGCTCCTTGAATAATGAAAAATAAAGCCAATATTGAAAATCTACTAAAAATAGACAATATGAACTTTGATAGACACACTCAATAGAGTTCAAATAAGGAAGAGTTTTGGAAATACATTTTATGAGGCATGGTATAAATCCCTTTCTATAAATTATTTTAGAGTTTTTAGAGGCTAATGTTATGTTAGAAGAAATGAAGAAAGTGTTGGAGTTGATGAAATCCAACTCCGAAGACACCCAAGATCACCTGCATGCGAAAACCTATCAAAGGGAAGCCAAGGAAGGAAGAGTGTGGAGCAAGGGAAAAACCCTAAACAGACATGAGAGAGAAGAAGATATTGCAACACAAGAAAATATGTATTTACAATATGCTAGAAGTGATAAAAATGCTAGAACAAGCTAAAAGATGCCACGAGATAAGTGTGACAACTAAGCATACATCCACATAAGGTGGAAAGTCCTCGAAGAAGGTGAGAGGATAAGTATGACTTAGGAGAGAATAAACTCCCATATTGTCAACAACTTATAACTAACTCCTAGACTACAACTAATAAATGAAAATGCATTTACCTAAATAAGCTTAAGTAAATAGAATAAGTAATTAGTAAATTAATTATTTACTCTAACACCCCCTCTTAAGTGCAACTTAGGGAAATGCCTTAAGCTCACAAAACTAAGAAATGCAGAATGGGTCCCGACAACAAGGCCATGTTAGGTACCCATGTACAATGCAAAGAGATGCAACCTCTGAAAATGGGGAAAGAGAGAAAATCATGTGGGAAAAACCCTCTCCCAAAAAGAGGTAAGAACCTAGTGAAGAACTGAAGAAGCCTCCAACTAGGGAAATGTCCCCTAAAATAGGAACATGGAGTGATCATGAAGAGCATCACTAAAGCATGAAGAAGCTGAAAATCTGCCAACCAGAAGAAAAACTAATGAGTTGAAGAACCTCCATGGAAGAAGAAGGCACAAACTGAGCGTGTCTAGATGGTAGATGATCCATCTCACTAAAATGCATAGGTAGCTAGCCACTGCAATCACCTTGTATATAGGATCAACCACTGAATACATAGTTCACACTATTGAACCATCAAACCAAGGATCCATTAGAACAATAGCATAACCCCCCCTTAATGCAGACAGGGTGAGATGATAAGCAATTGAGAAGGTGGGCCAAAGTCTCCTACAAACGAACCAAGAATGACGAGAGAGGAAGAGGTACAAACACCTATAAAGACATGGTCAACCTGACTCTGCATGGGGCTAATGTCATGGAAGGGACACTCACTTCACAAAGGGAGAATGCCTAAAATAGCAAACAACTATTCCCCCCCATGGTGCTTTATAAAAAAAGTGCATGTACAACTGACTCAAAACAACATTCATGAACCTGAAATGCATGAGTGACACTTTATCTTAGTGCAATACATAAAAGTACTTTAGAATGATAGCTACAATGATCAAAATTGAAAACAAGCTACAACAAAACATAGTACAGCCCAAAACAAAGGAAACCATGCCAAGAAAATAATCCTCGAGCCTAAGACACTCAAGATATCCACCATATAGAAAAAATGCCAAAAATATGATAGAAAGAGCATGGGTTAAAAACTAAGAAAAAGGACCACATTTTTGAAAAGGTGATAGAACCAGCTTTCCAAAAATATAAAATTTTCAAAAAATTGACATGGGATGCAAAAGATATGCATGCCAAAGTCAAAAATACAACTTCAAACTTCAACTAAAAAAAGGCAATAAAAAAGCATCAAAACCTAGAAATACGTACACCAATGTCTCTGTCTCAAAAATAGCTTTTCGACACTTCTTTCAGATTGAAAAAATACCACCACATGCTCAAGTTATGGCCAAAAAACTGAAGGTAGGTCCAAAAAGGACCTAGGAGATGTGCAAGCAAGGTCTACTAATGCAGTGCTGACATCGTGATGACTCAGCATTCCACAAGAAAAAATTTGACAGCCACGAGGCTATCGAAGCAAAAAAAGAAGCCATGTGGATGCCACATGGCAAGTTGATGATGTGGAGGGTGACATGGTAGGTCCACATGGAAATGTGCCACGTGGCATCCATGCCACATGTCACCCCCACAACTGCTGACTGGGCACTCGGTAGTGCTGATGTAGAGGTCCCTGTTGACTATACAAGATAACGCAAGTTAGCAATGCAGAGAGAAGATCCACCAGCAGGGCATAGAAAAGATGAGTGCAACAGTGAAGACTTGGAAAACCACCAGCAGAGGCTTGCAATGAGCGAGGCCAAGGCAGCCAGAAATGGAGTTGGGGACGGGAGGAGCTCGGGAGCAGAGCTACTATCTGTAATGGAGTGCAGGAGGAGGACTGAGCACTGGTAGAGTGTAGGCTACCCCGAGGTGGCGTGCAAGTGCTGCTAAAGTGGTGGTCTTTTTTTAATTTATTTTTTTGACCCTGCATCCATACAATCTGTACAAAACCCTACAACTAAAAATTATTTGCCTCCCAGAGCCCTATCTCCAAAATTGACAGATTTTATATGAATCTTAACTATAAATGGCCTTTCAAATCCAATGGCAATGTTTGTTTGGGCTAAAAGTGTTTCAAAAAAAATTTGTCCTCCTGATTTGAAGAAAAAATGCACAAACAAACTAGGGTTTGTGACTTCAAATCACAACTTCAAAAATCCTTCAATGAAATAGTAGTAAGGAGGCTCTAATACCATGTTGGAGTTGATGAAATCCAACTTCAAAGACACCCAAGATCACCTGCATGCGAAAACCTATCAAAAGGAAGCCAAGGAAGGAAGAGCATAGAGCAAGGGAAAAACCCTAAACGAACATATGAGAGAAGAAGATATTGCAACACAAGAAAATATGTATTTACAATATGCTAGAAGTGATGTGTGATATACAATGAGGGAGAGACTGCTTATAAAGGCCTCAAGGAATCTCCTAGAACAAGCTAGAAGACACTATGAGATAAGTCTAACAACTAAGCATACATTCACATAAGGTGGAAAGTCCTCGAAGAAGGTGAGAGGATAAGTATGACTTAGGAGAGAACAAACTCCCATATTGTCAACAACTTATAACTAACTCCTAGACTACAACTAAATGCATTTACCTAAGTAAGCTTAAGTAAATAGAATAAATAATTAGTAAATTAATTATTTACTCTAACAAAAAGCATTGGAAAGTTTGATTCTAGAGATGAAAAAGGCATATTCCTTGTGTATTCCTCTACAAGAAAATATTATAAATGCTGCAACAATAGGTTGAGAAGAATACATGAAAGTACAAATGTGAAAGTTGATGAAGACATTTCAAAGAATGTGAAAATAGAAGTTGGGTATGAGTCGAATGAATCAATTAACAAACATGAGGAAGAGAAGATTGAAGAAAATGAAGAACAAAATGATGTTGAGGTTTCTCAAAAGAATGCTCCTAAGACCTCGAAATATGTGCAAAGGAATCACTTAGAAAAATAGATTATTGGAAATAAGAACAAAGGTATTATTATAATAAGAAAATTTGTTAAACAAGTCAATCTATGCATAATATTAAAAGTTGAATTGAAGACTACATAAGAATTGTGTAGTAATCATAATTGGATGAAATCTAAAGAACTAGATCAAATTATAAATAATCAAACTTTTCAATTAGTTCGAAGATCAACATAAAAAAAATGTAATTAAAGAAAAATGGGTATTTTGAAACAAGATGGATGAAGATGGACACATGGTGAGAAAAAAGGATAGATCTATATACAAAGGATACACACAATTGGAAGGAATTTCCTATGAGGATACTTATGTTTCTATGGAAAGAGTGGAGCTGATTAAGATGCCCTAGGATTTTGCAACACACAAGGAATTCAACATATATTAGATCGATGTGAAATCCACATTTTTTAATGGAGAATTATAAGATGTATACATAGAAAAAATATAAGGATCCAAGCTATTGGATACTCCATACATGGTCTTCAACTTGAAGAAGACACTATAGGGTTGAAGAAAACTCCTAGATATTGGCATGCAAGACTTGACAAGTATTTGTTGAAGAAAATATTTTAGAAAACTATAATTGATAGTAATCTCTTCTATAAGTTTTAATAAAATGATATTCTTCTTGTATTTGTGTATGTGAATGATATAATATTTGGAGGAAATCATGGTAAGTGTAAGAAGTTTGTTGATTAAATGCAAAAAGAGTTTGAGATGTTCATGATTGGGGAAATGAAGGTATCTTTATTTTACAATCAAAATATCCCAAAAATATGTTAAACAAGTTTGGAATTAAAAATGATAAAATGGTATAACGTCCTCTAGTTACTGGGTGTAAGTTGAGTAAGGATGTTGAATCTCCTAAGGCTAATAAGAGAAAATATAAATCAATGATTGGATGATTTTTATACTTGACTTCTACAAGGCTATAAATTATGCATGGTGTTTGTCTTGTAGCCACATTTCAACAAGATCCCAAAGAAACTAATATTTTAGTAAAAGGGTTTTTCATTAGATCTAGGTTGTTCTCTTGGTCAAGCAAGAAATAGAATTTAGTGTCTTCATTTGTTGTTGAACCATAATAAATTATGTTTGATTCATGTTGCATATAGATACTAGGATGAAATAGACTTTGAAAAATATTCATGGAGTAATGGTTTGTGATCTCATTTCTATCTTACATGAAAATACCATTATAATGAACATTTAAAAGATTGTGCTACTATATTCAAAGATAAATCACACTTATATTTGGTACCATTTTTTGAGAGAATTTTTTTTGGAGAATGAGGTAAAGCTTGAGTGTGTACCTATAAAAAATAAATTATTGACACTTTCTCGAAAGTTATCTCTAAGGATACTTTTAAAATTCTCTAGTAGAAGCTACGGGCACTGATTACCCATCTTTACTATTGATCTCTAATCCTATGTTGTCTATTAGTGTTCAAACACTTAGTCATTTACTAGGAAAGGATGAATGGTCATCACCATGACCAAGTCATCTAGTGAAGGTTGAGCATAACAAAGGACTTATTTATTTTGCATTACATGTCAAACAAGTTAGTGATTTTTGAGAACCCAGTGGAGACTGAGCATATATACGAGCTGAGTTATTTTATTAGAGATAGAGTAAATTGAAGAGATGGTATTTTCCAAGAAAAAAAAGAATCACATTCATATAGAAGTCAAGTGCTAGTATGAATATGAATGATGATCGAGCGTCAACATGTTCAGATGTTGAGCAATTCAGTGTTGTCATATGAGTTTGTAAATGCACAAAAAAATATTTAATCTATTTTGGTCAACTTCCATATGAAATTTAATCTTTGTAGAAACAATTAATATGGAGATTATGCATCATCACAGAAGGTAATGATCCTGAAGAATGTAATTCAACCAATCAAAAAATCAGATAGAAACGACACAAGATGATGAATTGTAAACCATCAATTGAGATCTATAACATTCATATAACATCTATTTAAGGAGGATTCTAACCATAGAATCAGTAATGTGTATGGGTATGCAAGTGTGTATGTGATGAGAAGAATTGAAAAAAAGGACAGAACAGAGCAAGGAAGGCTAAATCTGGAATTAGTTTAGACAAGGGAAATCAAAATAGTGAAGGACTAGAAGGAGATATCAGATTGAGAGATCAAGATCAAAGATTATACATAGGAGATCCAAAATAAGCTTTTACAGAAATCCAAGGGTCGGGTACTGAATCAATTTTGAATTAGGGAAAATCTCTTGACCGAGTATCCTAATAGGTCTATGTAAACCTCCTAATAGAGTCTTTAATTAATTATAAGTGTGAAATCCTTTAATAGGGTAGGACTTGATAGTCTTGAAGTTTTTAAAAAGGCACACCCCTCAGAGGGTAGATCATAGATTAGGATAAAATATTGTAACCCTAACAAGTTAACTTTATTGTTACAACAGTGAAAATTTGTGGATTTCATCCCCACCCCAATTTTACCTTCACATTGAAGTGTTTCTAGATTACCAAATCATTTTTGATATGTATTGAATCTTTCATGGATGTGATGTATTTCATTTATGTTTTAGCATTACATTTTTAACATTAGAACTAAGATATGAGATGAATTAGGTGTGAATTTAGTAATTTGGTTTTAAAGTTAAAGTTTAACATCCTAATCCTTCCAACAATTGGTATCAGAGGTCAGGTCTCTTGAAAGAATCCTAACAACTTAAGAGGATCAGATCATGGAGATGGAGGAATACATGTTGGGAAAAATTAGTGAGAAATAGATGATTGAAATCCAAATTATATTGCAACAACTTGAAGGTGCAAGAGAAGAGTTAAGGAATTCACTAACAAAAAGGAAAAAGGTAGAAATTCAATGAGATGATACTCAATATAAGGAAGTTGACACAAAAGGACTACTTGAAAATGGAAAGACTGGTGTCAACAATGAAGTAGTAATAGGACCACTAGAAAAGAATAGTTCCCTAAGCAAAGAAGTAAAAGATCTCAAGATAGAATAGGAAACCCAATCAGTACTACTTTGTGAAGTAATAGAAAAAAAGAAGAAAGTTGAAGAATACAAAATTATGACTAAAGAAGACAAAAGATATATGGTAATAAGACTTGAAGAGAGATCATTTAAAGTACACAAGCTTACAAACAATTAGCTAGATATGATAAATCAATTGATAGTTGCTAACCAGGAAGCAAATAGAAAGGAATTGGAGATCACAAACCTAAGGTCACAAAATGAGCAACTAAGAAGTGAGTTGAGGCATAAAAAGGAACTAATGGAAAGAATGAAAAAACCAAATGAAGCTATCAAACACTTTGAAGAATTGATGAGATCACCTAGAACAAAAGACACCTTTGGACTAGGAGACAACAACCACTCTTCATCTACTAAAGACGTAGAATCATCAAAGAGTGGAGAACAAAGGAATGCTAAATCCAAAGGAAAACCTACATGTCATTAGTGTCATAAACTTGGACACACATCAAACATTTATAGAAGCAAGAATGGTATGCAAACTTCTAAACCCAAGTCTACTAGTAATTTTTCCAAATGCAAGAAGATAGGACATCAAGCACATGAATGTAGATCAAAGAAAAATGATTCATTCACTACGTTTAAATGATGTTTCTATAAGTGTTAGAAATATGGACATAGAGCTCATGAGTGCAGATTCAAGAAAAAGTCCAACTGGACACATGAGAGACAAACACATGCATCAAGGAAAGGAAACTCCTATAATTGGGAATATAATACATGGTACAATTTTCACTATTTTGGAGAGTATGGTCACATTCCATAGAATTGCATCAAGACACATTTCAGAGGAAATTACAAGAAGTGGCTAATGGAGAAATAGTATGTTTCAGTTGTCTCAGAGTTGGACACATCAGTAAAAACTACAAAACTAGAGTACCAACACCAAATAATGGAACTGACAAAGTTGAAGGAATAAAATATGGATCGAGATAGTGAGAGCTCGAGTAGAGCAAGAAAAGATAAGATCACTCAATCCAATGAATCAGGTGATCAAACCACATCCAACTAAATGAAGAAGATATGTAAGAACTATTTATTCAATGATATATTTTACATTAGTTCCTAACATAGATGTATGAAAATTTAATATCTGCATAAGTAATTATATATTAAGAATAGATCCATAAACGAGAAAGAAAAAGAAAATCATTTGCTACATAGAATACCAAGCATCAGTGGTACAGTCTATATTGACTGAGCTTTGCAGTATAGATTGAATGATCAAGAAATTTGATGTATTGTTTGAATGAATTAGTGTTGACCGAGTAAGACAACTTTGACTGAGCAAGTATGGAGATCGAGCTAGATGTCATACACCAACCAAGTATGAGGAACATTTATTGCAAACCTAGAATGGAAATTTGAATGTATATATCAAATTTGTGCTTACTTTTTCATTCACCAAGTGATTTCAGACCTCTCAAGTGATTTAAATGCAATTTCAATGACAAAGAAAGAAAATAGAAATAGAGCATTGAAAATTTGATTCACATCAGTAAGTGTTACTTTTAGTGCCAAGTAAAGTCTTTTGGAAGATATCATAGAAGAATTTATTTTTCAAAACCCTAGTTATATGTTGATTAATGGATGTATAAATAGGATAACATAGTAATAAAGGGAGGGTGAATTAGAATCTTAAGCACTTTTCTTTTCAATAATTCATTCACACATCCACCAGTTAACTTGTTCATGTAAAACTTGAAATAATAAACTTGTTGTAACATATAAATCTGGTCTATCACATGCATGAAAATAAACACATAACATAATATTTGTTACCCAAAAACCTCCAAGGTGAAGGTAAAACTAGGGTGGGGATGACATCCACAAATTTTCACTATTGTAGTAATAAAGTTAACATGTTAGGGTTACAATATTTGATAATAATATATGATCTACCCTATGAGAGGTTTTTCCTATTAAAATCTTAAGAGACTACTAAGTCTTGTTGGACTAACCACCAACATTTCCCTTCAAGATTCGTGACATGACTTAACCACCTCCTGTGTTTTATAAGTCTAGTGGTTGTATTGGGCATTAACAAGTCAATCTTTTGGTGCAATGGCAACCCTAGCTTATAACAAGTCTCACCTTGTTAGAGGATTTAATACTTATAATGAAGTAAGGGCTCTATTAGGAGATTTACAAAGATTTGCTAAGACCACTCTGTTAAGAGATTTACCCTAATTCAATTTGGTCAGAACTAATTTAGTACCTAACTCTCAGTATGCTCTGTAAGTTGATTTTGAGTCTTATCCTTGCTAACTAATCCTCTTCCTCTAATCTAATAATACTTTTCTTCCCCTTCACTACTCTGATTAGGTCACTTTCTTTTTTGAGAGATAACATAACACTTTCACTGACTTCTGATATGATCTCAATCTTTCACTTCACTATTCACATATTACTCCTTGTTCACATGCACACTCTTTTTTTATCTCCATGTCACATGATCTAGATTAAGATCTTCTCTATTTAAAGAGTTCCATAAATATTTTCTAGATGCTTCCATAATTAGCCTCTCCATCTGAATCATTGATCACACAACATAGAGATCTGTGATCCATGTCATTAATGTGTAAAAATATCTATAACAACCTCTACATATATTAAATGTTCCTTCCATGTCAGCTTGAAAATTATTTACCTCATAATCTGATCCATCCTTGACTTTTATGTAAACTTTGCATTGCTTGACCTTTACTATTTTCTAATACTCGACATTGTTTTTTCTTGGTTTGTATTGGGCTTGGCACATACTATGTAACTTGACACTTGTTTATTTGAAACTGCTCGATCGATGATAAGCTCAACTTGTATAGAAAATACTCAATGACCATAAACTTACTTGACTCTTATAGAGCTTGGTACATACTTACTTATGTACATGTCTCAACCTATATAGAGTAGCTCAGTTGTAGTGATGATCATCTGACTATGACTTGAAAATAACTAAGTATTTGACACAAATAGACAATAATAGTTAGAGATACCAAAAATCTCCCCTTTTGACATTAGTGGAAAAAATAATTTTTCATATTTATAGCATTATAAATATAATCTGATATTGAGCTCTCCCCCTAAGTCTTATGACTATGCTAAAATGAATAATGAATATGATAAAAAATTCATTTCCCTTTTATTTCCCTTTGTTTCCTTCTTTGAAAAATATATTTCCCCCTTATTTTTTTATCACTTATTTCATGGCTATTGGGGTTGAATGGGTGGAATAAAACCATATTTATCAATAAATGCCTTATGAACTTGGGTGATCATGGACAGTGCATGATCCGATGTGGTTCTTGTTGCCTCCAAAGTGTGATTCTACAATTGTAATCTTGTAGCTAAATCAATTAAGTTCTCAACCATTGAAAATTTGTGATCTTCTTTAATAAGATCCTAGGTTGATTGCATCTCCCTTTGCATGACCTCCAAATGAGGTATCATCATTTCTTGAATTGAGATCAACTTAGATCTCTTATTGTTTTCAGTTGTCTAAAGCTCAACCAATGTTCCCTGAGAATTCAATAAATTATTTTAATAATCAATACTAGATCCTACTAATTGTGAAATAATGTTGTTGGGTCTCTTCATCCCAGCTTGAATCTATTGTATCTATGCCTGAATACCATTTGTGAATCTTGGCACGTCTGACAAAATGTTGTACTTTCTATATAAGTTCTATCATAACCTGTACATGCTCTTGCAATTGCACTTTTTTCTTGGCAATAGTTATTGAAACTTTATCCACAACCTTATTTTCAAATATTGTAACTAACCAATCCATCAATTTATCATTTGATTCCATATTACCAACATTCACTTGTTCAACAATATGTACAAGCTAGGTAATGATTGGCACTTCTTCATCAAAAATTTGAATATCAAAAACATTAACAAAAAAAAATTCACATCATAAAGTAATTTATTTTGCTTATATTCTCTCCTTAATTCTTCTTGTCATTTCTTCTTTGCCAAAATCTCTTGTAACAAAATTGTTTGTTCCAAGGTGATATTTTCCATGTCTAACTGTGACATCTCAATATTTCATCCAAACTAACTTCAATATCTAGTGAAGTATCCTTTATAGATTTTCCTCTTCTCAGTGAAGAAGTGATATTTCTTAGCACTACTTTGGGATTTGGTGAGGAGGTTTCACCACTCAATCATGCTGTCATGCTAGTACTTCAATGCTTGAGACAACAATGGGTGCACTCGATTCAACTCTACTTATTTCTTTATTTTCCTCAATATGAGGTGCTAAAATTGTCTTACTATCTACACTTGTTTCTTTTTCCTCAATTCCAGCCTCTGTGTCTATGAGCCTTGATTGCTCACCCTCTAGAGTGTTGGGGGTATTAGAATATACTGGTGACATGATGCCTTGCAAACTTGGCACACCTGAACTTCCTCCACTATTATAATCATATTTGATGTTTATAGTTTCAATTTATTTCTCTATCTCTGCTTCCTTGGTTGATAGCCCAAAAAAATGCTTTTCCAAAGCAATTCATCCTTTTGTGCTATAACTTCCATTTTATTCTGTAAAAAAAAAAAAAAAAAAACTATAGTTAGGAACAAATCTACTCCTATACTTTACCAAAAATGTTTCCTATTGAACCTAGGACATATCAAGCATAACTCTAACTAAGGTGTCAGTCCTTACCATTTTCTCTTCTACTTTTGCCTACTTCCATCTTCTTTCTAGTATCTCATATAAGTCTTTGGGTACCTTCTTCTTAATTTCACTAGGAGCTAGCTTATGATTAGCAATCATATCCACCAAAGCCTCCTCAATTTTGGCTCTATCAATATTATCTAGTGTATCATATTTTACAACTCTAAAATTAGATAATCCTAAAGATCTTCTAATATTTTCACATACCTAGACTTAATGTGTGCTTTGGTTGGTCCTCTGACCAATCTCCTTCTCTTGGGTTTAGGGGTACTGGGCTCAGTAGTCCATACTACTTTGTGCTTTGCAATCTTCTTGACATTAGCAGCTACCTTGGTTCTTGGATTATTTAATGGTGGAGGAGAGAGGGGTGTCACTACTGACTTCTTGGCTCCTTTAGCCTTCTTTCTCGATGGAGTGACAACAACTACGGCTTTACCCTTGTCACCTTCTTGTTCTTCCCCTTCCTCATCACCACTTTCTTTTTCTTCATCCTCTCCAAGACCTTGTGTAATCTGTAATGGTTCCTTTCCCTTGCCTAATGGTTCCTTTCCCTTGCCTAGGGTGCCCAGTTTAGCTTCTAGGTCTTTAATCATTATTTTCCTTTTCTTCTCTTTTGAAGTTATCTTGATATTTACAAATTCTAGCCTTATCTGCCTCATATTTTCCAAAAGGTTTGACCTTAATGTCTATTTCTTATTTCAATATTGCATCATTGTTTGCACTTATTAAATCACTATCAATTTTATAATCAAAACTTTGTAACCAGGCCTTCTTTGACTTCACTATTTTCACAAATGTGTTGTTTGTATCTACAAGAAAACATATTTCATTATAATATCTCATAACCAATTCTTCTAGTATCCTCATCCTCAACTTCATTCTTTTCTTAAATTCCTCAAAGTAAGCATCCTTGACATTCTCAAAATCTGCTCCTAATTGAGTAATGTATTCATTTATTTTTCTTGTCACTGGTTTGTTCTATTCCCAAACAACATATTCAACTCTAGGAAAATAATTTTGGATATAAAAGAAAATTCATACAATTAGGGATACAAACTTATACATTAAATTCTTTTCTTTTATTATAGATGACAAATTATTTTCTAATTGCAGTCTTTGTAGCTCGACAAGATCATATACATGATCTTTCATCACTAACTTCCATGCTTGATCCACTGCCATACATGACTCCTTGTTCAATCTACTTGACTAATAAAATTTGTGAGCTAAACCCCTCACAAAAAATTCAATTAGGTGATAAAAAATGTTTGCAATGGATAGACCTCATTCATTCCACTCGACACCTAGGTTTTCCTCAAGTTCCTCTCTGCTTAGGCATCTCATGGTTTTCTTCTATTCTAGGGTTGGATAGCCTATCACTCTGTGATATTTTTCTTTTTAATCTCCATGGGTCCATTCTATAGCCAATACTTTATATCATGGATTCTGCATAAAACAATTTTAATCCATTGAATCTTGAAATTCTTTGGAAATTCTAGGGCATGATTTAACCCTTTCCTCTCAACAACTTTAAATTCATCCTTCAAGATTTCTTCATTACATAACTTCTCATATGCTTCTCTAATCTCATAGTCTCCCACTTCTCTAATCTTACACATGTAACAACTTCTAACATCATGGATCATAATAACTTTGGGTGGTATCAAGGATAGCACACCCATTGAATCTCCTTTCATTGCAATTTCTGGAATAGCATGAAACTTTGGTGGAGGACAAGCGTCACTCTTCACCAATTAAATTTTACTAACCACTTTTCTCATTACAATGGTAGATGAAGCTGTCATTTTCTCTTTTAGGGTTTGAAGTCTTTTCTTTCTCTCTTGGATTACTTAGCACAGTTCAGATCTTCACTCGTTAAGGCTTCTTGTCCAAATTGCTCTTGAAGTATGTTGCATGTCACTCAAATCACCAAATCACTCTCTGCTTCTTGAAATATGTATGCAAGGTATGAGATAATGTCTTCAAATTTTGATATATACCTTCTTTCAATTGATTTGGGCTCTCCATTAATGCTATGTACTCAAGTAGGTGGAAGTCATCTATCTCGATCAATATTGGTGCCTTTGAACCAGGTCTTTGCTTTACAACTTGATCTCCTCCATATCACTCAGTCTCTACCATTTCACACAGTTTCTACCATTTCACCTCTGAAGTGCTCGGTCCATGTTACAATGCTTAATTAATATAGACAAATTATTGATGTTGGGCAACCCTTCACAAAATATGTTCTTATGCATTCTTATATATGCAAAGTTTCTTGTAAGGAATTGATGTATGATATATCAATTAAATATATAGTTCCATACATACCTTTCTTTCTTAGTTTGAGATAACATGATCACCTTCTCCATTAGATTGGGTGACCTCAGCTCCATTTTCTCCACTATTTCCATCTTCTACTCTCTTTTTCCAATTTTGATTCATTTCCTTCTTTATTTTCTTAACATCTACTTTTCATTTTCCTTTGTCTCTAGTTTTACTTGTTGAATGTACTTGAGTTCTATAATTATTTCTTATATGTCCAAACTTGTGACATTTGGAACATGCATTGTTAGGTGCATAATTCTTCCTCTGATTTGTCTAGTAAGGTTTTGTCTAAGATCAGAGATTACTTTAGCGGTGAATCTTCGCCATTTGGAAATCCTATCTCATGGGTTGATTATCATTTGGTCAATAGCGCATGCAACATAGGTCAACCACATTGCCGAATATTTATCAAATTTGGGTCCAATGCCCATGGTAGTCACCCATTAGTAATCACATGATTGGTCAAAAATATCAGTCCAATCGCCAATGCAATATACATTTTGGATACATTTATTTTAAAAACTTTGCCATCCTTTGCATGTTGTTTCTTATTGGCCCACGTTCTTTTGCCATTACTATAACCAAATAATTTTCCCTTGGGTTGGGTATCGCCTACCATTTTCCTGACGTGTGTCAACCACCAGCCCCATTTAGCCAATTGTTTCCTACTGTGGACTTGCATAGGAAGGTATGTTTCACACTACATTTAACATTCCTACTTGTTAATCCCATGTAATTTTCTAACCTAGATTGGACTATAAGATATTATTATTCTACACAATTCACTCTTTTCTAGTATGGAGACTGGCATTTATTATTGTTGTCAAAGTTTTAGAGTGCTAAGTGCATTTCCCATTGACTCGTGGACCCCAGTTTTCATAAAAGGCAAGTGATTTTTAATTTTTTTATGTCGAAAATGGTACTACCATACTGGTACAGTGGTTCTAGTTTTTTTTCTTTTACTATCCAGTGTCCACTAGTGACTGGACATCTCACATGCTAAGATAGCCTATAGGTTTACGAATTATATTAGGTAGTACCGTAGACTATAGTATTGTAGTAGTAGTACCCTTTTTTGGAGAATGAATCATATTATTGTTATTATATGTAGACTAAGTAGTCTATTTTCACTGTTCATGGTCTTTGAGTCATAGAACCATAGAACCATAGTGGCCTATTTTGGTGTTGGAAATGTTGGCAACCTACAAGATTCACAAGTTAGATCTCTAGTGCTTACTGAAAAAGGAGATTCATCATAAGTTGGAGACCCAGATTGTATTGAAGAAGTTCAAGTTGGTGAACTTTTTATCTCAGAGGATGTACTTGAACATGATTAGGAGGAACTTCCCCTAAGTAGGGAGTCAAAAGTTGATATTATAGAGATGGAGTCGGTCCCAAATCAGTCAGGTGAGAAAACCAAAAGTGATTCCATAAATCATGTTCATGCACAAAAGGGGAAAAGAAAATTGGAATCAAAGAAAGATCAATCTCGTTTGTATCTGTCCAAAAGGATCTTTTAGTTAGAATGGGTGGAAAAGTATTGGTTCATTGAACCAATGGCCAATCCAATTTATGGTGAGCCTCCTGTAGAATGTAGATGTAAGATTTGCACAAAGATAACAAAGAAGGAGAAGAGGTTGTGACTTAAACTTGATACCATAGAAAAGAATGTTCGTAAAGTTTACAAAAAGGAAACTATAGATGGAGTTCAAAAATCCATGCTAACTTGGAAAACAAAGGACAACTGTGTGCATATCAAGAATGTCAAAATATATGAGTTACACCAACAATTACGGGAGAAGCATTAAGCAGTAAAAGGTTTGATTAAAGATTTTATTAGGAAAGCAATGGAAGTGAAAAATATGGGAAACATGGTTCAATTAAGTGTGGTCTTTTATATTTTGAGTAGAGGACGTCCTATGATGGACTACCCTTCAATTATTGCCTTATTGCACTTTTTCAAAGTTTGAAACTATTCGAACAATCATTGGTCAGTAAATAGTAGGTGGGAATGGGCTAGATGTCTTGCACAGGTTGAAAAAGAAGATATGAAGAAAAAAATAAAACACTCAAATTTCATTGCATTATCTCTAGATGAAGTTACAGTAATTGATAATACTTCCTGGGTGTGCATGCATGTTTATACTATAAATGATCTTTCTCGTCAACCCTTTCTACTATCTGTTGCTAAATTGAATTGTAGTGTGATAGCTAAAAATTTATATGAATTATTAAGGACTACTCTAATTGAATTTGGAGGTTTGGATAACATGGAGATTTCCAAAAGGTTGGTGTGTGTTGGATTGGATGGAGCTTCGGTTATGCAAGGTCATAAAGGCGATCTTTACAAAAAGATCAAGAATGATTTGGCACCCTACGCTATTCATGTTCATTGCATGGCCCATCGAATGAATCTAGCTTTTAGAATTATCAGTGATTTTGGTTGTGTAAGTAAAGTGGAATCTCTAATCAAAGAGATTTACCAATACTTTTGTGAAAGTCTAAAACAAGTCTGGGAATTTCAAAACTTTTCTCAAAGACTTACTGATGGGAGGAAGCTTCTTAAAGACAATGATACTAGATGGTTCTATTTGGATGGACCAGTGCATCGAGTAATCTTTGAATATCCATCATTGCTTGGACTAACCACTCTGTGCGAGACAAATTCCCTTGGCTATATTCAAGCCTAACTAATGTTAAGATACTCTTAACTTTAGTAGCTATTCTCCCCATGCTATAGGACATGAGAAATATTATAATTAAGGTTCAACCAAGAGCTATGTACATTGTAGAATATAATAAGCTACGTAAAATGACATGTAATAGCCTAGATACTCTATATCAATTACTACCATTAGATGAATCAAAGTTTGCAAAGTGGATAGAAATCATAGATTTGAACAATCCTAGGAACTTTTTACATATTGGTGCAAATGATGAGGTTTATGCCAGGGTACGTTGAATCAGACTCCAACCTCAATGAAGCAGGAAGCAAAGTTGAATCAGAACCAAAGAAGGTACTTTCATGTGTAACAAGTGAAGACTTCAAGAAGATCAAAGACTCTGTGCTTGACTCTGTCAAGAAAGTTTGCTACAATCTTTCATTAGAAATTAGATTTGGATTCCCTCCAGAGGAACTGCTCAAAGCAATGTCAATAGTTTTTCCATAATATTGGTCTCTAAACTATTTGAGTGATTTTCAAAGAAGGATGATGACTTTGATTCAGCATTTTTACAAACCTAAAGTAATCGATGAACTATAAACCAAATTTTAGATGAATCTCGACTGAGAGATCAATCATATTCTTTTGCAAACATAATGAGGCAACAATATGATCTTATGGAGAACCCAAATGAAGAGGGAGCAGTAACAAAGCTTTGAAAAAACCTTGGTGAGAGAAATTAGTTGAAAGAGTCAATACCAGAATATTTCAGTGGAGGATGAGAGAGTTTTTAGTACTTTGTGCTTCTTGAAATCAAATGTTAGAAACAAATTAGACAAAAATTTGGATAATTGTTTGAGGCTCTATAATTGTAGATATGAGGTAGATAGTTTCCCTTATGATAGGGCTCTCAAAATTTGGAGAAACCAATGTCAAAGAAGAGGGATTGCTAACATTTCAAACCCAAGTGGTAGTAGCAGTGGCGGTGGCAATGGTAGTGGTGGTGGTAGTGGTTCATGTTCTAATATTGAAAGCAATGAAGATGATGTTGACTTTGGTATGCATACTAATGCTGACAGTGAATCTGAAGAAAAAACAATGAATAATGAAATGTTATATGCAATAAATGAGGAGGATTTTGATGATAGTGATGTTGAGCCAGTCCAGGCAGAGTGGCAACTATAGCACCTTCTCAACTTCAAGTTCTATCTTCTGCATGAGTCAAGTAGGAGGCTAGTAGCTTTGATCTAACACTTTATCTACTAATTAATTATGTTTGTAGAAGTTAATTTATAGCCTTCATTCACTGTCCTTTTATAGATGCTTAAATTTTTTTTGAACATGTTGATGTTACAAACATACATGTTAAGATGTTCAGTGAAACTAGTTATTACTTTTAGAGTCTACACATGTTGAGACTTCATTGATTGTATTTTTAAACATGTTAAGATTTTCATTGATTATAGTTTTAATACAATAGTACATGTTGAACTTGAGATTTTCATTCATTCTAGTTTTTAGACATTTTTATTTTTAGATTTTCATTGATTCTAGTTTCTTTAAGAAATTGTAACATAATGCATTTAACAGAATAAGCTTTATTTTTTAAAAAATTGTATTATAATTTATAATTATAAATCAGCCTGTAACATAATGCATTTAACAATTACAAACAATTACAACCCTTTGAAAATGATTCAATGTCAAATTGAAATGACCCTAAATTTCCTTTTGCAGATACAAGGGAGCAACAATAGTTGTAGGTCAGTTTGTAATTGTATATATAATCAAATTATTACTACATAATACATGATGTATGTACAATCACATTGCCAATTGTACAATTTTTTCAAGTAGGAGTAGGGAATTTTTTTTCATCTGCTCTATGTAGCAATAGTATGCCAATGCCTGGCTGTCCAACTATCCTGATATGTTGGCTCTTGATTCCTATAACAATTAACATTAAACAAAGTTGAAATTAAATCCAAAATTTGAAATAAAAGAGTAACAAGTAACAAAACAATTATAGTACTATCACTTACTAAGTTGTTACTTCTTAGTGCTATTAGCTATGACTGCCACTGATAGCAACAACAACAGTTTGAGAAGATGACCCAGCTATAATGAAGTTCTTTAGGGTGTTCCATTCTACATCATTTGGAAGCTCCATTTCTTTGAGGTTGTAGCTAAATAGTTGTAACCTCATCAACAATGAATACTTCATAGAGATAATTTTACATGAATCAAGGAATTTATCTATAATTGCATTCATTGTTGATAGTGGTTTGATGCAACTTGCAATTCTTTCTAGTGTGGTTTCCTCAGGCAAGTTGCCTAAATAAGAATCCATAGTGTTCTAAAAAAAATTCATGTAATCTTCTTTTCCAATGAATATGCCCTCTGAATTAGCTGGATTTGGTAATCTAACATTTAGCAAGTTCAATATGATGTGATTCATCTTCATCAAGTCTTTGGAAGCAGATTTGAGAGCTTCATGTATTTCCATTACTTGTTCACAATTGTGATAGATAGAAAATGACATTATAGAGGCATCCAAGTGGTTGTTTATTCCATGGTTTTCCAAATCCCTATCACTGGATCTTTGTACTTTATTCAAAATTTGTTTAGCATGATTTTTTAAGAAATTGTTGAAGATTCCTCTTTTAGCCTTAACATCCTTTTTTTACATTTTCAAATTAAAGTCTAAGATTACTATTTAAATCAAGCCATTCAAGCAAACTATCATTGTTCTTCATTATTTTGTCCCAATTTTCTTGTTTGATAAGCTTAACCATGTTTATTATAGTATCCTTTGCATGATGGTCTTCAGAATATGTCATTCTATTTTGTGCAATTACATTCTCCATCTTTTTCTTCATTTCAGACATCTCTTTTTCACTCTTTTTTTGTATTTCCTTTAGTTACCCTTGCCAATTAGTTGCTCTCTTCCTCTCATGCTCCAATTTCTTCTTCAAATCTTGGATTGTATTTGCAGCAGTTACCTCTTTTTTCTTCTCATCCTTGAGTTCCCTTTTCAAATCATGGATTGTCTTTGCAGTGGACTCCTCCTTTTTCTTCGCATTGTCCAATTCCTTCTTCAAATCATGGAGTATTTGAGTAGACTCCTCTTTCTTCGCATTCTCCAATTCCTTCTTCAAATCCAAGATTTTCTTTGCATCCTTCAATTCCCTCCTAATATGGTGGATTGTATTATTGCTTGTAGTAGCACTAGACTATGTTTTCTTCACATTCTCCAATTCCTTCTTCAAATCAAGGATTGTTTTTGTAGTTGATTCCTCTTTGTTTTTCATATTCTCCAATTGCTTCTTCAAATTATGGATTGTGTTTGCACTAGACTCCTCTATTTTCTTCTCAGTCCCCAATTTCTTCTACAAATTATAAATTATCCTTGCCTTAGACTCCTCTTTTTTCTTTTCATTCTCCAATTCAATCTTCAAATTATGATTTTCCTTGACAGTAGAGTCTAGGTTAGTTTTCAATTTATTGTTGGTGCACTACTCTCTATAGACTTAAACAACTATGTAGTAGAGGCTTTTTCATGCTGAATTCTTTTTCAGCACTCATCCAATTCTTTAGTCAAATTTTGCACTTGTTCATTCATCTTTTCTTGCTAGACAATTACCTCTGTAGGAGAAGAATTCTTTATCCTATTTTGCAATTCTTTGAACCTATTATCTGTTGTTTTCTCCTTGGCCTTCACATTATCAAGGTTTGCCTATAACTTTTCTATTTGCTTTGTAAGCCTTTTGTTTTCCCTCTCCAATTTCAGAAGTGTAGAGTAGACCATTTTGTTGCTCTCTTTTGATATATTGATTTTGTCAATATTTTTCACTTTTGACAAATCCATTTGAAAACTAGTAACTTGTACATTGTTACAATTTATTACATTTTCTGGTGGATTATTATGTCTACACAGGGGTATAACAGCCATGAAGTTCATCATTTCATTGTTTGGATTATATGTTGGAAATATTCTATTAGTAAATCTCTAACATTTAGCAATTGCATCACTTATCAAAGTCTTAATAATTTTCCCATTTCTTTCACTTTTCTATTCAAACTTTGATGCAAAATTGTTAAAACTAAAATCTGTGTTTGCTAACACAATTTTTTTTGAAATGTGAATTATCAGTTGTATTGTTGTATGCTCTTCCAACTCCAATTAAACTTACTCCACCTACAATTTTATTTTGAGGATTGCCAACATACTGAAGATGGCCCATTTCAAATCCTAGCATTTTAGGACTATTTTTAGGGTTTTGTACAGAAGCTACTAGTACATACATTGTTGAAGTAACTATTGACATTTCTAGTAGTGTAATTGTCATAACTTTTTTCTTTTTTGCACAAGGTTCATCCATGCTAGTGCCAATGCCAGTGCTAGTGCCAATGGGATCAACTACAACTAGATTTGAAGATTTAATGAATAATGCGTTGGGATGACTTTCAGAAGTAGAAGTATAATGTTTTTTTCCCTTTCTAGATAAATTATCTTCAATCTAATCGGAGAGTTCAATGATCGGTTTACTTTCTCTTTTGGGTGGGTCTGGTACTGGAACTAGATTCCAAATCCCTTCACCACTTGCACCAATGGGCCCTATACCTGCATAACCCATTTTTTGTATCATAGTTGCCCCTTTACCATAACTTTGTTCAGTAGAATCACTCATTTAAAGATTAACACTATGTCTGCCCCTAGTTGACCTGGAATCCTAAATACCTTGAATGTTAGCATCAGACTCAAGGTCCTTCTATCTTTCAATATCAATGTTACTGCAACTGACAAAATCATATAGTATAGTTGGATGCTCTTTATTCCAATAATCGTTGAAAAGCCCATCCTCCTCAATTTCCTCAAAACCTGTTGATATCAATGGTTCACCCAAATTTTGCCTCATTTTCCAAAAATTAGTCGTCTTGGTTTGACACCACAATTCAGCTGCACACGCCTCTTTAATTTCTTTCAGCATAGACCTCTTAGAAGGTTGAGATGCTTTCTTGTAGAAATTTAAGTATGTCAGAGGCTCTAATTTTTGTGACTCTAATATGTACAATGTCGTAATTTGGGATGACAATTCTTGCATTGAAATATTATTCTCTGTTGCATGTTCCTCTATCTCTTTCATAACCTCATCCCATGAATCCTTGTTTTTTAACTTTTCTATCAATGACATCTCCTGATGTTGATATTTGCTTGCAAAGTTCTCATTGGCAATAAGTCTTGTTTTTATTATGTTCAGTGGATCATAATTTCAATAAATGACAAAATAAAAGCCAAAAAAAATTACCAATTCATTTGCCACTTTGAAAGCCTTTATCTCAAATGTGAGGCCTCCAATTGCGAAAGGCAAGGAAGGAAATGTCATTTTCTTTTGTTGTCTAGTGAAAAGTTCATCTACGCTCTCCATCTACCATACGTATTCGAGTGCAAAAACTATTTATGTAACATGCATTGGAAGTTTGCAGGGTTCAACCACCGAACCATAAAACCTTAAAATAGTGTACTCTTCCATGAAGAACCAGTCAGCCAATTGAATCTGACTTCCCAATTGAATGCAATCTTTACAAGACACAGGCAATCTAGGCATCGTAGTGCTTGTGATTTTTTGGTAAATAGGTGCCAAAAGGAAGTCTACAAAATAGTTATATTTTTTACTATTAGCAATCATCTTCATCTTATGTGTCCACTCATATATTGGACTTGGAGTCTCTGATTTCTTCTGGGTTTTCTCATCAAACTTATAGACCTCAATATCAAGCTTGTTGTTCTTTGTCTCAAATATTGGGTGATGCTTTGCTAAAAGAAGGTAGTACAAGTAACTTATGAACCTAAATGTCTTTGTCTTGCCTGTAGTTGTACTTTATTTAATCATTAGTAATTGTTATTGTATAGATTCAACAATGTGCTAAAAAAAATTATATCTTACATCTACCTTCTCAACTAACTGACCTCAACAATGGTATTATAAATCATTTCAAGAACACTGGCCCCCACTTCCTTGTTATTGTCCAATTCCAGACAAAATGATAACAAGGAAATAGTATTCTGAACCCATGGCACAAAAATATCATACTAATAAGGAGGCTTATGGTCTATGTCTAGTGTAACACTAGTAGAGGACTCTAAGTTTAGTAAACCCTTAATATATGAATCTTGAAAAACTCTTTTCAGTTTGTCATAAGCCCATGCTAGTTTATCCAAGTCAATATGCTCGTTAAAACTTTCTAGTTTAAACCATAGCCCTAGGTCTAATAGAGTGAAAAATTCAATCTCAGTTATGGTTAAAATTTTCTCCTGAGTGTTTTGGTTTACAATTTCCTTTCTATTTTCATCATAATTCTGAGTGCATAGCATTACAATTTTAGGGCAAGGGAATACTTTGGGTACAATAAGGTTTGCTAATCAAGTAACCAAAGCAGCTAGTTTATTTGTATATACACAAATATTATTGTTATATTTGTAATAAATTCTCCCCTTCTATGGATCTTTCTACTTATTAAACAATGAATGTCTAATTCCCAATGATTCCAAAATCTCCATGGATAACAAGATCAAAAATATCATCACATTCATTGGTGAAATCTGGGGTTTGTAGCACTTGCCTGAGTTCTTTAATGTCTTTCTTTTCTTTTATGCTTGCACTTGTACGGGAGGTTTCTGACTTTGTTTTGCCCATGCATGCCACTGGTTATTACACAAAATTATTCTTCAAGCCCTATTTAAAATAATTGTAAAGTTTAAACCTAAGACAATTAAAATCAAGATTTCTATTGCTACAAATTGCAATGGAAAAAAATTTAAAAATTTAAATACTCGGAATCAAGATTCGATAATTGGTGTTGTCCTCTGATACTCAAGTTTCACACTTTCAAAATTTAGTCTTCAGAACACAAAATGAAATTATGTCAGTCTTTGAAAAGTTAAAATTTGAAAACCCTATCATATCGGACTCTTGACTTGCAGAACTTTCAACTTCATACTCTAAAAACATAGAAGGTTAATAGTTAAAAGTTAAAATGAAAGTATTAAGTAATTAATGGTTTTAGGTACTTTACTAATAGTATGTACAATGTACATGTAAACGACATAAAGACTAAATAATGTAGTTCTTACATAACTATAATAATAAAAATTAAAAATGTATTACATTAATATACATTTGAATTTTAAAATTTGTTCCATGTTTATTTCAAATTAATTAATTAATAAAAATTGAACTTAATTATTGATATGATTTTCGGGTCAATTTGTGGAATGTTATCACTATTGTCAAGAGTCATCTAGAATCGTGACACTTGTCAAGGACACATGTCATGATTACAAATGTTTCTTGACAACAACAATGGCGGACCCAAAATTTACCTGAAATTCATCTCAGGTCATCAATTTTTCTTTTAGTCAACAGTCAAGATTTGGAGTAGAATCTTCGTGTACATGTGTCTTGATTTCGGATTAATTTAATTATTTATATAAAATATTATATATATAATATATAATATATAATTTATAATTATTATTATAATAGTTATAATATAATATAAATAAAAGATTTTATTTTCTATTATAGAAATGATTTTATTTTCTATCATAAACTTTTTATTGTAAAAATGATACAAAAAATTCAATGAAGATATATTAAATTTTATAAAATAAAATTGGTGCAAGATATGAAACAAGTGTCACATAGTGGCTTAGTACTTGCCTTTAAGTTTGATATAAATCAAATTTAAATTTAATAAATTTATTATAATATATAAAATATTTTAATTAATAAAAATGTTATATAGTTATATTTTTCTATAATGATGTTAATTTAAATTTAAATTTTATTCATAAATATAATCATTGATATATATGTATATCATATGGTTATAATTATATTATATTATAAATAATTATATTATATGTTTTATTATATAATAAATAATTATAATATTAAATATATATATATAATACTAATAAATCTTAAATGATTATATAATATAAATAATATTATATTATAATTTATAAAAAATACATTATTAAAATATAAAATATAAACCAATGCACTTACATTAAAAAAATAAAAATATTAACATTAATGAATCACATTGAAAATAAAATATTTAGTTCTTGTATCTGGCCAATATAAGAGCTAAATGAATTTATCCAGTCATAACTTAGAAAAATATTTTATAAAAAAATTTAAGTTAAAATTTTGCATCTATGCTATGTAATACATTTAATTTGGTAAAAAAAAATTACAATGATTTATTCTTACTCATAAAAACATGAAACAAATTTAATCACTAGTTAAAGTATAAAATCCAAAATGTATCATAGTAGTACTTAGCCCTAAGCCTACCGGCAAGTACTAATAATAAATTATAATGAAAATAGTTTAATTCAAATAAAATAATTAAAATTTAAAAATATAATTTACAAATGCTATATTTTTATTCATATTTATTATTTAGTTTCAAAATTAAAATGTAATATAGTTTAATTATCTATAAATTATTAACATAGATTGATAACTGTGATAATTGTTTATAAACATAATTATTAATAACATTAACCAAGTCCTAACACTTAATTGAAATTTGCAATGATCAAACACATGTCACGATTTCGGATGAATCTTGGCACATGAGAAAATATTCTTCAAATTGGTCCGAAATTCATCTCAGGTTGTCGATCTTATTTTTAGTCAATGGTCAAGATTTTCGATAGAATCTTTGAGTACACGTGTCCTGATTTTGGTTAGAAATAGAATTTAACTTCAATCATTTATAATTTGGCCCAAAATAGAGCCATGATCATTGAAAAGAATTTAAATAGCTTATTAATTAATATAGATGAAAATGTTAAAATAAATATTGTTAAAAAAATTGTTATTAATTATTATTATAGTTTTAAGTTTACCATGTCAAAATCATAATGTTAATTTAATTATTTACATTATATATATATATATATATATATATATATATAACATAATTTATAATAATTGTTATAATAGTTATGATATAATATAAATAAATTTATTTTTTTTTCTATTATAGAAATGATTTTCTTTTCTATCATAAACTTGTTATTGTAAAGATGATATGAAAAATTCAATGAAGATATATTAAATTTTATAAAATAAATAGGTGTAAGATATTAAATAATAATGACAATAGTTTGATGTAAATAAAATAATTTAAATTTAAAAATATAATTACAAATGCTATATTTTTATTCATATTTATTATTTAGTTTCAAAACTAAAATGTAATCTAGTTTAATTATCTATAAATTATTAACATATATTGAAAATTGTAATAATTGTTTATAAACTATTCTTCGTCATTTAAAATATTTCATAATGAAAAAAAGTTAGGTGACAAGATAGGTATGAAATAAATAATTGACACATAAATTATCAAAATTTTATTTAACTTTGTTACTTTTATAATCTTTAGTTTTCCTTGCAATCCCTCTTATCGCTCCATTTGTTTTAACCAATCAGATTAAAGAAAAATAGTTTTAGAAATTAGAAAACTTTTAATTGGATTATTTTCAATTGAATAATTTTTTACTATAAATCGTTAATGAAATATATTATATGAAACCATAAAGGAATTGTTGAAACCCTTTTTTTGTTTTCGAGTTCTAACTTTATAACTATTAACAGTTAATTATTTTAAACAAAGTCACAGACTAACATTTCAACAGTGCATTAAGAATCGAGATGCCAAAAACAAAGTCATAGACTAACAGGAAGTTGGAACAATGATTTGAGAAGCCAAAAACTATTATTTTCATTGACAATATTTTAGAATGTACAAAGCATAGATATTCAAAATAGCGGATCAAATTAGCCTGGTTTTACTATTCCATAATTTACATTAAAGGGCAAGGCCCAATCCAAAGAAAAAATAGATATCTTAAAAACATTTTTTGCCTAGGGCAACACCGCCATGGTTAAGGAAATAGGATTCAGAAAAAAGGGAACAGGGAGGCTAGAAGCATCAGTGAGCTGAGGGGTTGAGGGCTTGAAGCCTTCAATCAGAAAGATCTTCAAGTCCCTCCATGAGGAATATGTTGGAGAAGATGATGTTGCCATGTGAAGTTGGTCTCGCTGATGTCGTCCAACAACAACCACTTCAGTAGAAAATCTCTTTCGAACCACGCCCACTTCCAATGGCGAGTCAATTATCATTCGTTCATGTCGAGAAAGAAAGGATGCTTTTGTATAATTCTCCCTATGCCTTGCTCCCAGTACTTGTCTACTACGTCTACAAAAGGGATGTCAATGCCTGGCCCTGGTACCTACTCAGACAATACAAAAATTTTGACATCATCTTCTAAAAATGTTTCCTTAAAAATGTTCCACATAAGCATTAGAATTTCTATTTGACTACCTTCAAGGTCGAGAAGAGATGTGAGGAAGCAGGAGGTAATATCCGTGGACATATGGTACCTCTTATCATTTCTTAAGAATTCATGGCCAAGGACCATGAATATAGCATGGCGGATAAAAGGACTTTGGGCATCTAGCTTGCAAACCATGGCAAGGACATCGTCAGGAATCTTGCCCAAAAAAGGCTTTTGTAGAACCACTGTAGTGCATTTCAAGCAAATTGGTGTATCCATGACTAAGATTCAAGAAACTCCGCAAACCGAATTTAGATTGAAGAATTTGAGAAATGATAATGAAAGAGGAATTGAAGAGGCTATTTAATGGTAGTTACATTAAATTCTTTGGTGTTTATGATCTTTCATTTCTTATTTTTTCATATTCCTATTAATTTTCAAGTGTGCGAAATGTCGAAATATATTGGCATTAATGTGGGACAGTCAAAAGTGCCTAACATTGAGTAAATTCCAATCAGAGATTATTGTGCAAAACTTTCCATGTGTCTCCATTCCAAAGAATTTCATGTGACTCTAGGTCTTTTCAAGTGAGTGGCCCCGAAATGCATCTTTTGTCATTGATCTCTAATTAATCAATGATTAATAAAACTATTGTATTTACTATTAACAATATGAAAGTGACGATAGCCAACTTGATAATAATGACACTAATGTAACGACATTATGACATTATTAATAATAGACCTAAGACAGTACACAAGTTGAAACTTGAAGTGACTACTCAGTAGTCAGTACAGTCACTAGCCAATACATGTGCAAATTTGCTTTCAAATTAAAAAAAAATTCAGTTTACCACTAAAGATTATCGAAGACCATTATTATTCATTTTCCTATAAAACAAGTAATTTGCCTCTAACATTATTAATTCATTTTTGGCAAGAGAAAAAAATAGCCATCATTTATTTATATGTCACAAGAAAAAAAATTAATTCGCCACATTTAAAATGATTTTTTCTAGGGCAAGAAAAAAATCGCCAACATATAGTATTTTATTTCTCTATATGGAACAAAAAAATTGCCCTCGACATTAATATTTTCCTGCCCACAAAATGTTGGATTCGCTAGCATTTTAGGCATTTTTTTCAGGAGGGGTTTCTTAAAGTTATCACTATCTAAGATCTGCATTCATATGCTATATGTCCATACTTTTGATAGTTATAGCAATATCCTTCAAATATAGGTGTAGTAGATGTATTCCTCATTCTTGACCTACACTCACGTATTTGATGTTCTTGTTTCTTGCAGTAAAAACAATAACCAATAAACTTAGGTTTAGGATTTTGCATACCATGTTTTCTTTGACAAATGTTTACAATATGACCAAGTTAATTCACAATGATAGCATCCTGACCCATCAGAACTGCTAGATGACTTCATGAGTTCTTCAAAGTATTTCAATGCCTCTTTTGGTTTGTTGAATTTCTCCATAGACTCTTTCTTAGTTTTCAGTTCATTCTTTAGTATGTCCTTCTATGATTTGAGATTTACAATTTCCACATCCTTGTGATTTAATTCCTAATTTGCAAGCATTAGTTGATTCATCATGTCCAGTCGTGTGTTTGTGAGCTTTTTCACATCTAATATCCTTTCTTCAAGTCTGGTAGTCATTACCCCTTTGTCTTCTTCATCCATAGTCATGTCTTCTTCAACTTTATTCTTTTGTTCAATCACTTTGCATAATCTTACTGATTGGATTTCATGTTCTCTTTTCAATCCTCTTATTTCTTCATTCAGGAGTTTGTTCTTTTCAAGTAGATCTATAGATGCTTTGTTATTTGGATTGATTGATTCAAATAGTCCTTTAGTCTCAAATTATTCATAGGAAAATAATTTTATTTGGATAGCCAATTCCTTTCTCCTTTCTAGGGAATCCTTCAAATCTTTTCTTTCTTTCTCAAGTTTTTGTAGTATGAGTTGGATGTCAATCACCTGATTGTCAATAACCTTGTCCAAATTAAAAGCCTTCATCTCTAAGATCTAATCTCCAAGTGACTTAAGCTTCTTTCAGAGAACCAATGCTCTGATACCAATTGTTGATTAATGGAGGTATAAATAGGACAACAAGATACTGGGGGGGGGTGGGGTGAATTAGAATGTTAAGCAATTTTATATTCAACAATTCAATCACACATCCACCAGTTAACTTGTTTATATAAAACTTGTTTTAACATGTAAATCTAATCTATCACATGCATGAAAATAAAAACATAACACATTATTTTTTACCCAAAAACCCTCCAAGGTGAAGGTAAAATTGGGGTGGGGATGACACCCACAAATCTTCACTACTATAGTAATAAAGTTAACCTATTAGGGTTATAATGTTTGATCATAAGGTATCATCTACCCTGTGAGGGGTATGCCCTATTAAAAGCTTAAGAGACTACTAGGTCTCACCTTGTTAGAGGATTTAACACTTATAATAAAGTAACGACTCTTTTAGGAGATTTACAAAGATCTATTAATACTACTATGTTAAGAGGTTTATCCTAACTCAAGTTGATTAGAACCTAATTAAGTACCTGACTCTCAATATGCTCTGTAAGTTGATTTTGAGTCTTCTCCTTGCTAATTGATCCTCTTCCTCTAACCTAATAATACTTTTCCTCCCCTTCATTTTTTTGATTAGGTCACTTTCTCTGTTAAGAGATAATAGAACACTTCCACTAACTTCTTATCTGATCTCTCTTTCACTTCAGTATTCACATATTACTCCTTGTTCACATGCACACTCTTCTTTCATCCCCATACCGCATGATCTAGGTTAAGATCTTCTATATTTAAAGAGTTTCGTAAAAAGTTTTATAGATGCTTCCATAATTAGCCTCTCCATCTAAATCATTGATCACACAACATAGAGATCTGTGATCCACATCATTAACTCATAAAACTCTCTATAACAACCTCTACATATATTAAATTTTCCTTCCATGTCATCTTGAAAATGATTTACCTTAAAATTTGTTCCATTCCTAACTTTTGTGTAAACTTTGTACTGCTCGGCCTTTACTATTTTTTGATACTCGGCATTGTTGTTGCTCAGTCTGTATTGTGCTTGACACATACTATGTAACTCAACACTTGTATCCATGAAACTTCTCAATCGATGATGAGCTCGGCTTGTATAGAAAATACTCAGTGACCATACAATTACTCAGGTCCTACAGATCTTGGTACATACTTACTTATGTACATGTCTTGGCCTATATAGAGTGTCTCGATTAGAGTTATGACTGTCTGACTCTACCTTGTAAATGACTAAGTGTTTGACATTGATAAACAAAAATAGTTAGAAATACCAATAGTTATAATGGAATCAACAAGATAAATGTTGAAGGATAGCAATGCTCAGATTGTGAGGAATGACTAATATCCTTCACCAAACTTCAAGGGTAGTATAATTACTAAGAATATCAAAGATGATAATGGTGCTCTATCATCAATTCCATCCAAATTTTTGGCTATTCATGATGTAAGATCCTATTATCTATGCAAAGTAGGAGAAATTGGAGACTTTGAAATAAGAGCAGCTTATGAGAAGTTGTGCAACAATGGAGTATTAAAGTAGTTGCTAAGAAAGGGCTTACCCATGCCCTAGGGTTCTCTAAGGTTTTCAAGGTAGAATAGATAAGGTCATGCTTAGTCATATCCACAACATGAAGATATGGTTAGAAGGTGGACCTATCAAGATCAACAAGGCTATAATATGCAGAGTAACTGGCTACCCTACCTTGAATTGACACAAAAGCACAAGGAGTGTAGTGAAGAATGAAATTGAGAAATTGACCAAAGAAAAGTGGAATGGTAGAGAGATGTTAATTGATGGGATAGAAGACCTTGTAATTGAATTTGTCATTTTTTTTATTGCACACAAGTTCTACCAATTCGACCGTCTGAACAACATTTCATGCATTGTAGTGGATTTGGAGTATAAAATTGTCAAGAAATATCATACTTATGACCTTGCAAAGCTAGAAATGCAACAATTATTAGAGAACCTAGAGGCAATCAAAAAAGAAAATAATACATCATGTAAGTTCAGATCTTTGCTAGTATGCATTTTTTCTATGTACAAAATTCATTTCCTATGATTGACCAAGTATCATGGGATAGGAATCAACCTACTATAGAGAAGTTGAATGACTCGATTAACAATTTAGGAGAAACTTTTGAAGCTATAATGGATAATTGTTTTGAGGAGTTCAAAAACAAAATGAAAAATAGAATGAAAATACCTAAGTTGATTGTTGATAAGTAGTATGGTGAAGTATGTTTTGTGGTAGAAATAGATTATGTACATTTTCAAGCAGTAATCCTAAGAATTGTATGGTTAAGGCATATTCCTTATGAATTAAATGTTGATGAGGTCATAGTAGCAATAACTACACTTTTAATAGAAGATGTTGATGCGAATGCCAAGCAATTTGGCACATATAAAATATTAATAGCAAAGTTAAATGTAGAATCCAGGTGTCCTAAGGCCAAGAAGAAAACAAAGAGAAAGAGTGGTGAGTACAAGAATAATGAAGAAGGGAAAGGATTAGAACAACCTGTTGAAGCTGAGGAAGGAAAGGGAAAATAATTGGCTATTGCCAAGCCCAAGGCAAAAAAATAGAGAAAGGTAATAATTGTTGATCCCAAAGTTAAAGTCAATCTTAGTAGAGAGGTCAAGAAGGTTGTCACATATTATGAGCCAAAAGTAAAGATCATAGCAAGATCAAAGACAATTCATTCCCCAATTGTGAAAGTAAAAGGCATTCCATCAAAGAAGAGACTGACCAACTCACCATAGAAAAGTATACAAGAGAGACCAAGGAGAAAACTAATCATTGAATAGGAGGAGGAAGATGATGAAGAGACCAAGTTAGATGAACTTAGAAAATTGCTAATTATAAAGAGACTCCCTCCAACGATTGTAAATTAGGTAAGTGAAAAGATTAGAGAATTGAGAAATTTTCCAAGATTTAAAGACATTAACTATGATTCTTTGAATAATAATGATCAAGTTAAGCTTGAAGAATAAATTATAGATATGATGATAAAATTTAAGCGTACACCCTTAGAATTGGGAGATGGATTCCTTGCAGGTTTGTACAAATGGATAGATGCCAAATGGAAGTGGGCACTATCCACAGAGAAGCAAATAATAAAAACTACATTGGCAAAAGCTATGCCAAAATTGGGGAAGATACATATGTCTATAGCCCTTAAAGATTCAGTGAAGAAGTTTATGCCAAGAGATAGGGCATACATAATTTTGAATAATAAGGCTCATGATGTTAAATAGGACAACATCAAAGTGTGGAAAGAGGTGTTTGGAGTGATTACTCTAGTAGGCAAGCCTAGAGAAGCAAGAGATGCAATTGAATTTGAGGATGCATACAAGGAAGAGGTTGTTAAATTAACTAAATAGATCAAGTAACTAGTACATCAATGTAAACATCAAGAGGTTGTTACTATCAAAGATACATTTGACACCCCTCCACATAACCTCAATGTGCTTACTAATGAAGATATGCAAAAATTCATGTTAGACACAACTCTACCTTGTACAAATCTAGTTTTGTTACAAGTGGTAGATTATCCTAAGATTGAGACTACACAGGCTAAAAAAGAAGAGGTTCAATCCGTAGCAGAGGATACAAGTGTCAAGCAATAGGGCACGGCAATAATTATATTTACTACAATTAACTTGTATGCCTATTCCTAAGAAACAATAGAGGAGAGAAGAGGACAAAAGAATAGGGATGGCAGTTGAACATGTCACACCAAAGGAGTGAGAGACTTCATTAGCTCTTGTATAGTTGTCAAGTAAAAAGCCCTCAGTATCTGTATGCAAGAAAACTTGCCTATTGGGAGCAAGAGAAAATAAGAAAATGTTAGCCAATATACATATATCAAAATTTTTAACAACAAAATGAAGACTAACACACACTTGCTTGAGTTTTGCAACTCAAAGCAACCAATAGACTAAGTCCTCAAGCAACCTCAAATAGCTCAACAAAGGCACCCATGAGAGGTTTTTTTGGTGTGTTTAGATTGGAGGGATGTTGATGTGCTCTCCCAAAACACAACTATGGTGAATCTCTTGATAGAAAAATGCAAGTATAATAATGATCCTATGCTAAATGATGAAGAACACCTCAAACAATGGCTATGGATGCAGCCATGCTTGAGAGAATTCAAGGATATGGAGGTGGAAATGCAAGAAATAAACTAATCTAATATGCAAGTGAAATGAGAATGGAAATGTAAGAAACAAGCTAACCTAACAATGAAAATGCAATGAAAACTATCAACTACCAAAGGTTAGTATGCAACATGAAAAATCACTAACAAGCTCAAATGACAAACTAGCATGATAACAATGCATGTGAGGGAGATGAAAATGCTTGATACAAGGGTTCTATTTATAGGGTTGAGAGAGGCCCTGGTGAGATGGAATCTATCTGGTATCCACATAGGTGCTACATGAGAAACAAGTAAGCAAGTCATGCAAGTGGTCAACATTCAAAGTTTGCTCACACATGTGTGAGCAAATTTGAAAGAAAGAGTGGAGGAAAAAGATGTAAGAGGTGTGGAAGGCATGAGGGGTGTGGGAAGTGTGAGTTTCCACACACATGTATAAGCACACACTTAGGATTAAAAGGGGATTTAGCAAGGTGATAAGGAAAACTAAGTGGGATTAAGTAGTGGGTAGGCTTAGAAGGATAAAAGTGATGGTTGTAGAGTAGGTTTTAGGCTAGGTTTAAGATTAAATTAAATATGATTTAATTTAATCACAGGTTTAGAGAAATCAATAGAATAGAGGGATTTAAATAAATAGAATTTATTTTAAAATGGGATTTATGGAGGATCATGTATTAAATAAATTTAACACATTAGGGAATGGAAGTATTTAAATTAAATTTAAATACATAAGGAAAGTGAGCTTATTTAATTAAATTTAATTAAATAAGTAGAAGAATATGATCAATATAATTAATTAATTAATTAATAATTATAATGTCAAGGGCAATATTAAATAAATTAATATAGTGCTTGGAATGATTTTAAGCATATACATTTTGCCTCTCTTTGATATGATGTTGGGATGACATTATATCAAAGAAAAGAAAATATAGGGGTCCCTAGAAAGGATAGGAGTCTTGGGGGTGGTGTCGAAGAAACAATAGAGGAGGAGGGTGTCCCCTCACAAAAATTTGCACAAAAACTAAATTTTGGGCATTTTTCACAAAAAGGTCTTCAAAAGAAAGGGAATGAGAAGAAAAATGAGTTAAATGAAGACATTGCATGACTTGTGGGTAAAAACAGGGGACTGACACGGCTCAGAAGGGACATGGGCTCAAAAAGGGGTTCTTGGAGGACCTATATAACCCTCTAAGGGGCTCAAGAAAGGGTCATTTGCACACCTAGAGAGCAAAGAAGTAGAGTGAGTAGAGAAAAAGATGGACCCTATCGAGCAATTATAGCTTGGTGAGTGCATCTGGGAACACCAGAGACTGGCAGAGATGGGCCTACCAGTGAGTCAACTAACCTAGCTTGTCAATTTTTTAGTTTGGTAGCTTAGGTTGCATTTATGATGCTCTAAATAGGGTACAAAAGTGATCGAGGCAGAGACAATAGTCTCTGCCTTGTCATCTGTGCAAACGACAAAATAGTGACTTTGTCATCTGCGGAGATGACAGGATCTATCCTATCATCTACGTAGATGACAAAAGGGGGAAAAGGGGTCCATAGAGATGGGGTAAAAGCAAAAACCTGTGTCACCTTTTATAAAGAAACGTGATATCAGAATGTGACAATTCAACATTAATGACAAAAAAAATGGTATTTGTGTTTAAAATATGAAGATGATGTAAACTGATGAAATGTGTAGAAGTGGATGAATTTTATGCCTATAATTTTTATAATTTTTTTGAGTAAGAATTTATTCATTTTATTTTCTTTTGAATTCTATTTTTTAACTGTTAAAAATATAGGGTGTAGTTCCTATCAAACAAGTATATGCAAATCATCTTTTTTTGTTCTAATTTGAAAATATCTTATAGGTGACGTGTATAGCTAGTGAACAAAAAAAGAAATAATCATTTTTGATGTATATTTTCTTTGTTATAAGTACTCAAGTTCGGCCTTATCAGAATCCAATAGTTTTTTCCTCCCATCAAAACTTCCCTACCAAATCTATACCTTTTTGAAAAAAAATTACATATTTGTGAAGAGGATTCTCTCCTCTAGAGATATATGTAATTTTTTTAATTTTTTGATATGATTTACTATTTTTTTTCCTTTTTTGAGGGAGCATCTTCTGAAATGTTAAAATATTGACTTATAATATTTTGAGATTATAACATATTATAACTAATCAAAACACTCAAAAATTTATATAATGATGATATTAAATCTAAGATCTATAAAAGGGTATTTTTAGTTTTTGAAAAAAATTGAGTTTTGATAGAGAAATGAGATTTGACCAAAACAGGTTTTTGTATCATAAATGGTGATACAGATCTGTGCTTTTACCCGATGATAGGATACATCATGTCATCTATGCAACAGGTCATCATCTCTGTAGATGACAAACTGATAGCCGCTAGTAGAAAAATTAATGTCTACACAGCCTCTGAAGATATTGAAATGGTGTCTCCGTAGACTATCATCTGCACCGATCAACATCTACACAAATTAGCATCTATGCTGATTAGGAAAAATTGGCGGAGGGTAGGAGAGGATGCCCCAAATAGGGGGCAGTCATGAGATAGAGGAAATTGACAATCTGCATGTCTCTGTTGTAGGAAGAGACGGTGGTGTTTAGGTCGAGGGAGCACTATCCTCTGACCATGGTGCTAGAGGAGTGACTAACAAAGGAAGAGTGGGGACACATCTAACTCTATGGACTAGAGCATGTACATGAGTGGCCCGACCTCAAAGCACATTCAACACAATTGTCAGTGCTGATAGAGCGATGGTACATGCTCACTTCTAGCTTCCATCTGCCAACTTGGGAGGCTATAGTTATGCTTCTAGATGTGTGGAGAATACTATGAGTGCCCATCCGGAGGGTGTATCCAGAGTACATTCTAGAGGGTACAAATCCATATTTGTGGGAGTTTTTTGGTAGGCAACAATAGAGACTGCTGATTTAGAGATCCTGGTTGACATGGTGGGAGGCATTGGAGTAGAGATTGCCTAGATTAACTGTGTATCTTGCATCCCTGATCTGGAGGATGGTACTAGACCATGTTGGGCATGGCTTTTTGATTGGATGGAAACGAGTGCTAAGCACCCTACTATAGAATGATGGTGTGATTTATTGCTAGGGATAGATGATTCTGGCATAGCTCTACCATGACCTACACATGTGTGCATACAGGGTGTACACTAGAAAAGGTGCACTTCTCTAAATCATTCTATCCGAGGTTCTCCATAGATTGGAAAGCTCGAATGCCGACTTAGAGCTCCCTAGTCATGGAGTGCAAGGGGCATACAAATGAGTATATAGGAGCTCTCAGCTGAGCCTTAGAAATACAGCCCTTGCTAGTAAACCACAAAATGGGAGATTCTTTAGACAAGAGCAAGAGTGCTAGTGTCAAAGAACTCTTAGATCATGCAATGCAAAAATGAAACTAAATTAGGATGAGATGCACAATGCAAGCTATGCTAACAATGAGATGGGAATTTTACAAATGCAACTATTAATCTATGTGATCTAATTATTTGCAAAGGAATCAAAGCTAAACTAAAAGGCAACTATACTAAGAATGCCATTTGATCTTATGCTAATGTGATGGAATGAGAGAATGAGACAAGAAATGAGAAGTTCTCCACAAAGCTCCAAAGAAACCTGTTAGAAAACCTGCAGCATAACAATATTCAAATGAGGATGGATCCTTTGAGGGGGAAAGCTCTCTCCCTTTTAAAGATGTATGGACGGTGGAGATCAAGATGAAGATGGTGGATGATCAACGGTTGAATTCGAAAATAGGAGTGATCCATGTGCACACACAAGTCAACCAATAGAATATAAGTTGACTTGTCATATAAGACAAAAGTCTCACAAACTTTTTCTTTTAATTGTAAAATAGAAAAAGGACTTTATGTGTGCACTTTAAGTGGGTTAGAAGAATGGGGTCTTTTATTTAATTAAAAGGGGATATGTTCTTTTAATCAAATAATGAACTTAGGATAGTATAGTCAAACTATAGGTTATAATAAAATAAATTGATTATTAGCAATTTGGTCTAGGTAAATGATTAAATTAATTTAGCCAAAATGTTGAGAAGGGGGCTAATAGTCTAGATGACCATTTTTAGGTGATTACATTTGCCCCTCTTTGACTAATGCGTGATCAATCTGGGAACACATTATGTCAAAGAAAATTGAAGCCAAGTAGGCGATGATAGATATAGATATCTAATTCCAAAGAATGAAATGCAGAAATAGATAGCAAGTCCTAAATGCACAGCCTGATAGCGGTAGTACTGAACATTAGGAAGATGATGTTAAGATCCAAAAAGAATTTTAACACCTAGCAAAGCAAATAGATCGAGAGCAAGTGATAAGGTCAAACAAATGCTCCTAAGAAATAGATAGCTGTAACAATCAGTAATAGAGTATTTTTGCCCCCTCGGGATTGAAATTGAAATGAGGTAAGGGGATGCAAAAACTGGCTAGACATGAGAAAAATAGAATAAAGCAATGTCCAAGATGATAGATAGATGATTAGAACCCAAGAATGACTATAAGAAATTGATAAAATGCCCTAGTTTGACTAGAGTTGACCTTGAAGGATATAGCATAAAAATTAGGTCAAATCGAGTAGAAAGAGGATTTAGATGTGAAAAGGTGAATAGAAGTAGATATGAAGTATGGAAATGATGAAGACATGAAGAAATGAAGATGCCCCATTGATGATTTAAAGATTAGACCTCAAATGGTCAGCTAATTGCTCAGAAGAAGGTAGAATTTTAAAAGACAATTTTGACCATCAAGATGAACTTTGATTTCTATTTTGATCTCAAAAATGGATCCAGGATGTCGAAATTAGCTAGGGGTGCAATTTTTTCGCAATTACGAGGAGTAAAAAAAATTAGGTCAAAATGAGGTTGGAGGCTATAAAAGGGGTCCAAGTGTCATTTTCACTATTCATTTGTCTTTTTGTGATTTGAGAGATTTTGTGTGGTCCACATAGCATCATGGCTCAAGCGAACATTCCTCTTCATCGACACTGTTTCGAGCGCAGCCGGTTGCACAACCGGCCAGAGCGATATGGGGCGTCGGTAAGTGACTATCTTTTTGTTGCTTTTTCGAGCTTTTTGTGAGTTTTTTGCACGTTTTCAAGCTTTTGGAAAAAAAGTCACGCGATACTTTTTAAAGTATCGCATGGTTTCAGAAGTATTATCGCACGATACTTTTTTCAAAAATAAATGTCGCACTACTTAGGAAAATGTGTCGCTCGAGGGACCCCAAATGTCGCATGACATGGTGTGAAGTGTCGCACCACATAAAAATGTTGCACTATTATTGAAAATAGTGTCACGCGACACTGTTTCAGAAAAAGTGTCGCACTCTTATTTAACAAAGTGTCGCGCGACACTGTTTCAAAAAAAGTGTCATACTCTTTTTGAAAAAAATGTCGTATAGATAGTTTTGTTGTTTTTCTAAATGCTTTTTTTCATCATGTGACTATTACTGATGATTGCTTGTTTGACCTAGACAGGAGGTATTCCTGGCATTACAGATTAGAGCTCCCAAGGTGGTTGGTTTACGCGTTGTGCAAAATTTGAGCGATGAGGAGCAGACTGCGGTAGTGGCTATGGGCTTGCATTGGGTTGTACGGATGCCCCATATTTGGGAAAACCATGGTTTGTTGTCTCTTCTAGTAGAGAGGTGGCATAGCAAGCATAACACCTTTCACTTATCGACTGGCGAGGTGTTGATTACTTTGGAGGACGTATATCACATTCTGTGAGTGCCATGCCATGGCGAGCCATTAAGTCACTTGGTTAGTAGTTTGTTGATTTAGCCATTTCAATGTTGGATGCCAGGTGTACTGATGTTAAGTTTTCATGATGGTATAGGTGTACTATGATACGACCCCGACAGAGGGGCGAGCGTGAGTGCAGGAGCTTTTCCAGGATGTGACCATTTTGGATCATCACCTGAGTTGGGAGAGATTGATGACTATGGATATGATTATCCTTTGCCCAGCTTATTATGTTCTTTGGTAGCCCAGGCCCTGGTGACAGACCGAGGCTAGAAGGGCTTTCCACTAAGATGGGGTCGGCTGGTATATGATCTGATCTCCCGACCACGTAGGATGGCATGGGGGCTTGCGATATTAGCAGAGATGTACCACGAGCTTCATGAGATAGTATATCATGAGGGTGGATCATGGGCATGCGGAGCAGTGTTAGCGCAGATCTGGGCTTGGGAGCACATTGTTGTGATCCGACCACGGGTTCAGCCACGAGAGCGCAGCCAGCCATACATTTTTTGTTATAGAGGTTTCATCCCACAGAGGCATAGTGGAGATGTGACCTATTATCGACACGTGTGTGATGAGCTAACAGCATTCACATGGCGACCATACCGGGAGTGTCAGCGATGGTCAGATTTATGGGAGTTAGATTACATGCGGTATAGCAGACCGCTGGTGGGTCGAAGCACAGACATTGTGGAGCAGTTTGTGATCAGTCGCGTATGGTGGCAGTTTGCAGAGTGACAGGTGGTATCAGTGGAGACTACTACCTATGCCCGGATGTGCATAGATGAGGGATTGGGATGGTTGCCAATGTTGGACTATCATACAGCAGTTTGGGATATCGCAGCACTAGTGGCGACTCCCTGGGATTATCGCCCAGATGTGGCAGATGCAGGGGCTAATCTGGGGTATCTTTATGAGATGCAGAGGTACCTATTCCCCCGATTCACACATCCAGATGCAGCACCTGTAGGAGTGGGAGGTGGAGGTGGCGACGGAGGACGAGGCAGAGGAGGAGGGAGAGGGGGGAGGCAGATGGAGGGGGAGAGTTCTCGAGCAGGGCGGAGGAGGATGCGAGTGCAGGCAAGGCATGCGACAGAGGGGTCCTCAGAATCGGAGGAGGAGGAGGTGCCCTTGAGGAGGCGATGAGCAGTGAGGGTAGAGGGACCTGCAGAGCAGTCGACAAGAGGAGAGGAGGAGGTGCCCTTGAGGAGGCGGCGAGCGATGGGGGTGGAGGCACCTGCAGAGCAGCCAGCAGGAGGAGATGAGCAGGGTGCGAGGATCTATGCCTTGGAGGCAGAGATGCAGGCACTTCGGGTGACTATCGCAGTACGGGATCAGCAGCTGATGGATGAGCAAGTATGAGTAAATGAGTTGCGCCGAGAGTGGGATGTTGCGAGACGAGAGGCAGAGCATCATGGTGCCCGAGCTGCATATTATTATGCCGCCTATAGGAGTGTGCTGCCACCAGGATAGGGTCTTCCTGATTATTCAAAGCGAGCAGGCAGATCAGAGGGTGCAGTGCAGGCACCAGATAGGAGACAGGCTCCTCCACCAGGGCCAGCACCAGCCGCGGAGGGTGGCAGTCAGACATGACATTGTGTTTTGATTTGTACCTTATGTATTTTTGAGACATATATCCAGATTTTGGATCTCACATTTGTATATGTACCATGACACATTTGATATATATATGAGATACTGGGTTTATCGATATTCTTGTGTACTTGTCTCAAAAATGTATGTTTTCAGCTTTCATGTGATGTTTCAGTTTTTTTGTTTCTAGCTCATGCATGTGTATATGCTTATGTGTATTGTTTTTGATCTCTCATATGGGTGGTATAGATTTAAATGTTTTCATGAAAATGTGACACTTGGATAGATCGTATGTGATGATTTTTATTTTTTTTTTGGATTAACCCCTTGTGATGATAGGTAAAGAAATGTAGCGAAAGATTAAGAAGGTGAAAAGACATGAACAGGAAGAAAGAAATATATGAAAGGAGTTAGCTGATATGTCCACAAAAAGATGAAGAGAGAGCTTTCCCCATATGCAAGAATGCAAGACTAAGCTAGAAAATGAACCTAAAATGCAAGCTAATATGTAAAGTGGTTTACCAGCAAGAAGCGCATAACATTTAGACTCTTAATTTCATCATTGAGCATTTATTAGGGACATCATGAGATCATACAACCATCACTAGTATAACTATGAGGATATGAATATGATCGATATTAGATAGGTATGTGGAAATCCAATCTAAGCATCAGAGACATGTAAGTCAAGATAACTACACGATTAGATTCCCTAAGTTTAATTTAGCAAGATTACACTTGTATCAAGGCATAAGCGCCAGGGTAAACCCTGAGTGTGGTCTTGAAAAATAGTCAAGGATGATACATTTGTAAGTCAATGTGTTGAATAGGACAAGCATGAATGCTTACAACACTATAGACAAACAAAGTATACCCACAAGCAGAAATCAAGAAGACATGCCCCATGCCCCCAGCCTTCTAGTCAATGAAATCCTTAAAAGACTATTAGGGAGGGAACACATGGCAAATAAATCATCATAGACAGCACACAAAGTATATAAATGTCAGCATAGCTCAGTCGTTTAAGTGTTAAAGTGCGTGTGTGTAAGTCACTTGGCCATTTCTTCCAGACTTGATTCTGATAGTGAGAAATATAGCGACATCGGAGACCGTAGGTAAACTATCTGTAAAGTGTTGAAGAAAACTTGATGTCAAGGTGGGGGAAGTGTTGAGAAACACTATTTTGTGAGTTGTAAAAGAAACCCTAATGCACAAGAATACCTCAAAAGGCTAAGCAGTTATGCCCCTGCGACAAGGACAAGAAACAATTCCAACCTAGGAAATGTGTAGCAAAATAGGTGATTGAGACTGATAGACATAGGTGCGAGGGTTTCAAGTAGCGCCTATTTCCAGGTTTTCACCACTTGACAGATTTTTTCAAGAATTTTTTCAATTTTTTTTTTTTATTTTTTTTTTGTGATACATCAAAGTGAGGTTTTCACTAAGATGATCATTTTTTCAGGACATTTTTTGATTTTAAGGATTTTTTCAGGCTCATAGATATATACAAGATAGCTAAGCAGCAAGCTTCTAAGCATAGAACTTCTTCAAGTGTAGGATGTTGATAGGTTCCGCAAGTTCTTCGCCTTCTAAAGTAGACAACTGGTAAGCACCAGACCCAAATGCTGCTGTGATAATGTAAGGACCCAACCAGTTAGGTTCAAATTTCCCTTTCTGTTCTCGATTTTTATGATTTTTGGGATTCTCTCTAAGCACGAGTTCACCAACTTGGAACTCACGAGGGTGAACCTTTTTGTTATATTGTGTAGACATGCGCTTCTGATAAGCTCTCATGTGATCAAAAGCAGCCTTGCGATGTTCATCCAAAGTCTCTAATTCCTGTACTCTCATAGCTCTATGATCTTCATCGGTTATTAACCCATGTAAGGAGACGCACAAAGAAGGTATCTTGACTTCTAATGGGAGAACAGCCTCAGAGCCATAGACTAGAGAAAAGGGTGTAGCCCCTGTAGGAGCACGAATAGAGGTTCTATAGGCCCAAAGTGCCGAATTTATTTGCAAGTGCCAATATTTCCCAGACTTGTGAACTGTGCGGTGTAGGATTTTCAGCAGTGTTTTATTAAAGGCCTCAGCTTGGCCATTCCCTTGGGGATAGTAAATGGAAGACCAGTGTTGCTTAATTCGAAACTTTTTGCACAGCTGTTTTAAGTCTTTATTTTTTAACTGTCCTCCATTATTTGTAACAATAGAGGATGGGATACCATATCGACAAATGATGTGATTCAGTATAAACAGGGCAACATGTTTGCCTGTAGCAGCAGATAATGGTACAGCTTCAACCCATTTAGTGAAATACTCTGTTGCTGTGATGATGAATTTATGACCGCTGGATGAGCTTCGATGAATCTTTCCTACCAAGTCAAAGGCCCATTGCTGAAATGGCTAGTATGTCACAGAAGGGATTAATTCTCACCCAGGAGCATGTATCAAGTTACCATGGAGCTGACATTTTTGACAGGACTTTGCATAGCGCACAGCATCAGCTTGCATGGTGGGCCAGTAATAACCTGTCCTAAGCATTTTTTGGGCAAGTGCAAGGCCATTAGAATGTGCCCCACAAATGCCATCATGGACTTCAACAAGTGCCTTCTCGGACTCTTCTAGCTCTAAACACCTAAGCAACGTTCCATCTAGACCCCTCCTATACAAGTCACCAGAGACCAAAGTGTAGTGTGAGGCATTACGAAGGAGTTGGCATTTTTGTTTGCGCGCGAGGGTTTTGGGAATAACCTGATCACGTAGGTAGGAGAAAATAGCCGCATAGCAGGAGGAATCGTGACCCACAATAGTGTAGATCACCTGGTTATATGAAGAATCATAGGCTGGATGATGCAATTCTTCCACCAGGAACTCAAATCGTGATTCATGTTCTTGTAATTGGAGGATAGATGCTACGGTGGCCATAGCATCAGCAGTCTTGTTTTCGGCTCTAGGAATTTTTTGGAATGTTACAAAGGTAAAATAATTCCTTAGAGCATCTATCAACTTTTTATAAGGGATCAATTTATCATCCTTTGTTTGATATTCATTATTCACTTGGTTTACAACTAGTTGAGAATCCCCATAGATGTGTAGCTCAGTTATTCGCCATTCAAGGGCCATTTTGATCCCATTTGTTAATGCTTCATACTCTGCAATATTGTTTGTACATGGGAACAATAATTTTTAGGACTTTGGGATTGTATAACCATGAGGGGAAACAAACAACACCCCTACTCCTGCTCCATTCTGTGTATGGGATCCATCAAAAAACATTTTCCATGTTCTATCAGTAATGTTCATGATTGAGGCATCTAGAAACTCAATTTGCATAGGTGCTACATCTTCAAGTGGGAAGTCAGCCAACTGGTCAGCTATGGCCTGTCCTTTGATTGCCTTACGTTCAACATACTAAATGTCAAATTCGGAAAGAATCATCATCCATTTAGCAAGGCGACCAGTAAGTGCAGCTCTACTTAATAAATATTTCAAAGGGTCTATCTTGGCAATCAAGTGAACTGTATGGGCCAACATATAATGCCGAAGTTTTTGGGAGGCAAAAACTACAACAAGGCATGCCTTCTCTATACTTATATAATTTAGTTCATAAGCCACCAAAGTTTGACTGATATAGTATATGGCTCTTTCTTTACCCATCTCATCACTTTGGGCTAAGAGTGCTCCTAGAGAAGAATCCGTAGCTAAAATGTACAGAATCAAAGGTTTTCCCAGAATGGGTGGAATCAAAACTGGTGGTTTTGCCAAGTAGCCTTTGATTTGGTCTAAGCTTTGTTGACAGTCACCATTCCAAATATGGGTAGATCCTTTATGCATATTTTTATTGAAAGGTTGAGCCTTATCAGCGAATTGAGAGATAAATCTTCTTATGGATTGTAGCCGTCCTTGCAGACTTCTAAGCTGACTGATAGTCTTTGGTGGAGGCATATCCATGATAGCTTGGACCTTTTCAGGGTCAACCTCAATGCCTTTTGCTGAAATGATATAACCTAGCAATTTTCCAGAAGTGACACCAAAGGCACATTTTTTTGGATTCAACCTAAGTTGGAATTGTTCCATACGGTCCAATATCAAACTAAGGTCTTTGAGATGTGTGTCTCGTTTCTTTGATTTCGCCAATGTGTCATCAACATAGTCTTCCATGTTTTTATGCATCATATCATGAAAGATGGTTGTCATTGCTCTTTCATATGTAGCGCCAGCATTTTTGAGCCCAAAAGGCATGACATTCCAGCAAAAGGTACCCCATGCACATGTAAAGGTTGTCTTTTCTTGGTCTTCTAGAGCTATCTTTATTTGTTTGTACCCAGAAAATCCATCCATGAGCAAGTACATCTCATAACCCGCAGTCATGTCCACTATCATATCGATGTTTGGTAGTGGAAAGTCATCCTTGGGGCATGCTTTATTGAGATCTCTAAAATTAGTACAACTCATATGGATTTGTCATTCTTGGAGACAGGTACAATGTTGGAAATCCACTCAGCATAATCAATGGCCCTAATGAAGTTTGCATTCAATAGTTTTTCTAACTCTGTCTTGACCAGTAGAGCCACATGTGGATGCATTTTTCTTAACTTTTGTTTGACAGGCTTGACATCTGGTGAGATTGATAAGTGATGCATGATGAGATCTATATCAAGCCCTGGCATGTTAGAGTATGTCCATGCGAAGTTGACCTTCTTGTCTTGAAAGAACTGAGCAAATTGTGTCTTTTCTTTGTCTGACAAAGATTGAGCTACATGGATAATCTGAGGACATTCTTCTGTTCCCAAGTTGATAGGCTGTGTAGGTTTGACTAGAATAAAAGATCTATCCTGGAAATAGCTTGGTAGACTACCAAGTACCTCATCCGCAGGTGCCTCAGAGAGGTTTTCACCATTAGATATGTCTTTATTTTTACTTTTTTGAGGGTCAGACACCGCCACAATGTGGTTTTCGCCGTCTGATCGCTTATTTTTTCTTTTAATTTTTTGACTGAGGTACTTGATATCTGATTCTGTCATGTTAACCACAGGTTCACTGGTGGAAGAAATGACAAGCTCAATTGTGTTTAGATAACAAGCGATCTCATAGTCATTTTGGAAAGACCGTATTTCAGGTTTTTGATTTTGGATAGACCAATCTATGAGATCTAGGTAAATTAGCGAGAGTGAGGGAGAAGTTTCAATGTGATTGATATGGAAGGAGTCATCTCTGGTGACCTGTGAAGTTGAGCCTATAGAAAATGTAGCAAAAGAGTCCAGCTCAGGAATAGTCCTAGAGGAACTAGCGTGATCCATTGAGACATGTTGTGAGTCAAACTCATCTGACCCCATACTAGACCGTTCGACTACATCGGGTTGGGTTGCATAGGCATGAATGACATCCACCCCTAGCTCGCAAGATGCATCAGAGAGGCTTTCCCACTCATACTCATGAGAATCTGTACTTTGACCCCTATTTATGAGATGAGCAATATTCTGCCTAATTCGTCCTCTATTTATGTCCTCAGAAGTAGACCCTTCTTGTTCCTGTTGTTGGGAGACAGAAGCTTCTTCATTATTAGTAGTAACTATGTCTTCTCCCCAAAGGAGGGAAGTGAGAGGAACAAAGTCTTCGTCTTGTGCAGTAGTAGCAATTACGGGAGAGTCATCATCGTCCGATTCACTAGACATGAGTAATTTTTGACTACAGTTTGGTGTATTATTGTCTAGCCCAAAGCCTAGACCAGTAGTGTCTCGAGCATCATGACCTTGAGTGTGACTTAAAGGTTCAACTAGAGCGTTCTTACAACCAGTTAAGGGCCCGTGGCCCTGGTAGCCCATTTTTGTTAGAAATTTATAGCCTTTTCCATATTTTTTGGGAGAAATAGGGGTAGTCATTATAACCTCCTCGTCTTCCTCTTCTCTGTAGATCCAGTCCCTAATGGCTTGTTCTTCCTTCTCTACTTCCAGTGGTATGGAAGATTGCACAAAAGTGCCAAAAAGTGTCATAGCAGAAGCAGAAGACTTCTTTGCAATAGTTGGTTTCCCATAAGACCGAGGGGAAAGTGGTAAGGCAGCAATAGAATCCAAAGTATACTTGCCCATACCAAGGCTCATCATTTTCAGTTTTTGTTCACATTCTGTGAAAGATGGTGCTAGCTCATGAGAAGAGCGATTGTGCGGAACTAGCGTTTCGGCAGCAGATAATGTGTTGATAGACATGGAGTTGTTGTCGAGGACAACTACTTTAGTACCATTAAAAGGGAACTTAATGCACTGATGGTATGTAGAGGGTACTGCTTGCATATCGTGAATCCATGGTCGTCCCAACAACAAGTTGTATGCAAGTGGTATGTCTAAGACTTGGAAAACGACATTCTTCTCAACTGGACCAACTCTGATTGGTAGTACAATTAGACCTTTAGAAGGCCTTTCAACCTCATCATAGGCCTTTATAGTGATCTTGCACTTAGGATCGATGGCAAATTTAGACATGCCCAATTGTTGGATTACATTGAATGAAATGATATTTAACCTTGCACCATTGTCTATCAGGACTCGACAGACGCGGGTATGAAAGATTTGAACTTCGATATGAAGAGCAAGGTTATGGGGATGACTGAGAGCTCGGTCATCTTCTTCAGAAAAGGTGAGATAGTGAGGCGAGGAGATGTGGTTAACCATAGCTTGGAATTGTTTCGCATCAATATCTGTGGGAACATTGGCAGTACGTAAAGCTTTCTCAAGGATATCCCTGTGCAAAGGAGATAATTCTAGCAATTCAAAAATGGAGATTTGTGCTTGCGTGCGTTGCAGTTGGCTAACAAGATCATAGTTGGAGATTTTGGAAGTAATTGGTTGTTTAGACGATGAAGCATTTTTAGGATCATTAGCAACTTTTAGGACAACCTTAGATTGCCCCCTAGTCACAGCGTTGAGTGGTTCACCTTGAGAAGATGAAGACTCAGCCACCCGAAGTACCACCTTGGGTCTAGTATCGGTATGATTTTGAGGAGTGGATCGTGTCTTTAAGACCACTTTTGGTCTTTCATCTTTAGCATCATAATTTGGCCAGTTGTCATTGTTGGAGCTTGTCATACATACATATTCAATGGGCTCAAGCATGCTTATAACATTATCAGTGTCAGCGTAAGCATAACTGATTTTGGCATCATGATTCTTTTTGGCAACTACCCTTGAGGTCTCACCCTTTTCATATTCAGGTAATGGTTCTTGGAAAGCCTTATGATCATTATTCTTAACAAGGCCATCTGTAACAACTTTTCCAGCTTCAATGAGGTCTTGAATTACATCTTTGAGTTTGAAGCAATTCTCTGTGTTATGTCCCTTACTTCGGTGATAGCTACGAGTATGATCTTCTCTCCACCATGGAGGTCTAATGGGTGGATCATAAGGACGTGAGTTGTCTAGCAAGGTGACCAATTTGTTTGCAATTAAGGTTTTTAAAACCACTTCATAAGGTTTGACCATAGGTGTGTAAACACGTCGCTTCTTTGCAAATTTAGAGCCTTTGTCAAAGGTTTGTGGTTTCGAACCTTCTTGTTGCTTTGCTGCATAGATGGCATTGGAAAGGTTAAATGCAGGTTCCTTAGTCTTAGGAGTGTCCACTACTCCGTCATTGACAACATACTTGTTTTTGTTCCAAGGTTTGCCTTTGTCTTTACTATTCCCATTGTTAATTCTATCCTTGTTTATGGTAATATCACCTTTTTTGATAGCAACATCCTCAATGCGATATGCACTTTCTACCATGACGTTGAAGGATGTGAATAACTATTTTCTTAGATCAAAGTATAATTCAGGTACAAGCGTGTTGATAAAGATGTCAATTTTTTCAGCCTTGGGCACTTGCCGAGGATACCGAGAGTATAAAGATCTCCATCGTTGAAGGTATATTGCAAAAGACTCCCCTAGTCTTTGTTTGATGTTGCATAAGTCCAGCACTGTCACAGGATGTTGAATGTTGTACGAATATTGCTGGATGAAACGTTGCACAAGTTCATCAAATGTTTTAAGAGGAGGACTCAATTTTGTGAACCACTCCATAGCTTGTCCTCTTAGACTTCTAGGGAACAAACGCATAAGAAAGGTGTCTTCATGCATAAAGTCCATGCTAATAGCATAGAAATGTCTCACATGGTCGTGAGGGTCACCATTTCCATCGTATTTGTCATACTTAGGAACCTCTATATCCTTAGGAAATGGTAGCATGTATAGACCCCTATCAAATGGAAGAGCTCAAATTGATTCAACAAATGATGTCTTAGGTGGCTCTTTTGAAGTTTGTAATTGTGTAAATTGTTTTCTTAGTTCTTGTATTTCTTCCCTTAAGATTTCAGCCTCAGTGGGCTCTCGTTTTGGGATGATATGTTCAACATTAAAACCTTGAGGGAGTTTCCATCCCCTAGCTGCCATGTATCGAAAGTATTGGTCTCCATTTTCCTCTAAAGCTCTGAGCATTAGTTTTTGGGCGAAGCCATCTTGTTGAAATTTGATCACATCTTCGCTAGTTACTTCTTCATCACTATCATGATGAGATGGTTTAGGTGAAGGACATGCGCCAGCGGCAGCTCTAGGAGTCCTTGGAGGCGTGTGATTACCATCATTATTTTCAAAGGGATTTCGAGGACAAGTTCCTTTATATCCTTCGTAGCATGCCTAATTGTCAGTTTCAGCTTGTTGATTTTCTCTCTCCGTAGCATATATAGCCTCCAAAGTCTTTTGGGTTTCACGTGCTTGTTCTTCTAAGCAACGTTTAATTTCATCGGGATGCACCATAGTGACTACACCACTCGTATCCTCGGGTGTCTCAAAGGGTGTACCAAATGGATTTTCAAAACTATAAAGTGGGTTGTGCTGAATGTTAGCTGTTTGTGTTTGATCAAATTTGAGGTTCTTATCACAAGGTTGTTTGCGAGGACGTTTGGGTGGTGTTTCCAATTGTTTAAAAATGAAAGGCGTGTGGCTATCTTTACCACCTTGATATCTAGTTGTGACCGGCATGTAAAGAGTTGTCTTTGTTTAGTAGGACAAGAAGAGCGAGCTGAATTTGAAGCTTTTACGATCAGGACTAGTCACTTGTCAAAACGTGATTAGATGGCTTGTCAAACAGTGCTCAAGATCTTACAACACGGGTGACTCGAGCCGAGCGGACGAGCGAGAAGCTCAATAGTGGATAGCTAGAAAGATAATAGCTGAATTTTGACAAGTGATTTATCAAGACATTTCAAGACTTACATTCGACGGACTAAACCCATCTTTTCAACTTAGGATGAATTCTTCACACACTGATATGTGACCAGGATCAAGGGTGACTAGCGTGATGCTCCTTAGACCAAACAAATCCGACGGCAAACTCTGTTTTTGACCCAAAATGACTCTGGGCGATACTTTTTCAAAAGGAGGGTGACATAAGTTCAGCAAATAATGTCGTGCGACAGAATTTCACGAACAGTGCGATACTTTTTGTTCAGGCGACAGATATTTATACCAAGTGCGACAGAATATTAGACACAGTGCGACATAATTTACTACTGACGTGCGACATAATTTTTGAAAAAAATGTCGCGCGATATTTCTCGTCAAAGCGTGCGACAGAGTGCCAATTTTGTGTAAAAAAAGTCAATTTTTTGGTTTGGAGTTTGTTTCAATTTGTCAATCAGACAGTCATTTCAATCAGACAGCGTTTCGTCTCAGCTTGTACCAGTAAACAGCAAGGTTTGCAAACAGTAAGTGTTGTAACATGTCTTCAAAACAATTGATCAAGGGTAAAAACAACCTTGTCAATACGCACTTGGGATATCAGAATAGCCTTTCTAACAACTCTTTATCGAAATGTTTATGTTGCAAGAACGTTAACACTAGTCAAAACATCAAAAACAATAGCCAAGAAATCTACCTTAGAGTCATGGTTCATTACTCAACAACTTAGCCCACGCTTGATGCTCCTTTGCCTCACACCAAGTGGTTGCCCACAAGAGATATTGGCTTTGTCATGGAAGTTCCATAAGCACAACCAAGGGAACACATATGGTGAGTGTAAATCTTGGGGTGATCCGGGTAGTCCACTAGGATCGATCCTTGCACCAAGAAGTTGAGCGGCTAAAAAGGGTAGTTACTAACTTAGAGTTTTTAGATCGGGCTTCCGTTCATAGTGTTCCTCTTGCTCTCAATTATGGGACACCTCACCTTGCGATGAGTAACCGATCTTGCGATCACAAGAGTACCTTAAGCATTCTTGCCTAGTGATCTCCCTATGGTCGAAATCCCATAAGCGATCACACTAGGCGAAGACAAACACTATGTCTACCAAAGTTTTGTGTCCTTGGTAGCCTTGAGTTTATAGTGGGTTGGAAGAGCTAGGTAATCGGCTTGTCCCCACTTGGGTCGTCCCTCTCAGGTTGTCCGAGAGCAGGCCCTCTAAAGGATCTTAACTATACAAAGTGGATCAACTTTCAGAAGTCAAAATTTCTGATTCACCGCAAGGGTGAAGAGCATACTCTCCTATTCCAATTGTTTTCTCCCAAACACACCAGGAAGATTCAGTTACCCCTTATTTTTGAAACCAAATGGCAAGTCAAGATTTCTGATTCACCACAAGGGTGAAGAGCATACCTTCCTATTACCAAAAGATTCCAATCACAAGTTTTATGTGCCTATAAAAAATGAACAATTTATTCAATGCCGCACATGGAAACAAAAAATAAAGCAAGTTTGGGTTTTTATGCTTTGGGCAGCCCTGCAAACAACGTTAATAGCCCTTGGGCATTTGAAGCTTTGACATGCATTCTTTTTGTATGCAAGGTTTTGATATTTTCTTCACAAAAAAAAGGCAACCTGCAATCACAACTCGTTAGCCCATAAGTTAGCACAAAATAATCATAAAAATCATGAATTACACCTCTGTAAAATAGTTTAAAAATCTATTTAAAGATGACAGCAAGCCAGCTACGAAGAAATTTGATCAAATTCCTCAAGGAACGAGCAAAAAAATGTCAGGCGATACTTTTTGTTGAACAAAAGTCACGCGATACTTCGCAGTATAAGAGGGCGATAATTTTTGTTTAGGCGATAGTTTTACTTTATCCATGCAACATAATTCTGCACAGAGGGTGACAATATACAGGCTGCAAGCGCGACACTATTTCCAAAAAAGTGTCGCACGACAGTACTGTGAACTTTCGTGTGATACTGGAAAAATGTCGCCCAATACTGCGACTATAAAATAAATAAAAAAATACAGAGCAGTACGGAAAACGTGAGCAAAAACAAGAAAAAGTAGGGCGAAACGTACAGTCCTGCCCCACGGTGGGTGCCAAAAATGTACACTAGAAAAGGTGCACTTCTCTAAATCATTCTATCTGAGGTTCTCCATAGATTGGAAAGCTCGAATGACGACTTAGAGCTCCCTAGTCATGGAGTGCAAGAGGCATACAAATGAGTATATAGAAGCTCTCAGCTGAGCCTTAGAAATACAGCCCTTGCTAGTAAACCACAAAATGGGAGATTCTTTAGACAAGAGAAAGAGTGCTAGTGTCAAAGAACTCTTAGATCATGCAATGCAAAAATGAAACTAAATTAGGATGAGATGCACAATGCAAGCTATGCTAACAATGAGATGGGAATGTTACAAATCCAACTATTAATCTATGTGATCTAATTATTTGCAAAGGAATCAAAGTTAAACTAAAATGCAACTATACTAAGAATGCCATATGATCTTATGCTAATGTGATGGAATGAGAGAATGAGACAAGAAATGAGAAGTTCTCCACAAAGCTCCAAAGAAACCTATTAGAAAACCTGCAGCATAACAATATTCAAATGAGGATGGATCCTTTGAGGGGGAAAGCTCTCTCCCTTTTAAAGATGTACGGACGGTGGAGATCAAGATGAAGATGGTGGATGATCAACGGTTGAATTTGAAAATAGGAGTGATCCATGTGCACACACAAGTCAACCAATAGAATATAAGTTGACTTGTCATATAAGACAAAAGTCACACAAACCTTTTCTTTTAATTGTAAAATAGAAAAAGGACTTTATGTGTGCACTTTAAGTGGGTTAGAAGAATGGGGTCTTTTATTTAATTAAAAGGGGACATGTTCTTTTAATCAAATAATGAACTTAGGATAGTATAGTCAAACTATAGGTTATAATCAAATAAATTGATTATTAGCAATTTGGTCTAGGTAAATGATTAAATTAATTTAGCCAAAATGCTGAGAAGGGGGCTAATAGTCTAGATGACCATTTTTAGGTGATTACACAGGGCACAAAGGATCATGGGGTCGGGACTGACACTACTAATGGTATGGTCCTAGGAGCATATTGGTGTTACATGGCTGATCACCAGACAAGAGACGCAGTAGCCTAGGGAGCCATTTGGATCCAGATATAGGCAACCCATCTAGTACACCTCCATAGAGTCAATGGGATTTTGGCGCTTGTGCTTGGATGAGATTATTATGTTTGAGTGGACCCCATATGATGGTGTAGATCAATGGGGCAGCATACTGGCAGCTAGGGGAGAGGATGACTCAAAGGACCAGAGGTATCTCCCATATACACAGATAGACTATTGGGTCATCAGATGCTCGATGCATGTGATCATGAGATATATGCCCTGTAGGGTGCAGAAGCAATTCGAGAGAGTGCAGGATGCAATACCAAATGAGTTTCTATATCCAGTGGTGTCACATGAGTATGGCAGGTTATGGGGTCATGGGACCAACCTGTGATTGGCATAGATTGCTTTGCGATCCATGCAGCTAGTGCCCTTGATTCATGGGCAAGATCAGGGAGACACAAGTATGACACCAGCATATGCACAATGGTGGGCAGTGCATCAGCCTGTTAGATTGATAGTGCCTAGGGTACCACCACTAGTAGAGTAGGGGTCGGGAGAGGGGGACAGTGTAGGGGATGAGGGTATGTAGCTATGATGCCTTTACCAGCATAGGGAGCATAAGAGGGTCCATGAGGGCATAGAGCCCGAGCGAGGAGGGCACCAACATAGGGGCCATAAGTACAGATGTCATCAGGGCCATAGGTATAGGTACCACCAGGGCCATAGGTATAGGGGCCACCAGGGCTAGAGGATGTTGATATGGTGAGGGCAGAGCAGGATAGTCTCCAGACAGAGGTAGCCTGACTCCAGGGTTAGGTACAAGTTGAGTAGGCATGAGCCGACAGTGCACAGAAGGCCCTGGTAGCACTATAGGAAGAAGTACAGACTTAGAGGGCTAGGGCAAATAGTGCATAGGAGGCTTTAGCAGCCCTATAGGCACGGGTGGATGCTAGGGAGTTTGCCAATTTTTAGATGGAGGAGGATGTGGAGGACTGTATAGAGATAGAGGCCCTTCAGTGTGAGGTAGTGACACTATAGGTGGAGAGGGACACTCATCAGGTGTAGTTAGACGAGTACTGCCAGTAGCAAGACATAGCTAGGCAGGTAGTGTATCCTAGGGAAGTGATGGCAATCATGCAAGAGGTGATGGCAGTGTGCTAAGTAGAGATACAGCTAGTTCGATAGGCAGCTTATTATAGATCGTTATATCATGATGTTGTGTCGGCCAACCAGTAGCAGCCTGATTTTCAGGCAGCCTTGACCTCGTGGACTACAGGAGGCAAGGATAGATCAGAGCATTTTGTGGACCAGCACTGACCTCCATGAGGCGAGGGTACAGGGGGTTTGGGCCCTCATAGCTTAGGTTCCAAATTTTGTACAGTGAGCAGTTTTGACAGAGATGCAAATGCATCGATGATTCTATATGATTTTTTTGTATATGGACTATATAGACACTTATTCTTTGATATATATATATAACATGATTCGATGGACCTATGTGTACATGTATGATTATGATTATGCATATGATATCTATGATGTGGATACTGACATTTATGATGCAAGATGTGTGTGATGTGATATTGCATATGATTTATATATATGATGCCTAACATGTGTATGATGCAAGTTTGCTAGCGACTACGAGATGTATGCATTGTGTTATTTTTACATGAATGGATGCACTATATGTATTATGAGATGATTTTATGATGTATATGCCACTAGATATGATGTTTATGATGGATGCATGTAATCAATTAATGTGATGAACTAATGATGCAATCTAAGAATGAATAAAAATGCCTAATAAATAATGAATGTATCGTAAAATGTCAATAACTAATAATGTAAAGTCAAATGAACCTAATGAATGGACATGTGTCAAAACTTCTCACTTTTAAGAACCAAGAAGCGTAGCATAGGAGGGGGGAAATAAACAAGACCCTTGTCTCAAGCATGGCTCAATGAAACTCTAAACTACATGAGCCCTAACTACATGATACCAAGAGATTTAGTTGTGTTTATATGAAAGAGCACACCTTAGTTTGATTTTGCAAATGAGTCTATGCATTATATGCTATAGAAGCATAAATGACACGACTCTTTTGCATAGACTAGAGACTTTAGAACAATAGGTGTAATTTGCATAGTCATGATGGAATAAATGGCATATACACCCTGTAGAGGTCTAGGTACACCCAAAGTCTTTTTAGGGATCTTTGGTGGAAAGTGTACTAACCCATTGCCCTCATTGCACAACGCATAAACATAACCTAAAACTGACACATATGTAGTAAAGCTTAAAAAATAGATCATACCACAAACAACATGTTTAGTCAATGAAAGTGATTCAGGTATGATCAAAATATGGAAGATCAAGGCACACCATAAAAGGCTTCAACTAACACACAAATGAAATCAACCAAAAAAGAGATCTCATAACCAAGTAGTCATTCAATCCACAGTTCTTGCCAAGAACCTTAAAGCCTAAAGGTGAATGTCATAATGTCACATATAGGAAGGATTCATCCTATGCAAGATTGTTTTGTTTGACATTAGTTTTCGCAAGTTGTTTGGTGGGAAGATCTATGAAAAGAACAAGTTTCTTGAATCATTAAGTCTCAAAGGTAATTTTGTTTAAGTCTTGTTGTAGTCACTTTCATAGGAAAATCTCAGTGTAATGGGATTTGAACAATCACTCAACGGGAAAATGCCTTGTGGACTAGAGGTCTTTAGAAAAATGGGAGTGAAATGAAGCTTCGCAGACAAAAGGTCTTTTTTATTGGATGTATGAAAAGCGTGAGCTAGATAAGACTTCGCACAAATAGGAAGATGACATGGTGGAATGGGGTGAAGTGAAATGAGCCTTCTAGATAATGGATCAAAATGATTTTTTCGGGAACATTTTCTTCTTTTTAGTCCTTTTTTAGGAACATTTTATGAATTTTTTTGTGGATTTTTCTGGTTCTTCTAATTTTTTGTATTTTTGTGAGACTATAACAACACTGTACAGGAACTACAAAACTCAAGCATAGAACCGCTTGAGATGTTGGATATTTATAAGCTCAAGGAGTGAATCTCCCTCTAGAGTGGTAATCTGATATTCCCTAGAACCATATTTGGTTGTAATGATAAATAGACCAAGCCAGTTAGCTTCAAATTTTCCTTTCTTTTCATGGTTCTAGAGATTCTTCATGTTATGCTGCAAAACTAAGTCACCCACCTCAAATTCCTATGGCTTGACTTTTTTTGTGATACTGAAGCTGAAGGCAATTTTGATACACGTGAAGGTGGTTTAGGGAATTAACGCATCTCTCATCGAGAAGTTGCAACTCTTGCAAGCGAGTAACTCTATATTCTTCTTCGGACATCATATTCTTGAGAGAGATTCTAAGGGAAGGGAGCTCAATTTTGATGGGCAAGACAGCTTCAAAACCATAAACAAGCAAAAATGGAGTGGCTCTTGTGAGGGTACGAATGGATGTACGGTAGGCCAAAAGGGTGGGAGAAATTTGGAGGTTCCAGTTATGGCCAGCTGCATAAACGATTTTCTTTACGATTTTCAAAATGGTTTTATTAGTAGCTTCAGCTTGGCCATTGCCTTGGGGGTAGTATTTGGTGGAAAAATGCTAAGTGATTCTGAATTTCCTACACAATGTGGAAACTTCCTAATTTTTGAAAGGCGTTCCATTATCAATCATGATGTCTTGAGGTATACCAAAATGATAGATAATGTAGTTCAAGATGAATTTTGAAATCTATGTTTCAGTGATGTAGCTTAATGGGATAGCCTCAACCCACTTTGTGAAGTATTCAATGGTGGCAATAATGTACTTGTGTCCATTTGCAAAATTTTGGTATACTTGGCCAACAAGATTGAATCCCCAACAAGAAAAGGGCCATGGGGTGATGGTGGGTTGGAGGTCTTGGGTGGGGGCGTGTATCAAATTTCCATGTTGCTGACAAGGAACACACCTCTTCACAAAATTATAGGCATCTACTTCCATAGTAGGCCAATAGTAACCTGTTCTAAGAAGCTTTTTCGCTAACATAAGGCCACTAGAATGGGTACCACAAATCCCTTGGTGGACCTCTTCTAATGTCATTTTGGCTTCGTCTAAATTGAGACATCGGAGGAGGGTTCCATCAAAGTGTTTTCAAAAAAGTGTATCACCTAGGATAGTATAGTGGGCAGTGCGACGGATGAAGATTTTACTTTGATTTGGGGTGAGGGCTATGGGAATGGTTTTGTAATGTAGATAGGAAAAATTGTTGGCGTACCATGGAGACTCAGGACCAACAATCTCACACACCAACTCTGAATCATTTTTTTCATAAGCAGGAATAGAAAGATTCTCAACAAGAAACTCACACTTAGAAGTATATTCAGGCATGTAAATCATGGAGCCAATGGTAGCCATAGCATTGTTTTCTTTGTTATTAGCGCTTGGTATCTGCTGAAAGACTATCTCTGAGAAATGTTGTTTAAGATCCTCAACTATTCTGCAATATGGAAATAGCTTTTCATCCTTTATGTGGTACTCATCTATAACTTGTTTAATGACCAATTGTGAGTCTCCAAAAACAAGAACGTTTTTGATATTCCATCTAATAGCCTAAAACAATCCTGTAACTAATCCTTCATACTCAACTATATTGTTTGTGCAAGGGAATGATATCTTATAAAACTTAGGAATGAGATCTCCTTGCGGTGTAACAAACAAAATTCCTGGCCCCAATCCCTTTTGTTTGAAGGAACCATCAAAAAATAACTTCCAATATGTACTAGGGGTAATAGTCATAATTGTGTCATCTAGAAAGTTTACTACTATGGGATGGTCTCTTAGAAGAGGAGCTTTAGCAAGCTGATTTGCAATTACTTGTCCCTTAATGGCCTTATATACTCCTTATAAACAATATCAAATTCACTCAAAATCAAGACCCATTTTGCAGCTTGACCAATGAGGGAGACTTTTGATAGGAAATATTCGAGTGGATCTATTTTGGCAATGAGATGTGTAGTATGATTAAGCATATAACGGTGTAGTTTTTGTGTACAAAAGACTACAGCCAAATAGGCTCTCTCAATAGCAGTGTAATTCAACTCATAAACAACTAATGTTTGACTAAGATAGTATATAGCTTGCTCATTACCATTTTCATGCCAAAAGGGCACCTAAGGCAACTGAAGTGGCTGAAATGTATAGGATCAATGGTTGTCCTGCAGTTGGAGGGACTAGAATTGGAGGATTAGCCAAGTATGCCTTAATTTGTTCAAATGCTTTCTGACATAGGCAATCCCACTGAAACTTAGTGTTTGTGCAAAGCAAATGTTGAAGTGGATGGACCTTATCTACTAACTGGGCCACAAATTGTCTGATGGACTGTAACTTTCCCTGATAGCTGCGTAGTTGTTTCAATGTGGTAGGTGGAAGCATTTCCATGATGGCTTTTACTTTGGTAGGATCTACCTCAATACCTCTTCTTGACACAATGTAGCCTAATAACTCACTGATTTGACCCCAAAAATACACTTCTTAGGATTTAGGCATATTTTATATTTCTCCAACCTTTTAAAAATGGTGGTGAGTACATCAATGTGGGAATCACGTGTCTTTGATTTTCCTAGGATGTCATCAACATAGTCCTCCATTATGACATGCAAAAGACCATGGAATATTGTATTCATTGCACATTGATAAGTGGTGCCGACATTCTTCAAGCCAAAATGCATGACTTGATAATAAAAGTTTCCACATGGGGTGGTAAATGCCATTTTATGTTGATCTTCTTCTGCAATTTTGATTTGGTTGTAACTGGTGAAACCATCCATCAAAGACAACATCTCATTTCTAGCCGTCAAATCTATTATGATGTCTATGTTAGGAAGTGGAAAATCATCCTTAGGACATGCGAGATTTAAATCTCAAAAATCTAAACAAATGCAGATTCCCCCAGATGCTTTCCCTATAGGAATAATGTTGGAGATCCACTCAGGATAGTCAATATGATGGATAAACTTTGCCTCTAACATTTTTTACAATTCTTCTTTGACTAAAAATGATACCTTAGGATGCATTTTGTACAACTTTTGCTTCATTGGTTTAATCTTGGGATCTATTGTCAAATGATGCACAACCAAATTAGTGTCTAAACCAAGCATATCTCTATGTGTCCATGTAAAATTGATTTTACCTTTTTTTAAGAATTCAGTCATTGCCTTTTGTTCTTCAGGACTCAAGGTAGCTGCAATATAGGTTATTTGCGGATTATCCTTTGTACCCAAGTTGACTGGAATAGTGTCCTCATTCAAGATAGATGACTTTTCTAGTGGTAAAGATCTGAATGGCAAGTCAACCTCTCCCTCTTCTGGTACCTCTAGGAGATTTTCACTAGAAGATGCATCCTTTATTTTATCTTTTTCTTCATCCAAAAGTTCCCTAAAAGAGTTTTCACTAGATGATGTTTCTTTTATTTTTCCATTTTTCTTTTCTTTTTCACTTTTGCGACTAAGAGAGTTGACTTGGCTACCAAAGTAGGCTTCCTCATTGTATTGGATTTGATCATGTTTGTAATCTTGGAGATTCTTAAGGCCAAAGAGTTCCATCACTACTTTGTCAGAGTTACAGATATCGAGAGCTAGTGGTGTGTCCTGAAAGTTCCAGTCTATCATGTCAAGGTTAGTGAGGGGTAGGTTGGTGGATGAAAGGTCAGGTATGGTGATGGCATGGACATGGTTATCTAGGTCATCCTCAATTTATTAGAAGGGTATTTCAAAGAATTCCTCCTCTTCAATCTCAGAATCAGATTCAACCATACAATAATTGTTAGCAAAGGACACCTTGGGTTTAATGGAGCCCAAACCATGTCCTTTAGGATAGCTATTAGCCTCAAGTGGTTGTCTGATTCCATCTTCTTTAGGTCCAAGATCGGTACCATGATATCCCATGTTTTTTAATGATGGGAGGGGCCTTAACATATTTATCTTTGGGAAATTCCATATGTTCATCTTTTCCATCAAAATATAACCAATCTAGGATATTAGATTCCATATGCTCATCATTAAGTGAACCCCAATGTTCAAATGTTGTTTTGTTAACATGCATAGTATCCTTGTTGGAAGGTGGTAATTGTGAAGGTTTTCCAAAGGAACGGGGGGAGAGTGGTAGTTGTCCAACACACAAGGCATTTTCAAACTTATACTCCCCCATTCCTAAATTAGTAAAAGTAACTTTCTTCTCTATAATATTGACCTTAGCATCCTCCACCCTTTATTTTGCTTTGCAGGAATTGGAATCATTATTAGATAACTCTGGCACTATTGTGCAAGGTGATTCTATTATTATGAGAGGCTTAGGTATAACCTTAGCAAACTCACTAATTCAACAAAAAAAAATTGGTGCTCCTTCCAATATTTTACAAAAGGCAAAAGGTGTGGGATCACCTGGAATCATGACCTCTCTTCCTTGGTGAAGAAATTTCAATCATTGATGGTAGGTAGATGGTACCACCTTTAGTGTATGTATCCAAGGTCCACCGAGAAAAATGTTATATGGCAAATCCAAGTCTAGGACATGGCGTTCAGTATTTATGACGGTTGGCCCTACCTTGAGTGGTAACATGATAACTCCTTTTGATTCTCTTTCTCTTTCATCATATTCTTTGATTGTTATCATTTTATTGATATCTAGGAGGTCCTCTAGAAGTCCTAAGAAAAGAATCATCTTCAATGTACAAAGGTTCAAACCGGATCCATTATCTATAAGGACTCTTTTTATCTTATGTCATTGTATAAGGACTTCAATGTGGATTGACAAATTGTGGTGTGGGTCAGGACCTTGGAAATCTTTGTTTGTGAAGACAAGGTGTTGTTGTGTGGCAAAGTTTCTAATCATGGCGATGAATTGGGAGGCATTAATGTTTTCAGGAACACGAGACTCTAAAAGAGCCTTCTCCAAAATTTCTTTGTGGATATGTGATGTAGTGATGAGCTCAAGAATAGATATTTGTGCAGGAGTCTTACCTAACTAGGACAACACATCATAGTGAGAAGAAGTTCTTTGTGAGGTGGATGGGCAGTAGGCACATGTGGAATTGATGAATTAGTGGGGTTGGGAGTGGTAGCTTGCAAAGTAAGTCTTCCCCATCAAGTGGTTGCATCATAATTAGCTATTTGTACGACAAGAGTATTCACATGAGTGTATACCTCTTCAATGTGGCCACGCATGGAGTCAAAACCACATATATCATTAGTTTCTATTTTATCACACAAGGAGTCAAACCCTAATATTTGGTTAGTAGAATAGTCATAAGGTAGTGCATTTGATGTGGAAGCTCGATTCACATTGTTCATGTTGTTGTTTCCATTGTTGTTATTGTCATTGTTGTGGTCTGGAAATGGTTTTTTAAATATCTTTAGTTTAGCATTTTTAGAGGGTGGTCCTCCTTCTACCTCAATTTCCCCATCATCGACAAGATTTTGGATGAAGACATTGAGCTTTATACACTTGTTTGTGTCATGTCCTTTGATGTGGTGGTATTTGCAATATTCATTTTCCCTATACCATTTTGATTTGGGTTGATTCTCATCAAAAGGCCATGTGTTGGGAAATACCATCAAATTTTGATCCACTAGTTTTTGGAATCAAGGGTTCACGAAAATTTAGTGAACACCCTATTGCGATCATAGTCACGATTGTAATTGCTATTGGTATTGTTGTTGTTGTGAGGAAAAAAAATTGTTTGATTGCGAGATTTCCTATTTTTTTATTCTGATTGTCATGGTTTGAATTGTTTTTGTTTTGGTTACGATAATTGTTGTTTCCTCCTTGAAGGTTTTGTACACTTTTAACATCAGTGACACCATCATGTGTGACACCTTTATTTTTGGACCAAATTTTGGGTTTTTTGTTGTTGTTTGTGTCATTTTTTGAGGATGATGAGCTATAATGTTTAATGACACCTTTGTCTAAAAGCCCATTTTCAATGCTCTTGCCTCTCTTGACTAATGTAGTGAAGTCTTCAAGACTAGCCATCTTCATGTGAAAATACATCTTTGATATCAAGTTTTTGATAAATATATCCACAAGGTGGGAATCCTCAATTTGTAGGGCATGCGGTTAGCAAGATGCCTCCACTGTTGTAGAAAGTTGGTAAATGTTTCACCATTTTGTTGTTTTGTGTTGCACAAATCACATAGTGAGGCATGATGTTCAATGTTGTAAGAGTATTGTGCTACAAACTTCCCTATTAAATCATTGAAAGAGGTAATGGAACCCTTGGGTATGTTCATTAGCCACTCTAGTGCGGGGCCTCCAAGATTTTGTGTGAAGAGCCTCTTAAGATAATCTTCATTATAGGCTACTTCTTGACACAAAACTAAGAATTCCTTGAGATGTGTGATAGGACATGTTTCTCCTATGAATTTGTCAAATTTAGGAATCTCAAAGTTTGGTGGGAATGGCATCATGCTAATGGAATTATCAAATGGAAAGGGACAAACTTCCTCAAAAGAGAAATCTTTCACCCCTTTGTTGGTTATGGAATGTACCAAGTTTTGAAGTTCATGTAACTATTGGGCTAAATCTTGGTTTGGTTGCACTTGTGACTATTGAGAATTTGTAAATCCACCTCCTAAGCTATAATGAGTTCCAAATGTAGTGTGAGGTGGTGGGAGTACTCCACTTTGGCCAATGTATTGATATGTAGTCATTGGAATTGGTATAGTTGTTTTCACCATACTTGTTGAAATTTGCAAATAAGTGAAATACATTGGTTGTGTTGAATTTCCATCTATTGAGTAAAAATTTTCCCAATTTTTAAGCATCCTACAGTTGGACCTATCATGGTTGACTGCCGAAGACTATTGCTAGTAGTATTGGGCATAGCACTAATGATTTGTTGGATATGTTTCGCACTTAATTGGAATGTCGGTTGTGTGGTGCCACTTGATGTGGATGTAGCACTAGTTGTCACTATGTGTACTTGGATAGATGCTTGAGTTGTGTTTGGCAATATGGAAGCACCACCTTTCACAATCTATCTAAACAAGGTAGTCTCATCAAAGCTTGTAGGGACATTAACGCCATCTTTAACCAAGTTTAGGAAGATCTTAGTCTTGTTTGCCCTAATAGATTTTTCCATCATTTTGACATTGTATGGATCTACAAGGAATGTTCGAACATCATTAGGGATATTGTTGTTGTCAATAGGATCTTCCTCTTAGTATACTTCTTCATCATTAGTTCCCAAAGTTGTGTTACAGAAAGGGTCTTCTGGTTCTTGTGTGGATGCTAAGCTAGGCATACCAAAGTTTGAACTAGAGGGAAATCCTCTCCCCAATGATGTTTTGTGTTGAGGAAAAGGATTCTCCATCTTTTTTTTTCATAATGACTCCAATAAGTGAGACATGAGATTAAATGTGAATCTGTCGGATCATGTATGTACCATGTAATAGTGACCAAACCAATGGGTGGAAGTCTATGGAAGAAAGAGGGGAATGTGAGAGAGCACTGTTGAATCTTATGAAATGAAAGGGGCCAATAACCTAGACGTAAACAAAAGACCTTGATTTAGCAAACAAAATGTGATTATAGGCTAAAAGTATCTTTCTCCTACCAAATATGGTCAAGTGATCTTTGGTAAAGATAGGATACCAAATTGACTATCCACTATTTGGAGATGGACTTGTGATCCCAAATGAGTGATAGGTGTTTGCTTGTGGATAAAAGGTCTAGTGTTATGATCTTGGAAGGTGTTCTTATGCCAAATTTTTTAGGTCAAATGATCAAGCTCTCTAGAGGAAGTTTGCAAATGGAAGACTAGAAATTTGGAAAAATGGGATTGATGTGGAAAATGAAGGTGTGGTGGTCACTTATGTGGTTAACTCAATCCTTACTTACTGGGAACAAAAACCTTGGGTTTACTCCAGGGAAGGTAGACCAATTTCAAAGTTTAGCATTGTACTCAATTCTATCATAATGATCTTCTTTAGCTTCTTCTTTTTTGATGTCTTTGATAACGTATCGGAATTGTTTATCACTGTGTGCTAGGTTTTTCCTTTCCTTGTAGATAAATGGTTTTGACAATTTCACCTTCTTATGTTTGACTTTATCGGTCATGGAAGGAACAAAATGAAACCCAATTTCAAGCACAAATAGTGGCTAGACTCAACCAATTTCAAATGCTAGACCAATATAAAAATCTTGAAAATAACCGTGAGTCAAGAGGACCCACTTACCACCGTTTCACTCACTTAAGTTTAGCTCACAATTTCACTCATTTTTGCACTTGTTTGATGTTTGGTGTTAGTTTTGAATGTTTAAACAACCAAGCAAGCAAAACATGCCAACAATCCTAATAAGGTTGCAACTAGGATATACAAGGATTATCTAAAGGGCATCCTCAATATACACAAGGTACATGAGGCCCAAATCTGTAGATGAAAGAAAATAATGCCACATAGATGGGAGGCGATGGTAACCCAAATCTCCACCTTCACTTCCCAAAGGTACAAAGTTGTTTGGGGCTTACCGAAGAGTGACAAGATTTTACTTCCAAGAGAGGCATCTTTCGATTCACCTCTCGATTCTTATACTCAGCTAGAACACTAGAGTTGAGGTCGTCCTAAGGGATGATGAAATCCCCAAGCAAGCCTCCTAAAAAAAAAAACAAGATCACTTATTTCTTGTGCACTCAAAATCAACCAAAGATGCAAGAGGAGAGAATATGTAAGTGGCCTCGGGGTTTAAAAGACACTTGTTCTTTCCCAATGAAGCTTTAAGTTTTGCAATCTACTATTGAAGACACATGTGTTTAAGCATACATTGTTCTTTCCAACTTGAAATCATCGTCAACATAAATAAAAGCATGGATTCATCAACAAGAAAGTAAATCGCTCATGAACATAAGAAAATTGTTGAAAATGAAACCAATTCCCTTAAGTCATTCAAGATTGTGTGAATTCATTTTAAGTACCAAATCCAAATATTTGTTATTCTAAGAATTCATGTCAATTTCCTTAAGGCATTTATGAGTGTATGAGTTCCTTTCAAGCACCAAATCCAAATTTTTGTTATCCTAAGCATGCATTGCAATGAAATGTGAATAAATTTTCCTTAAGGCATTCAAGATTGGATCTAATTTTTTCCCTTAAAGCATTCAAGAGTGTGTTTGGATTTTACTTGTTAATTTGCAACATACATTCAAGGACAAATGGTTATTCATACAAGTTAATTAACCCTTTAATCCTAAAGTGATAAAAATCACTACAAATTTCCAAAGTGATAAAAATCACTATGAGTTTGTTTTTAAGTCTCCAAAGGTTTGTTTCCTGCATGCAAATTTGTTAAGAATCCTTGCAAAAAACCAGTCAGTGAATAATGTGTTTAAAATTGAATAACTCTACCAAAAATTGTAGACGACAGTTGATAGGCGCAGATGACAGAACGCATAGACATTGAAATGCATAAATGCCAAAACCCACAAACACTGAACTGCACAAATGATAGAAGGCAAAAAGTTACAGCTTTCAGTCTAGTGGTAATTTTTTTAGGTGTAGATGATAGCTCAAGGTTCAGAGACACTAAAACACACAAATGATAAAAGTTACCCAGCACACAACGTAGACGATAAAAGTATAAATTGCAGACGACAGTTTGTAAACACAGATGACAGTTTAGGTTTTTAGCAAGTTCAAGTGTGCCCACAATGCAAATGAAAATGTATACAGTGCAGACAAAAATTTGGTTTTTTTAGCAATTGAAATCTACCCACCATGCAAATGACAATTTAAGTTGCGCAGATGACAGAACTAGGGTTTAGTGCAGACTGGGTGGCGTTAAAGCAGCTTGGCGAAGATGCCAATCTACACAAATGCTAGTCTGTGCAAACGTTAGTTTGCAGAGATGATAGAATGCAGATGGCACTACGTGTTGCACAAACGATAATTTATAGGTTTTTGGCAACAAACTAAAAATTCTTGATGGATTTTTGAAAGGAAAATAGGGACATGGGTCCCACCGGGCATGCCAAAATGTATGTAAAGAAACTTTCCTATTGGGAGCAAGAGAAAACAAGAAAACATTAGCCAATATGCATATATCAAAATTTTTAACAACAAAATGAAGACTAACACACACTTGCTTGAGTTTTGCAACTCAAAGCAACCAATAGACTAAGTCCTCAAGCAACCTCAAACAGCTCAACAAAGGCACCCATGAGAGACCTTGTTGGTGTGTTTAGATTGGAGGGATGTTGATGTGCTTTCCCAAAACACAACTATGGTGAATCTCTTGATAGAAAAATGCAAGTATGATAATGATCCTCTACTAAATAAATGAAGAACACCTCAAACAATGGTTATGGATGCAGCCATGCTTGAGAGCATTCAAGGATATGGAGGTGGAAATGCAAGAAAGAAACTAATCTAATATACAAGTGAAATGAGAATGGAAATGTAAGAAACAAGCTAATCTAACAATGCAAATGCAATGAAAACTATCAACTACCAAAGGTTAGTATGCAACATGAAAAATCACTAACAAGCTCAAATGATAAACTAGCATGATAACAATGCATGTGAGGGAGATGAAAATGCTTGAGACAAGGGCTCTATTTATAGGATTGAGAGAGGCCCTGGTGAGGTGGAATCTATTTGGCATCCACATAGGTGCCACATGAGAAACAAGTAAGCAAGTCATGCAAGTGGTCAACATTCAAAGTTTTCTTACACATGTGTGAGCAAATTTGAAAGAAAGAGTGGGTGACAAAGGTGTAAGAGGTGTGGAAGGCATGAGGGGTGTGGGAAGTGTGAGTTTTCTCACACATGTGTGAGCACACACTTAGGATTAAAAGGGGGTTTAGCAATGTGATTAGGAAAATTAAGTGGGATTAAGTAGTGGGTAGGCTTAGAAGGATGAAAGTGATGGTTGTAGAGTAGGTTTTAGGCTAGGTTTAAGATTAAATTAAATATGATTTAATTTAATCACAGGTTTCGCGAAATCAATGGAATGGAGGGATTTAAATAAATAGAATTTATTTAAAAGGGGAATTTATGCAGGATCATGTATTAAATAAATTTAACACATTAGGGAATGGAAGTATTTAAATTAAATTTAAACACATAAGGAAAGTGAACTTATGTAATTAAATTTAATTAAATAAGTAGAAGAGTATGATCAATATAATTAATTATAATCTCAAGGGAAATATTAAATAAATTAATATAGTGCTTGGGACGATTTTAAGAATCTATAATATCATTGTAGAGAACACCTGAATAGTAGGTGACACCTACTCAAGGGAGGAAACAATAGGAAATGAGATCGAGTGAGAAGGGAAAACAATTGCAACTATCACTACCCAGTGATACAACTCCCAAATCTCAAGTTTTGACTTAGACAGATGAACTAGATGATGTGTCGGTAAGTCTAGATGAGGTATTCACTTTACCCATATATGACTTAAATAATTTGACACTTGAACAGATGCAAGAACTACAAACCTTTTTGATATGTAAGGAAAAACAAAAATAGCTAAGGAGAGAGAAAAAGAAGAAACAAGTACTACAAACTATTAGAGATATTTTTGTTGATGCATTTGGAATAACTAAGTAGATGGTCAACATCCATTTTTTGACCAATTAATATATATAACTAATAAAATTCAGGTAGGGGATATAGAGACCAATGGTAAACTCATGCAATGGTCTGAAAGAAGATTTGAACATAAATTTTTGGTGAAAGTCTCTTAGGAACTTGTAAATAGACAAGTAGAGCTTTCAAATTAGTCACCGAGTTACAAACAATTTGAAGATCATTCATTCAATGTACATGAAGTTGAGTGATGTTGAATTTTTTACATTGGAAAATCAATGTTTTGTTGATTTATTCAATTCAGATATGAGGGCAAGTGCAATTTCAATGGGCAAGGATGTAAGTTCAAGCTCCCTTTAATATAATAAGTTGATAACTGGTCAGCAAAGGTTAGCCGAGCTCATGACTAGGGATAGTGAGATCAAAAATAATTTGATCTTAATTCAATTCCAATTTTTGCCCCATTTAGAAATCATTTAAAAAGAAGTATCTATTGCACACAATATTTTGAAGAAAGATACTCATTTTTCCCATGTTGAAGGTTTCATTGATCTAACTATTGAGCTAGAAATTCAAACTCACGTCTTGGAGAAAATAAGAGAACACTTGAATAAAGGCTATGCAAACATCCTAGCAAGCCATAAGCAATTTTTTGATAAGCATCACCTAACCCTAGCAGCCCCAAGCCATCAGTGACAAAAACAAGGGGAAAACATTAGATAACAAGGGGGGAGCAAAAGGGAAAATGAGATAAGGAGGAAATACAAGAAGAAGTCAAAGACATTAGAGCATCCAAATTTTACAAATTTGTATTATAGTCTTAGGGGGAGTATTCATTTTTTGAATGCAATGACTATGAATGACAAAGCATTTTTGCCAATAATGTCAAATGGGGAGATTGTTGATCTCTAAGCCTATGTTGTCTATTAGTGTCCAAACACTTTGACATTTACTAGGTATGGATGAACGGCCATCACTACGGCTGAGTCATCTAGTAAAGGTCAATCATAACAAAGGACTTGTTTATTTTGCATTACATGTCGAATAAGTTAGTGATTTTCAAGCAACCTAGTGGAGACCAACCATATATATGAGCTGAGTTATTTTAGTAGAGACCGAGTAAATCAAAGAGACAATATTTTCCAAAAAAATAGAGAACCACGTGCATATAGAAGTTGAGTGTCATTATGAATGCAAACAATTACCAAGTGTCAGCACATTAAGATGTCGAGCAATTCAGTATTGTCATATGAGTTTGTAATTGTACAAACAATTATGTAAACCATTTTGGCTAACTTGCATATGATATTTAAGGTTTGTAGAGATAGTCAAGATGAAGATTACACATCATCATAGAAGGTAATGATCTTGAGGAATGCAATTCAACCAAACAGAAAATCAGATAGAAATGACAAGATATGATGAATTATAAATTGTCAATTGAGATCTAGAACTTTCATAGAACATCTATTTAAGGAGGATTCTAACCCTAGCATCAGTAATGCATATGGGTATGTGAGCGTGTATGTGATGAGAAGAAGCAAAAAAGAAAGGACAGAATAAAGCAAGGAAGGCTAAGTCTAGATTCAATTCAGACAAGGGCAATCAAAGCAATGAAGAACTGAAAGGAGATATTAGGTTGAGAGATCAAGATCAAAGATTGTATAGAGGAGATCCAAAATAATCTTGTAGATAAAATTGAGGGTCATGTATTGAATCAATTTTGAATCAGGGCAAATCTCTTAATCGAGTGATCCTAACAAGTCTATGTAAACCTCCTAACAGAGTCCTTATAAGTGTGAAATCCTTTAACAAGGTAGGAATTAATAGTCTTGAAGCTTTTAACAAAATAGACCCCTCATAGGGTAGATCATATGTTATCATCAAACATTGTAACCCTAACAAGTTGACTTTATTTTTGCAACAATTAAGATTTGTGGGTTTCATCCCCACCCCAGTTTTTCCTTCACATTGAAGTGTTTTTGGCCTACCAAATCATTTGTGTTATGTGTTGAATCTTTCATGGATGTGATGTATTTTATTTATGTTTTAGTATTATAGTTTTAATGTTAGACCTAAGATATCAAATGAATTAGGTGTGAATTCAATAATTTGGTTTTGAAGTTAAAGTTTCAGATCCTGATTCACCCCCCCGTCCCCCCCGCCCACAAGTATCTAGTTTCCCAATAATCCTTCCAACACTTTACAAGAGATAATTGTTTTAATTTATGCATTTCCCTAATGATCTATAATCATATATTTGATCTATAGACTAATGATTTTGGATGTCTCTTAAGAGTTGAGAACTATGGTAAGTTGAATTGTATATCTCAAGGGGAGTTGAGAAGAATGAGTAATTGATCTATATCTTTAGCCTTTGTCATTAATGTCAAAAGGGGATAATGAATTTGTATTTAAATGGCATCCAAAAGGGGAAAGTATTCTTATGCCTTTGATGTATTTTTTTCAATAACAAAGGGGGAGATTATTGTGGCATTGGGAAGAATGAGTGAGTTTGGATAAAAAATGACTAAAAATGATTATTTTGGAATGGTTGTCAATGATCTCAACACTCTATTACATTAATGTCAAAATGATTTCTATGAAGTTTATAAGGATTTCACTTTGCATATTTTTTATGTTGCAAATTTTTTGGTCGGATTTTGATATGTTGTTAAGTACAATTTAGAGTTATTGGACTTAATTTTTCTTGTTCAAAATGCAATGTGATGAATGTGATATTTATTTGAATGGGATTTTAACTGACAATATTTTATCAATAAAATGTGTTCTTTGCATTTCTTCATAACAGTTTTTTATTATATGATTTTGGAAATAAGGTAGTAATGTTTGGTGCTTCATTCCTTTCAATTGGCATGACATTTTAGGCTCTAAATATGTAGTTTAAAGCTCAATGATGTTTCTATTCTTGGTATGACCAACCTCAAGTGTTTACACTTTAATTTCTTGTCTCAATGTATGAAATAAGATATGTAATGTGAATGATGATATTTTTGGTCTCAATTAAGGAATGTTGAGGTTCGCTTCTCATTCCTCCCCACCTTGAAAATGTTTATCTCCAACCTAATATGTGAAAAAGCACCAAGGAATGGAGATTTTATATGAATTAAAATTGAATTTTTAATTATTTTTCATTTTTCATTTATGATTTGTAATTTAATGAAGTTCATTGGTACAAAAAATAACTTATTTGTAAGGCTTGAAGAGTCATTTTGTACCAAGCAATGTAATAGGTCCTAACATGGTCAAAGTTAGTAAAAGTGTAAAAATGTCCAAGAAAGGGTTTGAAAAGTTTAATCAGTAAAAATAATTCAATTTTGACATGTTAAAGTTGTCTAGGAAGAGTTTTGAAAATATTAATAACATTGTAACTTTACAAAAAAAGTGCAAAAAAATGTAAATGTGCAATCCATTGGTTCCAAAGGGGGTTAGGAAATAAGGAGTTATGGAAGGTTTTAAAAGGTTATAAAAAAAAAATTGTTGTGATCAAAGAAGGGAGCACTTTGGAGTGGATTTGATCAAAGGTTTTCCATTAAACACTCAAATTGTCATATAGCTTTAAGGTATCTATGACTATCACAAAGACAAGGATGCTCACATTTGATATAATTTTGACATTTATATATTTTTGAATTAAATATTCATGAATTATTTTTCTTATGAATTCATTTTCACTTATTTTCATTAAGTTTCATTGAAGTTGCATTGGATTTGACAAAAACTATCAAAACTTTAATTAAGGGTAAATAGTGATCTTAAATTATATTTATCTTATTTCAACAAGTGGAAATTAAATAAAAATTGATGTAATGATGTATTTTATTAGAACAATCTTGCAAAAAAAAAATTTAGAATCCTTTAGAATAATTAAGAGGGGGGTGAATTAGTTATCCAAGGTCCAGATGTACAAATAAAACTTTTCAGTGCTTAATAGATCCATATCCATAAAACCATAACATGAATGCATCCATTAGATCATATAATACCCTAACTTAGTGATGTAGTGCAAGGCAGGAGAATCCCTAATGGAGATGTCCTAACCCCCATCAAATAACCACACAGTGGAACATTTACAATAACACAAGATCTAATACCAAATCACAACTCTTTATTCATAAAATAACTAATTATAGTCAATGTGTCATGCTATAAAGCCTTCCTGGTCATGGATAAAAAAAAGAAATTACAATATTTTAGAAAGATCCCTCAAGATCCAACTCAAATCCTAGCTAGCCCAAATTTGTAACACAATAGTAATCTAGTAGAAACCTCGAAGATCTCAACTTGTGTTCACAAGCCATCAAGCAACCTCCTTCTTTCTAAACTGTAGCCACTAGCTTTTCTCCAAATGTGCTATCTCATCTAGTCCTCTACTAATGATATTTAATCCTCCAATGATCCACACTCCTCCATAATAATTTATACATCAAAACATGCTCCTTATATAGCTAGCTAAGCCACAAGTTGGCTAGTCAAGCATTCATTTACAATATAGGTCTACCTTTGAAGAGTAAACCAAAACTCTAACAAACATCAACAAAACCAAATAAAAAGTTATATTTAGGTACAAAAAAGACCCAAAAACATATCCCTCTCTTAATAAGATCCCATTTCCTCATACAAAATCGTACAAGATGAAAACTCCACATGTTTCATGCAGAAACTGCCTGAAAATCAATACCCAAGAAATATCACAATATCTCCTAGCTCTGATTGACTTAGAACTTTTTCTTTGAATTTAAGGTAGTAATTTAGGTCCTCTACAACCCTTTAAGTGAGAAAATGTTGATTCCTCAAGGATAACTTCACATCCATCCCAAAAGTCATGCACAGAAACCTATTGCAAAACTGGAAAAAAATTGATGCATTTGAAAAATGGCCATATGTCCCAAACCATGATGAATTAGGTCTTCCTCCTTGGATCATAGATATTAATCTAGGCCCTCTTCAATCCCTAAAATTTTTAGCCTTTTGATAATTACAAAAAATTAGTTATGTCACCCACAACAAGCATGCAGAAACTAGAAGATACAACTCCAATAGCAACGTAAAAATGACTCTAACTTCAACATGATAACTCCAATATCTATGTGTAGGATAAAAATTATGTCTAAAAAATATCCCTAACCTTACAAACCATAATTCCACAACTTAAGCATAAATCACCATCATATAGGATTGTTGACTTCCTTAGGATGCTCCTGCATCAGACACCCCAGGTGAGAAGAAAAGATGTTCTTAATGGCTAGAAGAACATCTTTCAGGGTTCAACACATAAACCCCAAACTGCTTCTTAACATACATGTCCTCCACCTCATCAACTTATATGCTCTTTCCTTAATTCTTCTTCTGCAACTATCATCTTCACATCTATCTTTTGTGTACAATAGGTTTGCTTTCCACATTGATCTCTAACCCTTTTAAAATCCTTTAACTCAACTTGGCTACCAATACTCAGGTTCCTATTGAGTTCTCCATTCTACAAAGGAATCAGTGAATGCTTCATGCCACCCTTCCCAACCATAAACACATTCTTGACACAATCATGCATAGCTCTCCAATCATACCGCCAAGGTCTACCAAGTAATATGTGACAACTATCCATGTCCACAATATCACACAACACTTGATCCTTATGCTGCCCAATCTGGAAATCAACAAGACATTGCTCCCTGACTTCCAAATCATGTTCATCTTGTAACCAACCAATCCTATAAGGACAAGGATGTCTTACCCTCTTCAAATGAAATTTTTGAACCATCTCTTCAACAACTAGGTTATTAGTACTACCACCATCTACAATCACATTACAGATCTTCCCACCAGTTGAGTCCTAAACAAATTCCTCCTTTGACAAGGTTTTGGTGTCCTCTTTCCAAGCAACACTTTTTGAATCAACAAGTTATCCCCATCCTTCTCAGGTTCATTTACTAAATCTTCAATTTCTTGCACCACAGTAGTTCTTCTGTTACCAGCCTTAGGACATTCATAAGCTCTATGTCCTCCTTCATGACATCTATAGAAAGTACCCATAAATGAATCTTTGTTTAATCTTTTCCTCTGTTTAACAAGTTTCAGTTTATCTGCAACAATTTGTTTTTTCTTCACCAAGTGACCCTATTTATCCTTTCCTCGAGGATTACCTTAATGTCTCCTCTTCAGCTTCTCTTCTGCTCTCAAAGCATATTGATAAGCATCCTCAACCAAATAAATATTCAGCATGTCAACCTCATCCTAAATATTAAATCTCAAACCATTAATATATCTAGCCACCTTCTCCTTAGACAATTCTCTATGTCCAAACCGAATAGTCAACTTGAAGAACTCCTCTATATAATCTTTCATAGCCATATCCTTCTACTTCAGATTCTACAATTTCTTAAATAACTCAAGTTCATAATCAATAGGAATGAACTTAGCCTTCAACTTAGTCACCATCAATCTTCATGTAGTGATTTTCAATTCACCTTCTTCTTCTCCATCTCGCTATGATTCTTTCCACCAAAGAGCAACATGTCCTTTCAACTTAGTTTGTGCCAACTTTATTCTAAGTGGATCCTTAATATCCTCAAGCTCAAATTAGTCTTCCAATTCACCAATCCAATCAATCATGTCTTCAAGATTCAAAGTACCTGAGAAATTAGAAACTTCCATCTTATGCTTCAACTTTAACTAAGATCTAGGCCTATCAAACTGATCAGCCTTATTTCCCATAGGTCTCTCCATACGATCAGTTCTACCTCCTCCACTTGATCTAGAAACTTCAAAGTCTTCAGAGGCTTCTTCATATCCATCTTCAATACCCACATATTGAGGTACACCACCTATAGCACTTATGATCTCAATGATCATATCACTCTTCATCAACGCCACGTCAGATTGGAAATCTGATTTAACCTTCTCAAATTCAAATCTAATTTCTTTTTTAACCTTCTCTGTGATCCTTTCTTCCATAGCATCACTAAGATCATCAATCATCCTAGGGTCCAATCTTCTTAGGGCCATCTTTCAAGATATTTGCAAACCCTCTGCAATAATCAACCAGATCCAATCTTCACTATGATAAGATCAACCAACTAGTTCAAACCTCCACTCTAATACCACCTGATGTAGTGCAAGGTAAGAGAATCCCAAATGGATATGTGGATGTCCTAACCCCAAGAAAATAACCACACAGCGAAATATTAACAATAACACAAAATCGGATACTAATTCACAACTCTTTATTCATAAAATAACTTATTGCAATCAATGTGTCAAGTTGCAAGGCCTTCCTAGTTATGGCCAAAAACAAAGAAATTACAATATTTCAGCAAGATGCCTCAAGACCCAACTCAAATCCTAGCTAGCCTAGTTCTATAATACAATAGCAATCTGGTAGAAACCTCCAAGATCTCAACTTGTGCTTGCAAGCTACCAAGCAACCTCCTTGTTTCTAAACTGCACCCACTAGCTTTTCTCAGAATGCGTTATCTTAGCTATTCCTCTAAAAATGACATTGAATCCTCCAATGATCCACACTCCTCCATAATGATTTCTACATCAAAACATGCTCCTTATATAGCCAGCTATGCCACAAGTAAGCTAGTCAAGCATTTAATTACAATATAGACCGACCTTGGAAGAGTAAACCAAAACTCTAACAAACATGAACAAAACTAAATACAAATTTATATTTAGGTCCACACATGACCCAATAATATGTATCTCTCTTAGCAAGATCCCATTTCCTCATTGAAATCGTGCAAGATGAAAACTCCACACGTTTCACGTGAAAACTACCCAAAAATTGATACCCGAGAAAAATCACAATATATCCTAGCTCTAATTGAATTTGAACTTGTTCTTCTAAAAAAAGGTATTAATTTAGGTCCACTACAACCCATTAAGTGATAAAAGGTTGATTTCTCAAGGATAACTACACATCCATCCCGAAAGTCATGCATAGAAACCCGTCATAAAATTAGCAAAAAATTGATGTGTTAGAAAAATAGCCATATCTCCCAAACCATGATGAATTAGGACTTTCTCCTTGGATCATATATATTAATATAGGCCCTCTTAAATCCCTAAATATTTCAGCCTCTGAATCATTATGAAAAATTAGTTGCGTCACCCACAATAGGAATGTAGATACTAGAAAATACAACTCCAGTAGCAAGGTAAAAATGGCTCTAACTTCAACATGATAACTCCAAAATCTATGTGCACATAGTAAAAGGATAAAAAATATGTCTCCAACATATCCCTGATCTTGCAAACCATAATTCCACAACTTAATCATGGATCCCCATCATATAGGATTTCTGACTTCCCTAGGATGCTCTTGCATCACTTAGTAGGTTATTGTCCTAGGTCAAAATAACTTTGCAAAAATGTAAACATAAAATACCATAAGCACATTCACACAATTTGACACAAGGATTTTATGTGGAAACCCAATTTGGGAAAAAACACTAGTAGCATGCTACCCAATTTCACTCTTCTAAAGTGATGCCCTGTGAAAGGCCAACCTTGTTAAAATCTACAATACACATTGTTAAATGTGACCTGGTTAAAGGATTTCAATCACCCTATTGGGAATGAGCCTTGTTAGAGGAATTTAGAACATTCCATTAGAATGTCACTTGGTTAAAGGATTTACAAATGATTGTTAGGTCAATCTTAATCCAAAGGATTTTATCCACACTAGTACAGTTGTTAGAAAGCAACAGCAAAACTTGATCTGATAAAAACTTATAACTCACTTGCAAATTACAAATCTTTGGTTCAGTCCTCCATTTTCCTTGGCATTCATACTCTTCATCTCTGATAGCTTCTTTACCCTTAAAGAATTCATCCCCTTAATCCTTCTTTCTTTGTATGCCAATTGTAATCTCTTATGTTTGGCCACTAGATGAAGCAACACCCTAGACTTATTGTCTTCCTTAGGTTCTTGCACATGACAATCTTTTCTTTTGGCTAGCTATCTCTATAAATAGAGAATTTAGATCTTTTGTCTCTTAACCACAATCATCCATTTTAGGGTTAGGTAAGGTTTGATGAGTCTACCTACTTTTCTATTTTAGTTCCTCTAGAAACTTCCTCTATAATCTTCTTTGAATTCACCTCAAAATGGTTTACCTTGAATTCTATGCCACTAGCTCATCATAGTAATCTTCCACATGCTTCACATAATTCAAGAAATCAAATTAGTTGGCTCAGATTCATCAAATCTTTGATTTAACATTGTTCGTTGTCACTCATCACTTACATTATTTTGTTAATCAGTCAACACTAGTTCACTCGGAAAACACTAAAGTTTACAGATGCTCAGCACCAACTAAACTTTACTCAGCATTTACTAACTTTCACTTGGCTTCCATTGTTTGTCTCTTTGCTCAGCACCTATTGATTTTCACTCAACTTCTACTATTTTCTGCTCAAGTTGCATCATTTTCTTGGCAAGGCTTGGCAGACACTTTTCTTTACCTGATCTTCGTCCATTCTTTGCTTGAGTAATCTTTCATTATAGACTTTAAGTAGATAAACAATACACTATAGTATCAATGTCTTACTTGGTCTTAGTGCTCTTTTTATACACTAAATAACTCAACCTTTCTCTAGGTTCTTTTTTTATCTCCTCTTTTCAAATCTTATTCATCAATCAACTACATGATAGCATTCAGACCATAAATCAATTGTCTCACCACCAAGTGTTGGAAATAACAATGGGAAAGTAAATGTTGAGGGGGGGGAGGGTGTTGAATTAGTACTTCGAAACTTTAACCATAAAATATTCACCACACATCCATCTCATAATTTAACATGTAAACTAAAATAGCTAACTACACATGTTCATCCATAGCATGAAATAAATAGCACATAACATAATAAATTTTTTATCCAAAAACCCTCCGATGAGAAGGTAAATCTGAGGTGGGGATGACACCCACAAATCTTCACTACTACAGTTGCAAAGTGTATCCAATTAAGGTTACAATTATTTGATCATAAACTATTGTATTTGGCTATTTATGCCTATTTGGCTTGTTATATAGGTAATTGTTGAATTTTTGAAGTTAATTCATAAATAATCACTCGCAAACAATCATTTTTTATGTTCGTGTATTGATTGGAAGGGGCCTGAAACATATATGGAATTGTAGATATTAAAATTATTTGTCTTTTAGTTTTGTTTTGAGGAAGATCCATTAAGATTTGAAGAAGATATAAGAAGACATATAGAAAGTGGTTTAAAACCATAATTACCTATGGTATTGACATAAAACATCATTATCTCTCCATTATATAGGTAGAATTGTTTTCCTTGATGAAATGATGAAGTTTAGGATTACCTTTAAGACTTTTGAGGTTTTAGAGCAACCCCGTATGGGGGTAACAATCAAAATTGCATATTAAGGATCTCCCATCTCTATGTGGCAGACTAAGTTGTAAGCATTTCAATGTTATGATTGTAATAGTAAACAATTTGAGAGGTTTAGGCACTACCTAATATTGGAATATCTGGTTTGGAGATAAAATTGAGATATTCCATGTGATGGTTGGGTTGGGTAAAGAATCTAGAGGGTACTTGCTTTGTTAATTGGGCCTAATTGCCCTACTAGGTCTTGGTGATCATAAAATTTTGATCTCATCATTCCAAAGGACTTAATATTGGTTATGTGATATGTTTCATAGTTTCCAAAAGGGTATTAGAAAATAGTCTTTGGTTGTCTATGTGATTAGGGAATAGAAATTTGTTTCCCAAAAACTCATTAAGTAGACCTAATAAGGGTTATTGAAACAATTTGACCAAAAATAAAGTGTTGATCTTATTTCAATGAATGTGTTATGTTGTCTTTGGTATATTGAAGTGGTCAAACATAAATTTGAAGGTATCAATAGTAATTGGTGTGAAGTTTTCTCACACCCTCATGAATCAAGGATTTTGATATAATTGAAGAGCACACAATTATACTGGGGGGGTGGAGGGGGCAAGGTTAATTAGTATAATAATAACTTTTTCACTTATAAACTTCAATCCAAATAATAACTTCAAATATCGTAATGAACAATTAGGCACATAACACAATGACGCAAGATTTATGTGAAAACCCAATGCGAGAGAAAACCATGAAAAAATATTGCTTTTATATAAACTTGTTTTTTTTACAAAGGTTTGTAGGTTATGACCCAACCCATATGTTTATGGGCACTAACTCACTGGAAGCTCCAACTCCCACACTTCCCAGGCTTCGACCTACTAGAAGTACCAACCCACATTGCTTGTCTTCATGAGCAACAACCCACTGCACACAAACTTCTCTTCCACCTTGACTATGTTGCTTGCTTCAACTGATGATGGATACTTCAATTTGTACAACTTCCATTCTTTAATCTGATATCTATGAAATTCTTTAACTTCCACTCTTTATAAAATATGTTTTTCTTATTGCACCCCTCACACTTATATTATTCTTTACATCCTTAAACAATTTTAATATTTTTTATAAATTTATCAGATTTGAAATTCTGATAAAAACATATCCTGTGTCCTTTTCTTATTTTTTCTTCTTTCTTGACACTCGCTCTCCTTACTTCATCCTCTTCTCTCACACATAAAAATATATAAATCTAATCAACAATCTAATTATATATATTCCATTATATTAGCCTTCTTCATTTCTTATATTTCACATGTTGACTTCATATATTCTTTTTAATCCCACACTTCTCTTTCTTTATTGTTTATTTTTCATTCACTTTTCTTCAAATGATATATGCTTTATTTATATATATTTGCTCCAAAAGAAAGTCATGTATTTTGGAAAAAGAGGAATTTCACACCTTATCATTGTAATATTTTAATGGCACCTTTTTATTTAATTATTTTCTTAACTTTACTATAATCTCAATTTAATAGCATCCTTTTGTAATATACAAATGACATTATTTTTCTTTAAACGTATGACTTACTCAAACAATCTTGATTAGAACTGCATAAGGAAAATACCATTTAATTATTGACAGTAGGCTGCTTTAAAAAGAATATGTTGTGGTGATCTAGACAGCATCAATCTTTCAAACTCATCAATGCCATTGTTGCACTTATATTTGCTTTTGTTGATTCTTAACTCTTCAAGAGTGTGAGAAATGTTAAAATAAATTCACACCTTTTAATAATTTTCACTCAGCACAAACTATTGTCGAGTGCCAAATTTACTCGCCACCATAATAAACTGAGTGGCAAGAGTGTACCGAGTGAGCTAGGTAGATGAACAACTCGATAACAATAGATGCTAAGTCAACTTGGTAGCCACTGCAGGGTAGAGCTCGGTAGTGTGATTACCGAGTGAACTTGGTAGCCACTGGAGAGAGGAGCTCGAAAGAAGAAAATGCCAAGTGAACTCATCAATAATTATAGAGTTAAAAAAAACTCAAATAAAGAGCAAACAGAGTGACAGACTTTCAATGTGAGTATTACCACCATCAAAACCAAAGAACCCAAGGCTTAAAATATTCAACAATAAACTTCACAAATGCAATGAACAAGAAGCAATGGATTCACGTATGCCTGCTTGCTTGCTATTTAACTTTGATTGAAACTATTACAAAATCTGGGAGCATATGGCTTCTACTAGAAAACCCTAAAATAACCCTAAAACTGGTAAAACTTCAAACTTCATAAACTTTAAACTTGCAGCTCTAATGGCTACATACAATGGTGCCTAGAGCAAACACTGCTTCACAGGATGCACTCAACAAAACAATAAACTTACAAAATGACAGGTAGAAACACGTGCAACTATAGTCACAACAATGATTCCTTCTGTCTCTACAATGATTGATCTGTTGATCACTTCCTTTCCTCTTTTTGTGCTCTGCAACTCTCTGATCTACTCTTCTTCACCTTCACTCTGTCTACTGGTCGAATGGAAAAGAACATTCCTTTTTGTCTTCTACCAAAAATATTTTCCCTCTCATTTGCAAATTTGAAAACTCACCTACCTGTAATAAATTTTTATGACTATTGTGCAGGTCATTAGGGATGGTAGGTGGGTGTTTGGCTCCAGGGACAAATGTTAACTGCATTTAATATTCCAACACTCCCCCTTTGTCCCGAGCTAAACAAATAAGGATCATTGCTGATCCAAATCAACTACACCAAGACACTCTCTTAGGTGTACAAAAGTTCCAATCCCTAATGGCTTGGTAAAAATGTCTGCTAGCTGCTGCTTAGACTTACAAAATTCTACTTTGATATCTCCATTCTCCACCAACTCTCTGATGAAGTGATATATGATCTCTATATGTTTGCTTCTCCCATGGAAGGCTGGATTCTTGGACAATGCAATTGATGAGATGTTGTCACAATAAATTGTGGTTCCATCCTCTTGCCTTTCATTCAAATCTGTCAAGATCCTCCTTAACCAAATAGCTTGACATGTTGCTAAATTTGCTGCTATATTCAGCCTCTTTTGTAGATTGAGCAACAATAGGTTGCTTCTTGGATGCCCATGAAATTGCACCCAATCCCATATGAAATACATATCCGGAAGTGCTCTTCCTATCATCTATACTTCTAGCCCAATCACTATCTGTATAACCAACCAACTTGAAATCATTATTTGCAGTATACAAAATTCCAAATCCCTTGGTACCTTTCACATACCTTAAGATCCTCTTTCCAGCTTGCCAATGGGAATCCTTTGATGTTTCCATAAATCTGGAAATCAAACTTACTACATGCATTAGGTCTGGTCAAGTTGTAGTCAAATACAATAAACTTCCAACCATACTCTTGTATAATGTTGGATCCACTCTCTTGCTAGAGTCTTCCTTGCTCAACTTCAGACCCACTGTTGTTGGTGTGGGGGCTGACTTACTATTTTTCATTTTAAATCTCTCCAAGATCTGCCCTACATACTTTTCTTGAGAGATGAAGATGCCATCATACATTTTTTTTACTTCTATGCCTAGAAAGTATTTCAAGAGAGCTAGGTCTGTCATTTCAAATTCATTTTTCATGGTCTCTTGAACTCACCAATTAGATCCTTGTCATTACCAATAAAAATCAAATCATCTACATACAAGACAACAATCAACATATTTCCATTTGTTGTCTTGATGTAGAGAGTAGCCTCACCATTGCTTTTGCTAAAGCCATTTCTCATCAAATATAAGTCAATCCTACTGTACCATGCCCTTGGAGCTTACTTGAGCCCATAAAGAGCTCTCTTCAATCTATATACTTTGTGTTCTTTACCTACAACTTCATAACCAGGTGGCTGCTCCACATACACTTCTTCTTTCAATACACCATTTAGGAAGGCGGACTTCACATCCATTTGATATACCTTCCATTTGTGTTGAGCTACAATTGCTATGATAGCACGCACAATTTCCATTCTTGCAACTGGGGCATATGTCTCATCATAATCTCTACCATACTATTGTTTGTAGCCCTTGACTACCAGCCTTGCCTTATGCCTATCAATCTTTCCTTTAGCATTGCATTTGGTCTTGTAGACCCATTTCACTCCAATCACTTGCTTCTTGGGAGGCAAATCAGTTAGCTTCCATGTCTCATTCCTTTATATAGCATCTATCTCCTCATCCATGGCCTTACACCATTTCTTCTCCTTAATAGCTTTTTCAAAATATATTGGATCACTATGAGAAAATAATGCAAAATTAACACTCTCATCATAATCTTCATACCTTTCATCTTGGTATATCTCCCTAAGACTCTTGGTCTTTCTTGGTAATAGGGAGGAGAGTGTGGGATTAGAATCTTCATTGCTACTGCTTTGCCGACCAGCTCAGTCTACACTATTACTTGGCACTAACACTCGGTCATGCCTAGAGGAGCTTGGCAATGACTGAGGCTGCTTTCTTTTTCTTCTATCTACTTCTTCTTCTTCTTGTTCATCAGCATCTTCTTCACTCATAATTGGCACTTTACTTGATGTGCTCGGTGACTCATCAATTAAACCATACCAAGATTGATTTTCAAGAAATTCCACATCTCTTGAAAGAGTCATCTTGTTGTTCAATGGGTCATACAATCTATATGCCTTTGATTCTGAGTTGTACCCTATGAAGATGCACTTCACATCTTTGTCATCCAATTTTTGCCTTTGCTCTTTAGGCACATGTGCATATGCAACACATCCAAACACCCTTAGGTGTTCAACTGTCCATCTTCCTCGTGACCATGCTTCCATTGGAATTCTATCACGGACTGCCTTTGTAGGACACCTATTAATTAGGTAAACTGTTGCTGCCACAACCTCTCCCCAAAATTTGGTTGGGAGACCTTTCTCTTTCATCATGCTCCTTGCCATTTCAACAATGGTCATGTTCTTTTTTTCAACCACTCCATTTTGTTGTGGTGTATAGCTGGCTGTGAGCTCTTTCTTTATACCATATTTCTTGCAAAAATTTACAAAAGAATTGGAGGTATACTCCCCTCCTCTATCTGATCTTAGGACTTTGATATAGTGTCCACATTCTCTTTTAGCCTGGACTTTAAATTCTACAAATTTTTCAAATGCTTCAGATTTATTCTTTAAGAAATACACCCATGTCCTACGACTGAAATCATCAATAAATGTCATGAAATAAGTACTCCCCCCAATGGAAGTAACTTGCATAGGATCGACTAGGTCAATATGCACTAACTCTAATGGATATCTTGGCCTCCTAGAATTTCTAGAGTTAAAAGGAAGACTATGTGGCTTACCCAAAATATAAGCCTCACACTTGTCACATGAATTTCTTATGCATGGCAAACCTTCTACCATTCTTTAATTTGACAATAAATTTAAACCAGCATAGCCAAGATGACCATACCTGAGGTGCCATAGCTGTGAGGGGTCTTCAATCACACTCCTTAGAGTTGATTGTGTGGGAAGTGCAGCACCAACTTGAGATGAGAAACATGTCTCTATCCTCAAGGGAAACATTTTGTTCTTTGTCATTTGAACTGCTGCAAGTAAGTTCTTGCTCCCATCCTTTTCATGAATGACACGTGTCATTCTCCATCAGCACTTTGTATCCATTTTGAATGAGCTAACCAATGCTCATCAAATTGTGCTTCATACCAAGGGCAAAATATACATTTTGTATTTCCTTCTTCTCACCTTTCTTGGTGCGGACCATAATAGATCCTTTGCCCACTACTGGTAGGGTTTCATTATTACCTATTTTAATCTTAGATTTGAAACTCTTGTCAATGAATGAAAACAAGGTTTCATTACCACTCATTTGGTTGCTACATCCACTATCGAGGTACCAAACCTCAGGGCTTCCTTCTTCACCAACATTACACATGATGAAGGTAGTGGAATTATTTTCACTTCCCATGTTCACATCAACCACATTTGCTTGTCCTAACTGATCATTTTGCTTCTCCCAGCATTTACTTGCATAATGCTCATATTTATAATAGTGGTAGCATTCTACATTACTCTTATTTGAGTTGTAGTTTTTCTTACCTTCTCTTGAAGTATTTTGTGAGCTACTTTCTCCATCTGCTCTTCCTGATCTTTCTGCTGCAGCATTTTTTTGTCCTCCATTACCTCGGCCTCTGCCTCTGGAGTTTCTACCTGAGCCATTTCTTCCTCTCCCCCTTCCGCCTGGATTTGACTGAGCCTTGAATGCTTTCTCTTGAAGAAGAAGATGTAGATCTATTGATCCTATGCTCGTGGGTTTGAAGAGTACCCATCAACTCATCCATTGTCAAAACAGTGAGGTCTTTTGCCTCTTCTATGGTCATGACCAAATTGTCATATTTATGAGGAAAACTCCTCAATATCTTCTCCACTATCCTCTGCTCTTAATAGTCTTCTCCATTTGACTTCAGTTGGTTAATCACATTTGAGGTCCTTGAACTGAAATTTGCAATTGATTCATTTTCCTTCATCTAAAGGTTCTCAAACTCCCTCCTTATATTTTGTAGCTTTACTATATGGACTTTATCAGTCCCCTTGAAGTTCGTCTCAAGGATATCCCATGCTTCCTTTGCATAATTTGCTACTGCAATCTTTGAAAAAACTGTCTCTATCATTGCTGCTTCAATCAAACTTAATGCCTTAGCATCCTTCCTCCTTGACTCTTTCAAATGAGTCTTTTGTGCATTTGTGAGGGTAGCATACTGAGTTGGGTCTGTCACACTATTGAACCCATTAACTACAAACTCCCACAAATCATTTGCAACCATAATGGTTTTCATCTTTTTTGCCGATGTATCATAATTTTGTCCATTGAAAGGTGATGGCTACTGCCATATCTTTTCTGCATCTCCTACCATGTCAAATATCCCAAGAAAACAAATGCACTAACTCGTTGTGGATGTGGGGCCTCAAAGCTCTGATACCATGTGAGATATTAAAATAAATTCACACCTTTTAATAATTTGGCACTCAGCAATAGTCTGTGCCAAGTGAAAATTATTAAAAAGTGTGAATTTACTTTAATATTTCTCACAAAGAAGATATCACATAAAAATCTTTAGTATCGTTGAATAATCCAAACAATTAAATATTCATGTGGATCTTTGCATGCACATCTATCTGGACTTATAAGATTGATTTCACACTATTCAATATATATATATTTCCTGAACATTTGTTGTTGGCATAGCCTAAAAATAGTATCGACTCCTTACATTGATATGTTGTTTTCTTCTATGCGACTGTTAACTTTGACTTTGTCCACTGTGTGAGTCTTTGTTTCTTCTTATGATAGAAACACACAAATGGAATATAAATTTTTGTACATAAATATCCCTACCAATCATAATATTTTCTTCAATCCACTTATCATTGTTATAGAAATAATCGTCACATATCTGACGTGGGTGTTTACACATTTGAATTAGCATTTTTCACTTCAATTTTTTCTTACAATAATAACCTTGTATGACGTGGCTTTACTTCCATCTTTTAAGAAACTTGTATTAACCATATATAATATAGTATTGATTTTCTAAAACTTATTGCTTCATATATTTGATCCTTGCATACATTTTTGATGTCATACTATTCATTTGGTTTGTTATTATCCCAACGTCCCTATATTTTTTTTATTTTTTATGGAATCCTCTCCCCTTCATAACTAAACTCCTCTTCAATGAGCCACACATTTTCTGCTATCGAAAACACTAATCGTTTCTTTATCGTTGTGTACAAGTCTTCTTGTCATGAAATGCTACTGTCATGTTTTTATCAAGCTTATGTTACAATAACTTTCGAATATTTAATTATTTGTATCATAGTCCCAATAGCTATATTTTGTGTTGACGTATCATGAAGGTTTCAATATCTTGCAATTGAATGTTGCTTCTTATATATTTGCCCTACTAATATAATCATTGTTGTAGATTAACATTTCTTTGACCTATTGTTTACCCAATACATATCACTGTCATATAAACTTTATTTTTTAAACATTGTATATCACTTTCTTCCATCAACTTATTTCCCTTCTATGAGGTTTGAAGTTAATCCTTAAATTTTTTCTGACATGTTCATTAGTATCATCATTCAAGTAATTTTTTTTGGAGATACATTCTATTAAATTCATAAATTCATATTTGTAAAGAATTATAATTCCAAAATCTATGTGTTATTTCAATGGAAGATTGCTTCTTTTTCACCACTATTTTAGAAGATATCTATCATATTAACTTTCTTTGATTGTAATTGGATTTGTATCACTAGACATTCCTTACTTCTCTTGATAAGACTACATTTTCATCACTTATGTTTGTCTTCTTATCAATGAACTATGTATATGTTTCTTTCATGACAATTCAATAACTCATGAGTCTTATTTTTTGTATATACTATTGGCTGCCCTGTGGATTTGAAAGTTGTTCACACGCCATAAATTTGACTCCCCAATACTCATCCCTTGTGATTTCATATCCATACCTTTGACATTGATGAGGTTATTCTAACAATAGTTTCCTTTCTAGTGAATCTCTAATATCAATGACAATAATTCCATCAATCTCCCCATTTGTCATTGATGGAAATTACATATCTTCTAAATCTCCTCATTTCTCTCTCTCTCTCTCTCTCTCTCTCTCTCTCTCTCTCTGTTTGACATCAATGGAAAAGGGTTAACCGTCAAAAGATGTCATCAAATGCCCCCAATTCTCTCATACTCCTAAGAAGAATTCTTATTGCATACTCTAAGACTGCAATTACAATATCTTCCTCTTTCAAGCTTCTCTTTAACATCGATACAATTAGCTTTACATCTTCAAGTCATCATCAATATTGCTCTTTTTTTAAGGGTTTAATGGATATCTCATATGCATCTCCCCCTGAGATCATGCATCCTCACAAACTAGGAGGTCAAGCTGACTTGCACCAATTTATGAAGGATTGAGCAATACAAATCCACAAAAATTTGAAGAACACCTACATGCAAGAACCTGTCACAGAGAAGAAAAATAAAAGAAGAGGCAAGGGTTTTGCTCTAAGAATATGCAAATTATATTATCAAATTGAAATAATGGGAGATATTTACAAAAGATCAATCCTTATAGAAGAAGAGCGAAAAACCTAAAAGGGAAACCGTAAGAGGTAAATGACATTTAATAATTACTAATTAATTATTAAATGGAAGTGCAAAGTGCATTAAGTGAAATCTTAAGAAGGGAGTAAAGGTGATTTAATAAATTAAATTAAATTAACACTTTACTCTAACACGCCCCCCCCCCCGCCTCCCTTTTAAGATGAACAACAATGTAGCTACCAACAATGCAGAAAAAGAAAGTAAACTACAATGTTGAAAGCAAACTTGGGTCCCAGCAACAAGGCCTGATGAGGTACCCAATTACAACCAAATCTCTATGAAATGAAGAAATAGGAAAAACCACAGGGGAAAAATCTTACTCCAAAAAGAGATAGAAAAGAAAAAGGTACAAATGATATCTCTCAAAAGACTCTCTCAAAACCATAAGTATAATGAAACCCCCCATGATAGAGGCTTGAGACTCCATAGCCCCCCTAGAATGGAAAACCTCCTATGTCGATGAATAGACCAATTTGGCTCCAATCTAAAGGAAGCAAAGGCAATGGACAACAAGGATGAAACCCCTAAATGTAAGGTGAAGTTGGAAGTCCTAGCTAATGCTCAAAGGAGAATGCATGAGAATCCTAAAATAGAATCTCTAATAGAGGTGGGATAATAGGTGTATTGAATCTTTCATCTGAGAGGAGATGTGTGTCCTCTAATATATCATCAACAATAGTAGTAGGTGGCTCGATGACTAGAGATACAATGGTAGGAAATGCTGAAGAGTAATCATGTGCAATAGATGGAATCTGAACAAGAGGTGGAGGTGTGGAAGTTACAACACTGGTCTCGAGAACAACACATAACTTCAAGTGACCTGACTTCACCTCAATAGTCTCTCATGAAGAAGTAGAGTGAGTCTCTAATAGTGGAGATGGTGGACCTAAATGACAGAAATAGAATAAGCTAGAAGAATGATCAACAATCCCTATAGAAACAATATTGTCTATCTCACTATCTCTGATGTACACTAAATCTTGTGCAAACTCAATTGCCTTCCTTATCCTACTGTGTGTAATCTGATAAATAGAGAGAAGATTAGAGTAAAAAGATGGAACGCATATTACATCATGAGATGTACCATCATCAATGTCAATAGAACCTTTCCCACATACAATCATAAAAGTGTTGTTCCCCATCAAAATGTGTAGAGTAGGAGAAGCCTCAAAAGAAGATAACAAATCTTGAGAAGATGTCATATGGTGTGAAGCACTTGAATCTAGTAACCATCTAGAAGAGTGTGGAGTAGTAGTTTCATATAGTGCATGACCCTTTCCTAAATCTTTACCATCTGACTAAAATGATGATGATGATGATCAAGATTTGTGATGTGAGGAGGAGGTGGGCCTAATGTGATGTGAGGGATATAATCAATATGAGACTCTATAGAATGTGACTTTTGTTTCTTCTCCTTCATCCTAGATGATGGTCAAGCTACCAATGCATAATTCTATGAGCCTATGAGAGAATCCAACTGAGAGAGCTTAGTTGGATCTCAAGTTCAACTATGTCAAAAAAATTCAAAGGTGGGCATGGTAAATCTAGGATCCAAAGCATCCATAGTGGAATGGAAGGTAGAAGAGAAAATTTGAAAGTTTCCTCAAAGCTTTGATAGAATCATATAAATGCACTCCTTATATGTCTTCTCTTTCCTACATCTCTATAACAAAGTCCATTCTTGTTTGAACCTCATGAGAAGATCCTCAATGGATGGAAAAGAATCTAGTACAAGAGAAGTAAGTTCTGCCTCAATTTGAAGTGCTCTGAACTCATTGATGGTACCAAACAAGTCGTTGAACTTGTCTCACATCTCTTGAGGAGTGGAACACTCATCAAGATGAAACTATAAGCTATCTGAAACACTCAAAGAAATCAAACCCATGGCTTTATCCTGTTAGAGTAATTATTTGTTTGCACTTATTAATTAAATCACTTTGATTTAATTAAATAAGTTGCCTATTACTCTAGTTTTCTTAAGCTATCTCGTAGGTGCATATAATTAATATTTTATATTAATTATAATGTGCAACCTAGCTTTTTTAAGCTTTAGGTTACCCTTTTCGAGTTTCAATCTCCTTTTATAAGGATTGATCTCTTTGTAATTCATTGAATCCGTTCAATAATATTTTCTTCATCTGAATACAATTCGCATGTTTTCTAGATCAAACCCTTGCCTCTTCTTGTCTTTTTCTTCTTCGTGACAGGTTTTGTACATGTAGATATTATTGAGCTTCCTGGATTTGATTGGCATATTTGTTTGGCATATTTGCTCAAATCCTACATATCCATCTTATTTCTTTGTTGCAAAGTCTAATATCGACTCTGAAATACTAGTTGCATTGTATCTAAGTAAGACCACAAACCCTTTGAACGGAGAAGTTGTTGCATATGTGATTTCCATGTGTGATGGTTGTGTGGGTTTAGAAGTACTAGACAAGAACAGGTCTCGGCCATTGTTTTAAGAAAATGTTTTGAAGTTTTCTGATATGTTGATATTATAACAAAAAATAAAAATAAAACACTCCCCACAATGCAATAAACCGAACCCCATCTTGTTGAAGGAATGTGTATACAAGACGAGAATTTAGTTGAGTATAACAAATATCTGGTATAAAATACTAGTGAAATGACAAATAATCTTGAAAGTTCTCAAGAATATCTTTATGGCACTTCTTTTGGATCAAAAAAAGGAGCTATAACAAGCAAGTTATGCCCCCCAAAAGAGAGAAGGCATCATCTGACTTTGAAGGAAATAATAGGTACTAAACTGAAAAAAAAATTCAAAAAATACCTTTGTCATTGTCTTCTTTTTTTAATCATATTTTCAGCACTTCTTTTAGATCGAAAAAAACACCTCTGTATGCTCAAGTAAGAGCAAAAAGACTGTCAAGGCCTCCAGAAGGCTAGAAAAAAAAATTAAATAAATAGATAAAATGCAAGCAAAGTTTGAGCAACATGGCCGGCAGTGGTGACTCATGGGTCAAGCGAAGGCATAGTGGCAAGCGCCAATGATAGTGGCAGTGCGATGGTGGCATAGAGGCAATCAAAGTTGTTGGTCACTAGCTGTTTAGCGGTGACCATTTGCAATTAACAATTTACTGCTAGCGATTTATAAACTGCGGCAGTCTTTTTAAAACCATCTATGTTAAGAAAATTATGGTTTTTCCATTGGTTTTGTCTTTTTTTTACATTTTTTTGCCTCAAAGTGTGTGCCATAAGTCATACGGTCCTGGTATGCAAAAAAAATGCCTCCCTAATCAAAGTTGTCCAAAATTGACAAATTTTATATGAAAATAGAGGTTTTAATGCCTTCTAAATCCAACCATGAGATCTGTTTGGCCTCAAAGTGCTCCAAAAATTAGAGACTCCCTATTTTCATAGAAAATACCTTTAAAAAGCTAGATCTATTATGTCAAACCCTTGTTCTTCTTTTTCTCCAAATAAGAACAAGTTACAACAAGTCAAACTCTGATACCGTGAAAGATTTGAGCAATACAAATCAACAAAACTCAAAGAAAACTTGCATGCAAGAACCTATCATGGAGAAGAAAAAGCAAAGAAGAGGCAAGGGTTTTGCTCTGAGAATATGCAAATTATATTATCAGACTAGAAGAATGAGAGATATTTACAAAAGATACATCCTTATAGAAATGATCAAAAAATCTAAAAGGGGAACCCTAAGAGGTAAATGACATTTAATAATTGCTAATTAATTATTAAATAGAAATGTAAAGTGCATTAAGTAAAATCTTAAGAAGTAAAGGGAATTTAATAAATTAAATTAAATTAACGTTTTACTCTAATAGTTTCTTCCATTTTGATAATTCTACCTTGAGGTCCATAAAGATTCATTCTTTTGTATATTTTTGTCAAGTTTCTTTCTCCATGAAAGGATAGGACCTTTCTTTTTTTTTTGGTATAACTTCTTTTGTATTCATTATGCGATTTCATTTATCTATATTTGCAGTGTTGCACTAGGTGGTCATCATTACTTATTTTCCATCCATGAAAGTTTATATATCGTGCTTTGCATTCTCTCACTCTATGACCAAAATAATTGCAAGAGTGAAAATATCCATAAAAGTTGGGTTTATATCTATTACAAGGTAATTGGTAAATACTTGCTTATTAATAACAGAGACCGAAAGGTCAATTTATACAAAAGGAAGAGACGATGTTTCCTTAGGAAACGATCGTAAAGAATAGAAACATTCTATTCCAGAGAAAGCAAAAAATGAAAGCAAACTAAAGCTAAAGATATTTACAAGATAACCATTAACTAATAATAGACGTCTTATCTATTATTGTAATACCCTCCCTTAATGGTTAATCTATCTAACACACCAAGCTGTCCTCTGAATTTGACAAACTTATCAGGACCAAGAGGCTTGGTGAGAATGTCTGCAGTCTAATCTGAGGTAGGAACATACTGCAGATCTATAGTCCCGTCTTCAACCAACTGTCGTATGTAATGACAATGAACATCCACATGCTTGGTTCGTTCATGGAAGACTGGATTCTGTGCTAACTTGATAACGCCTTCGTTATCAACAAATAGAGTAGTCGGTCCTGCTGGTGACATCTGCATATCCCCAAGCATCCGACGAAGCCAGACAGCTTCACATCTTGCCTTAACAATCCCTCTATATTCAGCCTCTGTAAAAGAGAGAGAAACTGCCTGCTGCTTCTTGCTGGTCCATGTGACTGCACCGGATCCCAAACTGAACACATATCCAGATGTTGACTTTTTATCATCAACAGAGCCTGCCCAATCTGAATCTGTGAACCCACTGAGTTTAGGATTAGAACTCCGAGAATACAAAAGTCCATAATCAGAAGTGCCTTTCACATAACGAAGCACACGCTTTGCTGCCATCCAATGATCAGCCTTAGGAGCTGTCATAAAGCGTGAAATATAGCTGACTGCGAAGCTGATATCAGGCCTAGTAGCAGATAGGTAGATGAGGCTGCCTACTAGTTGCCTATACGTAGTATCATCAATGGAAGGAGAATCAGACTTGGCTGATAACTTGAGACCTTTCTCCATAGGTGTAGATGCAGGTTTGCAATCCTGCATTCAGAATTTGTCTAACAAGGCTCTGGCATATTTGGACTGAGAGATGAATATACCAAAAGACTGTTGCCAAACTTCAACACCTAAGCAATAATGCATGAGCCCAAGGTCAGTCATATCAAAAGACTGGCATAAGTGTTGTTTGATTCCCTGAATCAAAGATGCCAAACTGCCAGTGATGATCAGATCATCCACATAGATAACCAGAAGGATGATGTCACTGTCAGTAGTCTTGATGTACAGATTTGAGTCTAGAGAACTCCTCTTGAAGCCTTGATCACTGAGGTACGTATCAATCTTGATGTACCATGCCCGAGGGGCCTGCTTCAAACCATAGAGAGCTTTTACCAATCTGAGAACCTGATGGTCTTTACCAGCAACCTTGAAACCAGGAGGCTATGTCATGTAGACCTCTTCATGGAGATCACCATTCAGGAAAGCACTCTTTATGTCCATCTGATGGACCTTCCAGCCAAACTGTGCTGCCATGGCTAGGACTAATCTGATGGTGCTCATCTTTGCAGTAGGAGCAAAGGTCTCCTCATAATCAATGCCCTGACGCTGAGAAAAGCCCTTTGCCACTAAACGAGCTTTGTACTTATCCAAAGTACCATATGATTTGTATTTGATTTTGTAGACCCATTTGCAGCTAATGGGTTTCTTCCTTGGGGGAAGATCAGAAAGGACCCAAGTGTTGTTCTTCAGCAGGCTCTGGTGTTCAGATTGCATGGCCTGTTCCCACTCTGGAATTCCTTTAGCCTCGGAATATGTTTGAGGTTCAAACACACTGTGAATGTTGGCCATAAGAGCAAAGTTAACAGAATCTATAGTTTTGCTCTTTTTCCAAGTAGTTCTCCCATCAATGAGCTCATCATCATGAAGATCAGCAAGTGTCTTAGCCCACCACTTAGGCCGGAGAGGAGAATGACCAACAGTAGTACTAGGAGATGCTTGATCAGCAGGGTCCTGATCAGAAGAATCTGGATCAAACTCAGGTGAAGCATCTTCAAAACGAGGTGATCCTGCAGGAGAAGCTTGAAAAAACTTCAAATTTCTTGATGAAAAATGGTTGAATCTGCTTCCCAGAGCACGATGACAGACTGAGACGGCTAAGAGCATGAAGATTTGATACAGAAACATGCAGATTTTCACCCCAAAAACGTGAGTCTTCAAAAAATGGCCACGATTTCCAAGCGATTTGCAGACCCGTAATTCGAGAATTTCTCCAAGCAGAAAAACCCTAGGTGGGTTTTGGAGAAATTAGCTGAAATAATTTTGGAAAAAATTAAACAAATAATTTCAAGAAGAAATTATAAATTTTTCCGAAAAAATTTAAGTATTTAGCTCTGATACCATATTACAAGGTTATTGGTAAATACTTGCTTATTAATAACAGAGACCGAAAGGTCAATTTATACAAAAGGAAGAGACGATGTTTCCTTAGGAAACGATCGTAAAGAATAGAAACATTCTATTCCAGAGAAAGCAAAAAACGAAAGCAAACTAAAGCTAAAGATATTTACAAGATAACCATTAACTAATAATAGACGTCTTATCTATTATTGTAATAATATCCTTCCTTTTCGTTTAATCCTATTTAAATTTAACTCCTTTGAATTTTGTGGATGAATCTTGTATACAACAACCTTCTTTAAAAAAGCCTTTAAATTTATGATCTTGTTTGGTATCCTCTCCTTCATATCCTACTCTCGTCTTTCTCATGGATGGTCTTTGACTATCAATTATATCTATCCAAATTTCAGAACTCTTTTCAAACTTGAGATTAATATTTAGTTTGGTAGTGGTTTTCTCTAAATCACTTTTCAACATGGTAACTTCTTCCTCTAACTTGGCATTCTCTACTTCTTTAGCATTCAACTTTTTCATCATCTCATCTCAATCTCATTTAGCTTCTTTTAATTGCTCTTTCGAAGTTCCAATTACTTTGCTTGATTCCTTTTTGGATTTATATAATTCTTGAATTTGTGCTTTTAGTTTTGCATTCTTTTTTTTAAGCTTTCTATTTTCATTGTAAGCATAATGAAGTTCTTCCATGATATCAACATCCTCTTCCTCTCTCTAGGGCTCTTCTTCATCTTCTGTAGATGTAATGGATCCTTTTATGAGTTTTCCATCACTTGGGACTTCTTTAGCATTTGATTCATTGTCATTTTTTATCATCTCTTTTCCATTCTTCACAACGTCATCTTCATTTGTCACATCATCACTTTCCATTGCCAAGTATTTTCCAAGTGTTGCCTCATTACATGCATTTTCCTTCATATAATTGTGTGTATTTGATTCTATAATGTCAATGCAATCATTATTGTATATAGTGTTAGCTCCTTTTTCAAATAATTCATTATCGATCACTTCAACTCTTTACTTGGTGCATTATTATTAATATTCTTCTTTGTATTTCCTTTCCTCTTATTTCATTTCCTTCTTCCCGTGTGTGCTTGATGGATATATCTTTAAGTTGTTAGGCTTTATAGAAGGAACTCACTCTGTTACCAATTGAAGAGCACATGATTATACTAAGGCAAGGGGGGTGAATTAGTAAAATATTAAATTTTCCAATTTTAAACTTTAATCCAAGCAATAACTTCAAATATTGTCATGAACAATTAGGCACATAACACAATGACACAAGATTTATATGGAAACCCAATGCAGGAGAAAAGCACGGCAAAATATTGCTTTTATATAAACTTGTTCTTTTTACAAAGATTTGTTGGCTATGATCTACTATAGGCTCCAACCCCTATGTCTATGAGCACTAACTCACTGGAAGCTCCAACTCCCACACTTCATGGGCTTTGACAAACTAGAAGCACCAACCCACACTACTTGTCTTTGTGAGCACCAACCCACTACACACAAACTTCTCTTCCAACTTGACTATGTTTCTTGCTTCAAGTGATGATGGATACTTCAACTTTCACAACTTCCATTCTTTAATCTGATATCTATAAAATTCTTTAACTTTCACTCTTTATAAAATATTATTTTCTTATTGCATCCTTCACACTTCCTTTTGTAATTGTTGTATGAATATATAAGTCCAGTTAAAAATTGATCATATACATCTCTTCTTTTTCTCACTTATATTATTCTTTACATCTGTAAAGAAATATATATTTTTATATATTTACCATAGTTGAAATTTTGATCAAATACATATCCTCTATCCCTTTCTTATTTATTCTTCTTTCTTATCACTCATTCTCCTTAATTCATATGATTCTCTCTCACACGTATAAATATATAAATCTGATCAACAATATATATATATATATATATATATATATATATTTCATTATATTACCCTTCTTCGTTTCTTATCTTTCACATATTGAATTCATATATTCTTTTCGTTTCCACGCTTCTCTTTCTTTGTTGTTTCTTTTTCATTCACTTTTCTTCAAATGATATATTCTCTATTTATATCTATTTGTTCCAAAAGAAAGTCATGTCTCTTGGCAAAAGAGACGTTTCACACCTTATCAATGTAACCTTTTGATTGCACCTTTTCATTTAGTTATTTTCTTAACTTTACTATAATCTCAATTTAATGACACCCTTTTGTAATATATGAATGACATTATTTTTCTTTAATCGCATGACTTACTCAACCAATCTTGATTAGAACTGCATAAGCCCAATACTATTTAATTATTGATTTCACACTATTCTATATATATATATATATATATATCCCAACCATTTGTTGTCGTTGCTTGAACATAGTATCGAGTCCTTAAATTGTTATGTTATTTTCTTCTTTGTGGTTGTTAACGTTGACTTTATCCGTTGTGTTAGTCTTTGTTTCTTCTTATAGAAGAAACACACAACTCAAATATGGATTTTTGTATCCAAATATCCCTGTCAATCATAATCTTTTCTTCAAACCGCTTATCGCTGCTATAGAAATAATCATCACATATCTGCTGTGGGTATTTACACGTCTGAACTGGCATTTTTCACATCATTTTTCTTCACACAATAATAACCTTGTGTGACATGCTTTTACTTCCATCCTTTGAGCAACTTGTATTAACCATATATAATATAGTAGTGATTGCTTAAAACTTATTGCTTTATGTATTTGATCCTTGCAGACATAGTCGTTGTCGTATTGTTCATTTGGTCTGTTTTTATCCCAACGTCCCTACATATATTTTCTTCTTTATAGAATCCTCTCTGCTTCATAACTAAACTCCTCTTCAACGAGTCACACATTCACTGCTATCAGAAATACTAATGGTTGCTCTATTGTTGTGTACAAGTCTTCTTCCCGTGAGATGCTATCATCGTGTTTTTATCAAGCTTATGTTACAAGAACTTTGAAATATTTAATTGTTTTTATCATAGTCCTAATAATTATATTTTGTGTTGATGTGCCCTTAAGGTTTCAATATCTCACCATTGGATGTTGCTTGCTATATCTTTGTTCTGCTAATATATTCATTGTTGTAGATTAACATTTCTTTGACCTATTTTTACCCAATACATATCACTGTCATATAAACTTTGTTTTTTAAACATTGTATATCACTCTCTTCCATCAACTTATTTCCCTTCTATGAGGCTTGAAGTTAATCATTAAATCATTGCTGACATTTTCAATAGTATCATCATTCGAATAAGTTGTTGGAGATACATTCTATTAACTTCATATTCATGAAGTATAATTTCAAAATCTATAAGTTATTTCAATGTTAGATTGCTTCTTTGTCACCGCTATGTGTTTTAGAAAATATATATCATATTAACTTTCTTTAATTGCAATTGGATTTGTACCACTAGAATTCCCTCATTGCTCTTGATAAGACTATATTTTCATCATCTATGTTTGTCTTCTTATCAATGAGCTATGTTTATGTTTATGTTTATGTTTATGTTACAATCCAATAACTCGTGAGTCTTGCTTTCCTTATATAGTATTGGTTGTCCTGTGGATTTGAAACTTGTTCACACATCATAACTTTGACACCCCATACTCATCCCTTATGATTTCATATTCATACCTTTGACATTAATGAGATTATTCTAACAGTATTTTTCTTGTCAGTGAATCTCTGACATCAATGACAATAATTCCATGAATAATAGCCTCCTAAAAAAAATTGTGTTTGTTGAACAAGTTTGGTTTGTGTGACAAATTTGTTGAGTGTTGTTGAGCCTCTAAAAGCTTGTGAACATCTCAAATGTTCATTTCTTTTGTTATTGAAAGGGTGCCATGTTTGAGAAAGGAACCTAGTTGAGGTCCTAAACCAACTTGGGTCTATAGTAAGGTAAATGTCTCCAAGAGTTCTAAGTTGTGGAACTTTGGGAATAAGTTTGTTGTGGGTTGTTGTTTTTTGGGTCTTATGAGCACCTCTACGTCATTAATTTAAATATTGTTTGGTCCTTTCATAACATATAGTGGGAGATTTCAGAAATGTAAATTTTCTATAAATAAAGGATGAAATATTCTTGGCATGTTGTGGCATATGTGTGTATTTTTGTGAAAGCATTGGAAGTATGTATAAGTGCAATGGAAATGTATGAAAGAGGATCTACCTCCCTGATTGCATAAGTTAAGTCTGAAGAGTGGTGCAAAACAATGTGATCGTTAATGTGTTGGCTAACAAAAGAAAGGAGCCAAATTTGGCAACAAATATTTTACTTGTGATGTGGTTGTATACCACTAGTGGATCTATTCTCTCTTATCCTTCTTCATATGAGGAAGCCAAAGTTTTGTACGAATCTTTCAATTGTGATGTTGTATATCAGTGGTGGATCTACTCTCTTATCCTTTTTCACATGAGCGGCAAGCTCTCTAACATTCTTTAGGTATGAGCCCTTTGGTAGTGAGCCTTTAACAATGAGCCTTTCTTGTAATCCACCTTAACTAGTGTTCATATATTTACATATATTTTTTTCTATCATTTTTCTCTTTACAAATTTTTCCACCTAAATGTGGTGCTTCATGTGTTTATTGAGGTTGTGTTTTTCATGTTCATATATTTTAGTAATTAATTGTTTTAAAGTAGGCTTGGTGGAACTGATTAAAAAAAATTATGTTTGTGGATAGATTATTGTTGAATGTGACAACTAGCTTTGTCTATTTTAAGCTGGGCAAAGACCTAAAGAATCTTCATTTCGGACATGCTAGACACTCTTTAAAACCTCCATAGAGCGAGGTAGCCTTATACATATTGAGGTGTGTGAATTTTGAAGGAAGATTCAAATCCCTACTCATACCATTTTATCTTATTAATCCATTTTTACCATAAAACTATTTTCTTCCCTTTTTTGTTAGTACATCAAGAGATAGTATTACTATCGACCTCTTGAGTTTAGAAGACCTTTTATTTATCGTCCTCTTTACAAAAAGAAAGATGTTGATGGGAAAAGAACAAAAATTTATTTTTATTAGAGTTTTGGTCATTCAAAAATCCCTACCTATATTGATAGTTCCTGGAACAATACCAAGCATACCACTGAATCAATGTTAGAGTCGAAGGGCTACGCATCCAATGAGAAGTATTCACAATATCATAAGCATAGAAATTTGTAAGGTACCAACTAATAAATTACTTGCTTAATGTAGACTCTTTTGACTATAGAGGGAAATTGAGTGGGTTAAGAAAACTTGTAAACTATTAGTTCCCATCCATGGCAATCAAATGGAGATCTTAACATCTCACATACCCCATACTTCGACTCCCATTAACCTCCATGGTGTCAATTCCATGAACTAACACAAAGAATTTAAAAACCAAGTGTTCCTTACATAAAGAACAATATTGATTATCACAAATTGAAATATGTTCATGAAAAAGTAATATATCTATATTCAATATAATAAAATATCATAAATTGCCTATAGACATAAACATATTCATGATAGCCTATAGATCTAAACATATCTGCGTTAGCCTTCAAATTTAATATATAAACATAATACATTACCTCTCATGTAGACCCATGGTTTTCCACTCTCCTTTAATTTTGATGCTTGAATCACATCATGGTTTGTACCGTTGACTAGGAAAGGAAAGGGGCTTTTATAGTCGATGACACCAACCATAGTATTTGGGTTGACATATGGTGATAGTAATATGGGACTACCTCGTACTCCTTTTCAGGAGGTACCTAACTACACTAAAAATGAGGCGTACATACCCTACCTCCAATGGGATTTGAACTTGTGACCTCTCTTTCAAGAGTATTAGTTCTCCACCACTAGGCCAACTCAGGGTGTACATTTACCCGATGTTATCCTTTTTATGTGGTTGGTTCTTCTTATCAATCAGCTTTCCTTTTCATGGTGGGTCCATGTCCTAAACTCCTAAACCTTTCCCTATGATAAATGCACCTCCTTGTTTAATCTGTATTTTACTACTCACCTTAATACACGTCACTCCCTCCTTTTCTTTCGATTACCTTCTAAATTTTGGCGAGTTCCATGTCACTATTACTCCGTAGTTGTTGCTTGCTTGTTTAATAAGTATTATGTTTTATTTTATTTGATGCATTATATATCCCTCCTCTATCCATATCCTTAGGTGCCACATTTGTATTTCAATATTAACTAATTGCACACTTTCTCTTATTGCTCTGTGATAGCCCACATTGGATAACAGATGTGTTGATCTATTTTTACATTGCCTGATTGGTGGGTTTCTATTTCAATTATCCTTCCATGTATATTGGATTGATCCCCATTCCCTTGCACAATGACAGGAAGGATTCATTTATATCTAATTCACCCTGATTAATCGATGTGATGAGATGTACTAGATATGTTTGCCATGACAGATTTATAAAATTCTGAAGTTTATTTCATGTCCCTCTCTTTGATCGATGTGGTTCTTATAAGTACCCATATGAATGGGTCACGTCTTCTTGCCCACTTTAATAGTTATTATTGATTTTCAAGCATTTAGGAAGTATGGTTAGGAGTGAGTAATAGGATATATTTATCCATTCATAAATTGACCTTTGTAAATGCTCATTACTTATATTTTACAATTACTTTTTTGCATTTATTACATATTAATTTGTTGATTAATAATTATTTATTTTTTATTCAATACATTTATCTTTTATTAATCATTTGATTAGTAAATAATTAAGAATATAATTTATGGTTAATATTAGAATTACACCTCCCTATATATAAGACACCTACCCTTCTCTCCCTAAAGACATTTTCTTGCATCTATCCTACTCTACATCCTTGAGGGCCCATTTGGTTGCTGGCATAGGAATTGAAAATTAGAATAGAAAAATGGAATGGAAATGGAAATAGGGAATGGGAATAGAACAAGGCAATTCCAATCCTGTTTGGTTCACTTGGAATTCGATTGAGAATATGTTAATCCATTGTTTGGTTGTACAAAAATGGAATAGGAATAAGGTTAAGTTTTGTATTTAAAAAAATATTTCCCTTAAAAAAATTTGTTTTTTATTTATTATTTTTTGGTTAATTTTTTCAATAATGGTAAAAAGGTTTATTTATTTTCATTTTTATTTTATTTATTTTATTTATTTCATTTTTTAAACATATAGATATAATAAAAACATGTTATTAAAAAAATGTTGAAAAAAAATCAAAAAAATCCAAAAACTAAAAAAAAAATTAAAAATTATTATTATTATTTTAAATCAAATTAGAAATAGGAATGGCCTATTCCCATTACAACTATTTTTTGGCATAGACATGCTCATTTTAGGGGCAAAATTGGAATGTTTTCCTATTCCCAATTCTAATTGAGCATAACAAACAGTGAATATAAAACATATTCTAATTTTCTCTTCCTATTCTAGCAACCAAACTGGCCCTAAAAGAATTGTCAATTGCGGTTGACTAAGTTGTTTAGAATTTGGAGTTCTTTAGGAGACCTCTAAAACATGGCATTATCTCTTGAAAGAATTCCTCATAGAGATGAGCAAGATTTGTATCCAATTGCTTATAATATATTATTTTCAAAAGGGATGTATTCTAGGTACCTATAGAGAAGCACTTTAGAATCTTCCAAAACTGGGATATTGTCCCCAAGTGAACAAGCTACTTGCTTACTACACCGATCAACAAAGAAGATGTCATTTAAGGAGGAAGTGATTTAACAAACCAAAAATGCTTGCACTAGAGTAGGACATGAAAACTATTAAAGTCAATAAGTGCATAATGGTCATGAAGTTTTGAAATAAGCTACAATAGAGTCATCAAATTTGAATAAAAAATATGCATAAACCTCATGAAAGTGTGAGCTTCAAAAATGTTACTCTTTTCAAAGGGTTTTCCATCTCACTTCTCAAGTGTTCCTTTACCTTTTTTACCATGCTTTTTTATCCCAGCAAGAAGACATGTTCCTATTGTTACTATTCCCCTTGATTCGTTCTTATCTTTGTTTATCTAGATATGTGTTTCACATTTCCCTAACTTAAATCGTCCTACTAACTTCAACCAAGCAGTCATTCCTATATAAGCCCAATCTATCAAAAGACAACCTCTCTTTCTCCAAGATAGAAGATCATATGAAAACTATCTCAAGCACAATCTCAATGATCTCACCAGCCTTGTATTGCATGCTTCCCTCCCCCAACTAAAACAAAAGACCCTAAATATGAGCTACATAATTCCCACTTGGTCAAACACAAATGGATAAGTACACAGCTTACAATTTGACCAAAAAATCGTCACAATCTAATAAAACAACCTCATCAATCTAAGAATACAACCTCAATAATCCAACATATATTATGGGACCTTTAACCCCCGTGTTTCTGAACAACTGAAAATAAGCTCAAATGGATTCCAAAAGACAAAGTTATGCAAACATAGATACAAAAAATCACATGTGTCAATGCCCTTTCGGCACTATACGTCTATGCAATCTATAAGAAACCAAATGCAGACTGATCTCCGTAGCTACTGAGCAAGAACATGATTTTACATCTTGTGCACAGTATAGGCTAAATAGAGCAGATGTTCAAGGCCACCATGAGCTTTTATTATCTAGGAGTATAGCATCCCATTTACACTACTTTAAATGAATAAAACATGGCATCAAATTTTCATCTTTACGCAGGAGACTGACAATTCATGTTGATAAATTATAAGAAGTTGTATAACCTTACTGGCATGCATTTGATCATTACTTCTTATTAGCCACAATTATTTACATACATGGCATCCTGAAATGCTAGAATAGCTTATTACAAAATGATTTTTTCGCAGACTTGAATCTATTATAGAATGTGTACCTCAACAAATAGAGCCTTCAGAATAAAATATACACTTCCCTTCAAATCTTTGAAAACCCAGAGGTCAAAACCTTCTAAATAGTGTATATAAGCACAGTAAATATTTACTGTTTTATGTCACTACAGTTTTGAAGAACTATTAAGAAACCTGTAGGTAAAATTCTTCTACATGTCACCTGTAAGTCAAGCAAATATTACTATTTTATGCCAAATAAATTACTAAAGTTTTTAGGTATTTGGGGAGCATCAAGGTAGCTCAAGGTAGCTTCCTCTTGCAATAAGGAATGTTGATTCACAAATGCCTTCAAAATACTTGAAACAAAAGCAAAACTTGGATGAGATTTTGGTGACATGCATAACACCCTGGGATGTCATCAAGTAGAATGTGTATAACTCAATTCATTGCAGATAATGGGTCTGCACATAGTCCTGGTGAGAACAACAGTGAAGGGAATTTCACCAAGCATTTTTCCAAAGCACTAAAACAAAAGACTGAATGTATTGATACACCCTCCAGATGAAAGATGAAAGCACTGGGAAAGCATCTAACTCTTCAGGTCAAACACCAAAAGGTACTAGAATATTAATAAACTGGACCAATGAAATTCTGACAATTATAATAGTCGATAATATGAGACTATTTCAACCTTCACTGTTATTTTGCTATTATCTTAATTGTTGAGCATTTTCAATATTTGCAGCATTTTGTCTAAATTGCAAAGGCCATCAGTCAGGTGGATAGTCGAATGTCTTCACCAAGACAGCTTTTTATGTAGAAATCTTACAATATTCATTTGCGAAATATGAACTATCTTAGACCTCTCCTAAAATGAAACTTAGGCTACTAGACATCTAGCACAAGAGCTTAGGATCATGGACTAGAGCTAAGGCAACAAGTTGAGCACTCGATGTGGGGTTGAAATTTAACTATGATTCTACCTACAGCTCCATTCAGTCAGCAGCTAGAAATAATTGATTCTCCAAAAAATTATCATTTAACTGAGATGACTGATTGAACCGTGTTTCCTATCTGGTAGTGTTTATAAAATAACTAATCACTAATTCTGACAATGTTTTTATTGGCTTAAGTCAGATTGATTGGACCATGTTGCTACACAGCAACAATGCATCAACATTTTCATCTAAGTTACCGGTTCGAGTTCGGTTTTGTTGATTTTCTGGGAGGACCACTTACAAATGTAATAGCACTATCATAATATTTGGCATGTGTTTTTCAAATGCATCGACCTCTTGCATTTATACATGGTTTAAGACAAGAAGAGACGGAGCTATGTTTTTTCATTAATTAATATTTAAGATTTAAAATTAGATAGTTATTATAAGATTACACACACACACACAAATTGTCTAATATTATTAATGATAATAATTAGTCATTCCAATGTATCTCATGATTAAATTAGTCTAACTGAAGCTCCAATATTAACACTCTCTTAACTAGGAAGAATAAACACATGACCATATATTACCTCAATGTAATATAAAAATATCTTTGATCAAAAGATATTCAACATTTTGATATCACATGTGATATAATGAGTATTGGCCTTCCAGAATATTAACATTTGATATTCACCAAATATTCAAAAGATTTGATATCACATCTGATATCATGCATATTGGTCTCCCAGAATATTGACATTCGATATTCACCAAGTACTCGAAAATTTTTGATGTCACGTCTAATATCATGAGTTTTGGTCTCCCAGAATACATGATATTCACCAACTATTCAAAATGTTTGATATCACATATGATATCATGAGTATTGGTCTCCCAGGATATCAATGATATTTATCAAATACTCTTTGAGTAATGGCCTTCCAAAATGTTCAGATGGAAGATACTCACCAAGTATTGTGAGTAATGACCTTCCACAACATCAAGTCGCACGATATTCATCAAGTACTTTGTGTAATGGCCCTCCAAAACATCAATATGCATAACATTCACCATGTACTCAAAAATTGTTTATAAGGTATGTGCACATGCATTCTGAGAATGTTTACCATACAAATATCCAACATGCAAAGTATAATCTATCATGATCTGCACAGATATCGTAAGATATCCATCATAATAGAAAATTAAGTTATTGTAAGATTGTCACATTTCAATAACTTTTGCAAATACAAGTGACGTCATTTGGAAGTTGTCACTTCCTCATGATGTACAAAGGGGTTAGGCTCATTAAATCACACAATCACGAGGTATATTCATGAATCACAGTCCTCTTGACTACTATTATTTATTGATTATCGGAGAATCTATCTCAACATGGTTTATTCCCTCTGAATCAATATGATCGAGATCACTTAAGGTTGACTGAATCATATCCTCTATCTACTCCCTCTTTTTCAAGGTTGCCTATAATGAAATACCAGTCTCCCTTTGAATCTCAATCTCCATTTTTTTCCTACAAGAACATTCTCAGACAAGGTCAAGGCAAGGACGTATTAAATCAATATAAGATCTTTTCCAATAGGATATTGATAATTATAAAACGTCATATTTTGAAAATGATCTCCATTATTCCAATATAATTTTATCATATTTATAATTATAAAACCCCATCATAATCTCATTAATTATTAATGTTCTTAATCAAAATATTATAATATATTCATAAGAAAATAAACACTACTACAGTACTAAGTTACCATATTCTCTTGAGCAACCCTCAAAGTCTGGTCCTTGTCAATTTCTCTCCAAATTCTTTTGCAAAGCTCTAAATTTGTTGTAAATTCTATCAAAGGAACCTAGGCAGAATTTGCAATGAATTTTGAAGAATTTGTTGTCTAGAATTGAGCTGAATTTGATCTCAGAACACTTTTTTTAGAATTTTTAAAGTGTTTTTTTTTAACCTCTCAACTCTATTGTGACTATTAAAAAGACTAAAAAAGATGTTTATATGTCATTTATGCATTTGTGTATGAAAATAAAAAATTGCTTATAAAGGAAATCCAAATTGACAATAGGTGACATCTAAATTATCATTATAGAGGAATGCCTTTAAAAAGATGTGATATCTTTGAATCTAAAACTTCAAATTTGTATCTCAACTTTTAATATAGCCTAGTAAGAAATGCACTAACCAATACAAAATAAAAATTCAGAAAACTACACTTATCTTTTGACAGTTCCTTTCATTCTCAAACTGTCCCCTTGATATGGAAATATGTTCCATGCATGTGACCAAGCAAGTGTATCAAATTGTATGTCTGGCTAAACGATGCGATTAATGTCTTAGATTTGGTGGTGTATTTTGCTATGTTCCTTTACTATTAGTAGATTCAACTATGAATTTATTTTTAGTTGCATATATATATAAACACATATAAATATTTTTAAAAACATATATTTTTGTACGGATGAACAAAACGAATCCGAACCTAAGCCTAAAAAAAATTTAGACAAATTTTGAATCTGAATTTCAAACTCGCATCCCTACCAAAATCTGAATGGCCGACAACTTAACTATAATATATTCTCACATACTTGCCTCAATGGTGACATGGCTCTAATGTCATTGTCAACTACTCGGTGTTATCTTTCCCAATTTAGTATTATCTACAAATGGTCATTTGATCTTGTTATATGATTTCCATATCTTATTTTGGTTCATACTACTAGTTTTAATCGGCCAAGCCCAAAGAAGCCTTACATAGGGATTTATCTTTATTACGTCTGTCATTTCTTTTTTATAGACTATTTTGTCACCTTTTACATTTAATGTTTTGTATAAAATCCACATTTAGACATAGGGGTCAGCTTATGCTTCACCTTATACCTGATGATAAATTAATTTCCTTTTAATACTTTATTTTGTTTGACGATATCTTCCTTAATCTTGCCATGTCCTTGTACCTCCTATTTTTACCGTGATTGGGTCTCTTCTCCACGTTTGCATAGAAGTGAATTGAGCATGTATTCCATGATTTGTGCTCATTCCAAATAAGAATTGTTGGTATTCTATCTCATATGACTCGGCACTGGGAATTTGTTATTATGTGTTATTCAACACTTTCAACATTCTATTAATATCATTGTTTGTGTGGATGTGTTCACAGATATCTTCGCCCGACCTTATCTGACATATATTCCACTTGCCACTGATATATAACAAAAGTTTCTTTTATAAAGCTTGATATCTTCTTGAGTTTCACGCACAACTCTTTCATGTACTCTATCCACATCAGATTATGGTCCAATAATGGAAATGTAGAAACGTGGACTGAGTTGAAGCACTTCATAGGCAAACCGTCATAATGAAGTGTGTCGACTATATTAAATTTGGCAGATAATCATGTAATGTCCCCATTTTTTTAGCATTTCAGTGGAGTTCTTAGTGTTGACATTCTCCGAAAGCTAAGTGGAAAAATAAGGAGAAATTGATTAAATTAATTTCTTATAAAGTCATTAAATAAATTAAAATAAAAAAGTGACTTTATATTTAATTAATTTAATTAATTAAGAGTGCATTAATTATTAGAAGGGGGAACTTCTAGTAATTGCAATTATTAAATATTGAAGAAATTGATTAAATTAATTTCTTATAGAGTAATTAAATAAATTAAAATAAAAAGGTGACTTTATATTTAATTAATTTAATTAATTAAGAGTGCATTAATTATTGGAAGGGGGAACTTCTAGTAATTGCAATTATTAAATATTGGAGACATTGATTAAATTAATTTCTTAGAAAGTCATTAAATAAATTAAAATAAAAAGATGACTTTATATTTAATTAATTGAAAATGTTTTAATTATTGGAAGGGGGAAACTTCTAGTAATTGCAATTACTAAATATTTTATTAATTATTGTATTGCAAGAGAGAAGCTTCTAGCGAGTGCATTAATTATTGGAAGGGAAAAACTTCTAGTAATTTAATTTCCTAAAAGCACATTAATTATTGGAAAGGGAGAAACTTTTAGAGAATGCAATTATTAAATATTTTATTTCCTTCTAGAAGGGTGAAGAAAAAGTATAAATAGATGTGAGAGCTTCATTGTTTATCATTTGATTATTGTGAATTGCATTTGATATTAAGTTGGGAGAAGAAACTAAGGTTTCTGATTTCAGTCAGCCATTGGAGAATGTCAACTCTTCAGTGTTGCAACCATTTGAGGTGGTGAAATATCCATTAAATTTAGTATTTAGGAGAGCTTCAATTCAAGAGTTCTATATGTGCTTCAATTGGAGAATAGATTTTGACTGCTACAGTACACATACACGATGTCACGCTACTGTATTTATGTTTGATTCATTTCCATTCTTGGGCATCACTATTATCAGGTTCCTCTTGCAACTATTAGTAGTTATCATTGTAATTTATAAACATATGATCTTGCTTTGATAATTCAGAATCAAATTTTGGCATTACTATAGTCATTATTGTATGTCAATTGCTTGTCAAAATGTCGAACAACTGAACTAGAGAAGATTTTGGTTAAGTTATAACATGTTGGGGCTATTACATTGGTAACAGAACTTGCTTGCAAAGTGTTTGACAAAATGTCAAACAACTAAACTAGAGAAGATTTTGGTGTTTGAAGTAGTTATAATATGTTGGGGTTATTAGAAATCATAAACCAAGATCGAAGACTATATACTTATATGCAAAGTCCATTAAATGACTTTCTTAAGATGGCGGTGTTGCATCATAAGAAAGAGAACTTAAATAGTCATAAGTGAGTGATGCTTTGGCCTCCATTACAAGCGTATATGTCTACCAGTGCATTAACACAACTCATCCTTTACAACAATCCAAACTATTCGTCAAGCAATTCAAATTTTGGTTTCCAATGTCTATGAATAAACCTTATAAGACTGGCAATTGAGAGAATGGCGTAAACATCGCACACTAAGCTTAATTCCTAGACCAGAAGTGTTAAATAGTCAAAGTTCACTTTTTTTTCCCAAGCTTAATTCTTCCCTTAGTGTGTGATGTTTAAGGGTGGCCGCAATTGAGCGGTCCCATCTTCTATGCACAAATTTGAAGTGAGGCCTTTACATTGATGACTATTTTGTCATCCCTACATTCATGGTGGTGGTGTGTCCATTATGTTTGCTAATATTGACTGTGTACTAAGAGTGGGCCTTCCTAATCTTGCTCATGTTATGGTCATAACCCAGCATTGAAGCAAATTGTGCATCAAATGTGAGGGTTCACTATTTACAATTTATTAACCATTTATCTTGTATCCGTTAAGGATGACAAGTGCAAAATTGTACATGTCTTTTAATGCCTATTCTTATTTCTTCTTTCCTATTCAATTTACATCTACAAATTGGCTCTAATATCATGTTGATTTTTTGGGAGGATCGATTGCAAATGCAATAGCAATGCTATTACATTTGCAAACGATCCTCCCAAAAAAATAACAAGTTCCAAGTTTGAGAACCTATTCGCAAATTCGTCAAAATTTTGGAAATGGGTTTGGGTTCTTTGTACAAAAACATATATATATATATATATATATATATATATATATATATATATATATATATATATATATATATATATATATATATATATGAAACATGAGTTAAAATTAGAATGTAACATAGTAGCATAAACACATTTAAATAACAAAAACACCATAAACTTGCAATCATAGTGATCATACCATCATATACTTCAACATCAAAGATTCAAGAAATTATAAATAAATCACAGCATCAAGTTCAAGTAAATCATTGTTTCTCGTTCATTGTTCAACTAATTGAATAAAAATTTATTAATATTCTAAGTTTTTCAATCTTCACCTTCTTCTTCTTCATCATCATCATCATCTTCTTCTCTTATATTAGTTGAACTAAGGCCAATGGGATCAACAATAGAAACAACAATGTTATTAACATCAAAGTTATCAAAATCATCCACTATAAGCCGAGCAATGAAAGCACCTAAGTCCGCAATCTCTACACCTATATCTCATTTCTTTGTCTCCCCTTCTTTGTATTTTTTACTCTTGTGTGAAAGAAGGTGCAAGTTGTAATGCACAAATACTAGGTGCTATGCTTTGTTTTATTGCAACCTATTGCACTTCACTAAGTGGATGAAAGAATAGCTGCTCCAATTTCTTTCTAATTCAAAAGAACTAGCAACCTATGAAGACAACACACAGTAAGCAATTATAAAAGAATTAATTCAATCTTTTTTTAAAAAAAATTACTTTTTAGTTATGATTCTTCTGAAGATGAAGCTAGCTAATTTAAAATTAAATAAAACTTACTTGTGACATAACTTTGTTTGCAAGGGGTTGTAATGTTTGAAATCTTTGGCCATGGAGGTACCACCAACTATGAGCATCCTTTCTAAACCGATGACAAAGAGCATCGTTATTTAGACCTCTAACATTCCCAAACTCTATGAACACATCCATGAGTACATATCTCGTATCATCATCAGGAAATAGTCTTCTAAATGTTGCTTGGTACCCGTCAAATACTTTCATATCTCTTTATGATGGCAACCTTCCTCGTAGGCTGCAATATTAAGAGCTATAGTATTTGGTGTCAAGGCATAGGCAAGCAAATGTAGTGGAATGATCATTTTGTTCCATCTTTCAACAATAATTGCTTGCAATTTTTTGAAGGTCTCTTGCGAATCTTGCTCCCCATTTCTAATTTGCTTGATCTTCTCAAGCATTGAGTTTATGCCATAATAGATCTCTCCAAGGCAAGGCCTATCCATGTCAGTGTACCCAAACATGGTCATTATCGGCAATCTTAAGGATATATTCCACATGTTCCCACCATGAGTCAACCAATACCATATCCTTTTTATGTTTGCCCTATCAGTGGTTCTTTTGCTTCCATACAACCCCAGTTGTGGTTGATTACCATACCTTAAAGTGCCTCTTTCACTTACACAAGTTGTCTCAAGAGGATTATATGTGATGCAACGAGTCTCAACAACCTGCGACATAAACTAAGAGGGAAAAAACACTATCAAATACATATTTTAGAAAAATGTATTCATTACACAAGCAAAATATGAAAAATCAAAAATTGTCAAATATTGAAAATTAAATTACTAAATTGAGTTCAAGTTCATTTACCTTCAATAGCCCAAATTTTGAGTGGTTTCTGTAAAAAGATTGAGTCGTGGTGGTTTGTGACAAACATTTGGATGTCCCAACATTTTCATACATTGTTTTGATCCACTCAATTTGGTTCCCAATCTTTTGTAGCATAAAATTGAGTGAATGGACCGCACAAGGTGTCCAAAAGATGTCATATCACTCTACAACCAACAAACTAGCAACTCTATGATTTTTTGTGTTGTTCATTATGACTTAGAGAATGTTTCTAGCACCCACTTGTTCAATGGGCTCAATTAGAATTTTAGCAATAAATGGCCCATCTTTTACTTGGCCCTCACAATGCACAACTTTCAAAAACATTGCCGCATTAGCGAACACCAGAAGGACATTAATAAAGGGATGATTCCTAGAATCCTTACACCAATCTGAAACAATTGTCACCCCTATCTCAACCCACGAGTCATTTATGGGTTCCAATTGATCTTTAATCCCATGGACCTCATGATCCAACAAGGTGGTGTGTACTTTCTCAATCTCGTTGTCACAATACCCTCTTGAAGCTTTCATTAGCACCCCTCAACAAGTCATTTCAAAATGGAGGGCAAACAACATTAAAAAACAACCCATTTGCATACAAGCATCTTCCCACCTTAACGTCAATAATTTCCTTACTTTTATTTTGAAAAGTAGTTTCTAGTGATCATTTTCTTGTGTAAGGAGTACCAATTCAATTGCAGTGTTCATTGCAATACTAAAAAAGGAGTGGTCTTGTTACCATAACGTCTAGGGGGGGATTGTGTTCCCTTTGCTCTTTCCATACTTTTATTATTGTCGAGTTTAGTTGCCGTGCGTCCCTCTCTCAATTATGTTGCCTCATTCTTTTCAATATATTTTAACACAATTTCATTTGGTATAGGGGTGCCCTTTTTGCCAAGGCATTTCTTGACTCCTCTTCCAGTGTATCCACACAAATGACCTAACACACGATAATCAAAACTATTTATTTCTACACAACCCCAACATCTCCAACAAAATGCACCACCTCCTAGAAGGGGTTTTATAATATCTACATACTTCTCTAGAGGAGAATCGGAGTTGGGGGGTTCCATTTTTTGTTCAATATTGCCTACTGATGAAGAGGTAGATGTCATTCCTTTCCTATGGCAAGAAATTAGATACATGTCCATTTTATAATTTATATGCAAGAAAATGAGAAGTTCAAAAAAAAAAAAAAAAGATGTTATGAAGAATGAAAGAGAAAGGGAAAAAAATCTAAAACAAAAACAAAAACAAAAGCAAATGGAACAAAAACTTACTTTTTCCAGCCATTGTAAGCGTGCAAATGTGTGGGAATGAGACACACTTAAAAGTACACCCACAAATCAATATTCAAACTCCCTACACAACCAATCTCGCTCAACCACTTGTGTGCTCTTTGTTAAAACAAAATAATCTATTTGAAAACATAAAATGACAATGAAAGGCCACCAAAAGCAATGCATAACAACCTTTTATGGTTGTGAACACCAAAATAATTAAATTTTGAAAAGAAAAAAAAAACATGTTTTCAACTATTCACGGGCCCAGCTATTCACGAGGCCCAATTTGCAATAGGTTCACACTTTCAGAATTGATTTGCCCTAGTTCAAACTGGTTTCAAACCAGATCATACCCACAATCAAAATATGGGACCCTATCCAAACCAGAGTTTGAACCGGACCAGAACTTCGGATCAATTTGAACTTTTGTTGGTCTAGGAGGGAGGGGAGGTACAATGGTAACTTACAACATTTTGACTCACGCTCCCTTGATTTGAAACATTGATGGTAAAAATACAAAAACAATTGAATCCAGAAGCTAATCACTGTAATTGTAATGGATTATGGAAATCTGATTTCTCACTATTATTTGTTCTAAGCGGTATTTATAAAACCTTATATGTGGTCACCAATGAAATCACAGTTGACAGCCCTGGTGACAGATCGCTTGATCTAAGCGGTATTTACAAATCCTTATATGTGGCAACCAATGACATCTCAGTTGGCGACCTTGGAGACAGATCGCTTACTTTTTTGCACAAAGCCTTTGTCAACCAGTATTTACAAATCCTTATATGTGGCAACCAATGACATCTCAGTTGGCGACCTTGGAGACAGATCGCTTGCTTTTTTGCACAAAGCCTTTGTCAACCAGAAAAGTCCAATTTGGCTTAAGCACTTGTACCAAAACATATGCCCACGTGACAAGCAAAGAGTTCTTAACATTTGCAATCATTCAATCATTGCCTAACCTTTGTATTTTGGACGTGTGACTGAGACAGGAAAGAAAAATTAGCAATCAGTAGAATAATGTTGGATTTTTCATATGATGATCCTGTGTGCCCTTGCATTAATCAAAAATCTTGATCTAACCTTTGAATTTTGGATGTGTGAATTATACAGAAAAGAAAAACTAGGAAACAGTAGATTATTGTTTAAGGATTTTTCATATGGCCTTGCATCAAGACATAAAAGGAACCCTTCTGAAAAATCCAGAATCAAATTATAAGACTATAGGACCGCTTCCCAAAAAGTCGTTTCACTTATCCAAGATTAGATCTTTTGACATTGAATGCGCTATGAATATTCCATTCAAAAAGAATGTATGAAGTAACATAAATAATAGAATTACTCAATATGAGGACTCTGATATTGATAGTCATCTGTGCACAATAATGTCTCCTTTAATGTGCAAAAGAAAATTAATATTAATTAAAATAAAATTATAGTATGGATATGCATAACCATATCAAGGAGATACAGACCCAAGAACTAGGACTTAGAAGCTACAGATATTAATTATTACCTTGTTAAAACATGAGTAAAATAGTATCTTATTCCATTTTTAAAAATGTTAAATAACAGAAATAAGAAAATTAATAAACAATTTCAAACATAGATTTTTCAAGAAATTCGCAGAAACGGAGACTCAACACTCAGAAATAGGTGAATCAAGGAGAAAAGTCAACATAAATAACAGAATTTAAGACCTCGAGTTCTTAAAATTTTAAAATTTTCCCCGATGTAATGTAGTGAATATAATTTATTTCCTACAAATTTGATGGGTGCACCGTACAACTATATACCTTGGCAGAACTGGTGGAGATTTTACCAATTCCATACTGAAGTGGGGGGGAAACAGTGATAACTAATTTCAAACAAAGACTGAAGTTGAACTCTTCAATGCTTGAGCTTTTCCAAACCTCCAGTTCCCCTACACCAAGCCGACTAAGTTTTGGGTCTAGTTACAGGAAAGCAATGGATAGCCAAATATGGTAGACCAGCTGACTGTCGTTCCTGAATAACTTGTAAAAGCAAACCATACTAGATATTACAATGTTTCTTCAGAAGGCATGTCTTCATCATCGTGGTAGATATTTTCTGCCATCTGCCAGATTTGAAGAATGTTATCCTCTGCCACACTGGCTATTACCCAATCCTCAGATGGGTTCCATGAGAAATCTGATATCTTGCTCGTATGTCCACCATGGATGAACAACAATTCAGGTGGTCCATCTTCTGCATCCTCTGGTGTTTGCACATCATCAATCCTGTAAAATCGCAGGCCTTTTGTAAGTATCAAATTGCAACTGAAAAATACAATAAACTAATTAGAATGCAAGGACGGAAGATATTCAGGGATCGTGAACCAGAAATTTGTAGTGTACCCATTACACTTGCAAACATAATTCTTACTTTTGTAACAAAATAAAAAGCTTTATCCAGGACAATTCAAACACCCAAGGACTAAAAGTACACTTGCAAACATAATTCTTACTTTTGTAACAAAATAAAAAGCTTTATCCAGGACAATTCAAACACCCAAGGACTAAAAGTAGGACAGGAAAAATGTCTCAATTGGATTTTATGGAATATATAAAGTAAAACCAATAACATAATAATAAATCAGAAATATACAGAGGCCTTACAACTTCCGAAACAGAAACACTGGATACTGATGTACCAATTGTTTAGCATTAAACTAATACTTCTGATTATCATAAATGAGCATGAGAAATTAAATATTAAAAATGTAATAACCACCCCACACCTCCCCCCCAAAAAAAAGGCTAAGCCGGTATTTGTTTCAATTGACAGAAAAAATGTTGCATTCTAAAAACAGCTAAAGGGAAAATATACAACAAATAGCAAATGGGTCACTAATGATGTTATTCCTCCAACATAATTCTCAAAATCAAGCCATGGTGAAGCGCGACATAAAAGAAATTAAATAGTGTTTCAAAGCCTACCTGCTAAGATCCCACACCATGAGTCTCCTGTCTGCACTGCAGGAAGCTAATATTGTTTCATTTTGAGGGCTCCAGCCTATTTGAAAAACCTCTTCCCTGAAAATTATTAACAGAATAATTAAATAATAACCAATGAACAAAGTTAATGAATAACAAATTTGATAGAAAGCAAAAAGCATGTGATTTGTAATCGGCACAGTTATTCCATTGAACTCATCAAATATATATCTCATATTGAAAACCTTGTTGTTCACAAGTTCTATCCTTTATTGATCTACATTAAAGCCTGCAAATTATGATGCTCACAGCACCAAGTCTAATGTGATCTTACATTCATTAGAGAAGATAGAACATGCTAATATTACTCATGTCCACTTACGCTCTATCTAATAAAAACTTGCAAGAGAACGAGCATAACAAAGCAAATGAAAACATCATATGCTTCAGTAATGTTCTCTGCCATGGTGCGCTCAGATGTCAGAAGCTCCTGTCAGGATTATTACCATGTACATTGCATATTCATTATATTCAACAATATGGTCTCTTGTATTTGAATGTGTTTTATTATGTTTTGTTTATATTTAAGACTCTGTAATTTGACCTAATGCCAAAATCTATTTTCATGACTATATATTTCATATTTGAGCAAACTGGATTTAATGCAAGCTTAATTGTATGTAATTCAATATTTTAATAACATGGAGGTACCTACAATCCAAAATGAACGAAGTAGATGCTGCAGCACTGAGCAAAAGATATCATAAATTAAAATCATTTGAGCACATCCACTCCATTTGCAATGACAGTTTGCATTAATTTAGAATCTGCAATTTCATTTATTTTGTTTTGATGCAAATTGTTATTGAGCTCAATCAGATGATAAGAACTGATTTCATTTTGCCTCTCAAATCACGGGATACAAAACAAGACGAACTTAAAATGTAATGAAGCCTGGGCAACTATCTCTGCAAAATCATCCCTTTGACAAAGTAAATGCAACTCTAATTTTCTTCTTGTGAAATATCATAAAGAATGTAGGGAATATTATCAGAAGTGAGTTTGCTATTGAAGAGAAAGATAGCATTGTGCCACCACAAAGGGTTAGTGTAATTCCTCCAAACAAAATTCTACCTTCCAATCGAGGATGATTATCTTTAGACGAATGTGGAATATCTTCAAATAGAGGACAACCACCAAATGAAGATAATGTGGAGCACAACCACTCCACCAATCTTGTGCAAATAAACATGAGGACAAGTACCTTATTGTTTGCTTCCAATGAAGGATATAAGACGCATAACACAAGAATAACAGTATCTTATGCACTGCACTTTTTTGGAATTAGTATGCATTGGATGTGTGATAGAAATGCCACTAAAGAGCCCAAGCTCATTGAAACAGGACAACAAAAAAAAACAATATACCCTTTAATCAAGCAAGAAGAGTACAACCAATTCACACTCCAGGCAGATTAAATGCCACTTGTCTACATGCAAATTTAATAATTTTTGTCATCATTGGACGTTAAGTGGGCATTGGGTAGCAAATTGTGGGAAATCTAATCCCAACTTCACTCGAAAAACTTTAGGGGGTAACCCAAAAAGAATAACTACAGCTTTAACAACTGTAGAACTCTAAAAAAGAAGTAAAATGAGAATGAGAGGGATCTGTGAATAAAATATGGAGCAAAAGCATAGTGGTATGGTAAAGAATTTAGCATGCATTTGGTAAATGCACATACAATCTTTGCAGTAGGTTTACCGGATCTGATTTTATATGGCAAATGTTGAGGTGGATACACTGATTGGTCTAAACGCTGTCAAACATAGTCATTAACCTAAGTGCTGCTTTTATGGTGGAAGAAAAAAGGCATACTATTTAACAAGGCAAGAAAGCACTCAAGATAAGTATCACTTCACAGAGAAGACAGGTGCTATCATGGATGCATCGTTTAAAAAAAACCAACACCTTAATTAAAGATATTTCTATGCACATCCATTGTCGATTGATTACTCAAGTAGAGCCAGAGAAGGCAATGTAGAAGAGATTGTGCTTCCAGCCATTCACTTTAAATGTTTAATCATTTATTAAAAAATTTAAAGGATTAACTTGTGCATTACAATGTATTGTGCCATGTATGTTCCACACTAACATTAGATTGTAGCAGGCAAAATGAATCTGATGTGCAAATGGCAGCCATTGTAGCACGACTGACTGTAGGACACAATTGTAGCATGTGCAAAAGATTCTAATGATTCAACTACACAGGTTTCAGTATAAAAATGCACTTGTAAGTTGAGCAGCAACCTCTCTTTGGCTTGCTCTCCATGGGGAAGAGGGGGAGCAAAAGGGAGCAGCTCACCACTTTTTCCAATTAGGAGACAAGGTGAAATAGCCGGATAAGTTTCAAGCCAAAATCGAGATCGACACAACCAGCACCATCTAGAGCACACTCCTGAGATGGGTGATATGTATGCCATTACATGAGCAAAGCTAGGTGAAGAAGCAAAATGGAGAAGAGAAGCTCACCAATTTTTTCATTAGAAGACAAGGTGGAAAAACAGCCGGATAAATCTCCAGCCAGAAACAAGATAGACACAACCAGCACCTTCTAGAGCACACTTCCGAGATGGGTGATAAGCATGCCATCACATGAGCAAAGGCAAGTGCCAATGGCAAGCAAGAAAGCTTAAGCAGATGATATATAAACCATTCCCAACCTTAAAGTCGGTTGGTGAGAACACCATTTTATGAAAAACTGACATCTTTATAGGCCTTCATTGTATGAGGAAGAAGAAAGGCAACTTGAATTACCAGATTTCATTGACCACTTTGAATCAGATACACCAGAGGAGCCAGAGGACATCGCATTGCATGAGGATGGAGAAACCAAAAGATGAACACAAATATCTAGCAGGTTGGAAACAATGCCCAAATGCCAGGCAAGTGAAATAGTTTATCAAGGGAAGAGTAGGAGGCATGTTCACTCATCTCACGAAAAATCTAATATTTTGTAGGACAAATAGCCTCTACAAAAGAAATGAATCAGAAAAAATTAAACTGAAATGACCAGAAAGGTAGATATATCTAGACTTAAAAGGAGGCAATGTCAGAACCATAGCTAGAAAACTCGCCAGGGCTTGAAATTGTTTTTGGGAAAAACTTGGGAACTGAAAAAACTGTTTATATCTAATTAGAAATGTTTTTTTATTTTGCAAAAATTAATGGGGAGAAGCATCTAATGGGTCAATAACTGTGAATGTTCTCAAATTGATTTGTCCTATCTAGCATCCCTTTAAGTCCATTTACATTCCAGTAACAAATGCAACTCAAGACAGTATTTCAACTTTCAAATGTTAATTAGCTGATTTTGTTTAATCACATTACACAAACAAGAAATGAAATAAAACAGATTCCATCTAAATGCATACTTGTGACACGAAAAGGTGTGTAAAGCATTGGAGATCTTTCTCAAATCGAAAAGTTTCACAGTTTTGTCTGCAGATCCTGTGGCCAATACCCATTCATTGAAGGGATTGAAAGCTAGACAGTTAACCTGAATAAATAAAATATATATATTAGACTATATCAAAAAGAGTACAACTACTAGAAAGAAAACATCACCAAATTTTAAAATTATCATCAATAGATTGCATTTAAACTCATTTAATGAGAAAGGCGAAAAGGAAAGAACCAAAAAAATCACCACCCAAACAATTTAAATAATAGTTCTAAACTTCAACACATGTTCCTCAAATATTTATACTAGTCATTTACATGCAAGCTTAATATTTGGAGAAAACTTTAGTTACGACAATGTGAATTAATAGTTCCAATCTTCCACACATTGTCAATACTTCCTCAAATATTGACACTAATCATTTACATGCAAGCTTAATATTTGGAGAAAATTTGAGTTGTGGCTCAGTAATTAGTAAGTGCTAGTAGTTAACAGCCCTAAGCTTATAAGTAATTTCCATATAACATTCAAGGATCATCACATCCATGATTATGTCAATATCACTAGTTAAGCAGGGAGAGATGGAAAACAAAGTATCAAATTTCAATAATGTACAAATAGCAATATAATTCTATGGCACATGAAACTCCCTTCAAGGGCTAATAGCTAACAAAACTGGTATTACTAATAGAATAAGAAATAATGCAGAAAGCAGAAATCCAACAAGATATGAAATTCTGCTCTAAATAGCTCTGCAAATTGAATTTGATGGGGCATCTAGGTGCAATCGAAGTTTGGCAGTGATAGTTCTGTTTAAAGGAATTCTAAGGGTAGCATGGAATTCTGAACAGATTTGTAGTGCCACTTTTGCTCTCAAGTATCAACCTCTTGATTTTTGCATGGTACCAATTTTTTAAAAGGTTTGGGTTTAGTCTAATTATAGAACTTTACATTTTATAAATTCCTTGTATTTATACTAGGAGGCTAAGATTTAGCCTTCAATTTGACAAACAAGATTATTAAAAATGCTCGAGTTTTGGCTTAAGGTTGCATATTGCCTAAGTCAGAGCATGATTGTTACTAATTGCATTGTATATAGGAATTGAGGATTGGAAGTGTGGGTGGAATTCTCAATATTAAGTGGTATTATGGTTGCTTGTGGGAAATAGGTGAGCTAATAGTCCACAGGTTCAGATGACTATTTCTTTTAGCCAGGCAGCTTACAAAGTGATCCTACTGGGTAAATAGTGGTGATTGGCAATTAAATACTTGGCTTTCCTGAATGTATAGTTTTGTTTTATGTTTGCAGTGTATCAGACAGCTGGCATATATCAGCCAAATGCAACGAACCAAAGTAAAGAGGTAATGTTTCAGGTAGATAGTGTAAAAACGTTTTTCCTTGTAAATAGAATTTTGCACTAGGGTTTGTCCATGATTGATGCTATGCAACATTAAGAAAGAATTGATCCAAAAAGGAACCTGATATTGAGATTAATCTGTAAATGAATGAATGAATGAAGGAATTTTAATGAAGTCCATGAGACCAGCCAGCCTATGGGACACTTTTCATGTTCTTTTCAATGTCAGCCCGCCTGTTATGAATCTGCTTTAAGAATCTCACTGTTTTATGTAGTCTTGTTTCCTCAAAAATCTGGTGTAATTGGCCCTCCTTCAAATTGTCCTCGAACTGCTCCTGGATATCTTGGTATGCTGCACGCTCAAAGATGAAGTGCCATTCCATTTAGACACATCCTTTACTACAGTAGATGCATTTTCTTTCTTCCCATTCCTCCTTGGGCACCGTCCACCACCCCATCTCACACCGTAAATGATGGGATCCCGTTCGTAACTGCATGACTAACAGCCTATTTTTTCCTTTCATATCTATACGAAGGTAATCTTTAATCTCATGACACCACATGGGGTTGAACTCTTTCACAAAGTGGGCCTTTTTCTTCCCTAATTGTTTTGTCCACATTACCACTTTAAATTTTCCAGCACAAACCTTTTTATCTCTTCATTGGTGTTGGGGCATTCTAGTATGTTAATGTCCCACTTAATTAACCATTTTTCGTTTTGCTTCATCCACGTTTTCTTTCTTTAGGCTAGCCCCTCTTCAACCACTAGTTTGGGCCATCGTTGTTTGTCCATATTTTCCACCTTGTTTAAATAACTTAACAGACGTATAACCGCAGAGGCTTCCATCCGGAACATCCCTGCTTCAGCCAAGAGGATCTCGTATGGTGTGGTTGATTTGACTTTAAGGTTAGTAGTGATGAGGTTTTTTTGTATTCTTTCTATTTGCTTCCATTTGTGGTTGGATAGGCTGCTCCCCCAAACCTCGCACCCATATAACACAACAGGGGTGACCAGCAATCCAAAAAGAATCTTTTTGGTTTTCCAATCCCAAAGCTCTCTCTATCTACACCTATTTTGCAACAAAAAGGAAGCCCTCCAACCCCCTTGTATCCGCTTAGCTCTACAAGTTTCCCGATTGAGCTTCTTGTTAAAGTCTATGCCCAAGTATTTATACTCTTCCACAATTTAAAAAATATTTCTTTCAAATTGGAAGTCAACTTGTTTTTTTTTCTTAGAGAGAACACCATAACTTTAGTCTTGCTAGTGTTCACTTGCATCCCAACTTCGTGGCAAAAACTCTCCAAAGTTTTCAAGTGTTCTCTTAGATCCTTGGCTGTTTGCGCAATTAGAATAAGATAATCCGCATAGAGAAGCAACTTCACCATATATTTGGCAAGTTGGACTCCTCCCTCTGAAGTTTTATTTAACCATTCCTCCAACTTATCAATATATAAGCCAATAATTGGACACATTACAATGTACACAATAAATACTTATGAAAGCACCATGATAGAACCCTAGATGCACACCCTAAAGAAAGATTAAATTAGCTAGTCCAAGAGTCACAATCAAAATGAATGAAAGAACTATAGCTATTATTAGCCTAATCTTATAAAAGGTTAAAAAGAAAATAAATATTAGCTTAAGTGAATAAAGCAATAAAGACCAAACTATAGAATTAATTAGATAATGTCCTAATTACTTCATCACAGCCCCTTTAACATTAACTTAGGGAAAAGCTACAGAGTTAATGATGAATGCAAACATGAACAAATGGGTCCCAAGAAACAAGGACTGATCAAGTACGCATGCTCAAACCAATGCAAACTCTCACAACCCAAGAAAAGGAGAAAACCACATGAGAAAAAAAGTAAAACTTCTCTCCACAGGAGAAAATAGAAAAATGCACTAGTGAAGGGAGGAAAGGAGGACTTGATGTGACCCCCAAGCACTGCTTCTATCACAATAGTACAATAAGTATCCCTTGTAAGAGAAAGAAAATGAGGATAAGAATCCCCCAAATGAAGAAGCAGCTCTTGTGCCAATGACAAATGCCTAAAGACATATCAAGATCCACTGCCTACAAACATCTCAAAAAAACTTAAAACAAATCTAGAATGTAGTTGAAGAGATGAGGCAGGATTGTGTAGTGCTAAAAGACTTGAACAATACCTTGATAGCTTTGATCCCAAAAAAAGAAGAGGTACAAGGATTTCAAGACTTTAGATCAATTCCCTTGTGTTGTACAATTTGTAAAATTATCTCTAAGTCATGGCAAATAACTAAAAAGGTTTTAGATAATATTATTTCAAAAGAAAAGAGTGGCTTTTCTCCCAATAGATCAATTGTAGAAGAAATTATCATAGTGCACAAGGCAAATCACTCAATATGAAGTGCTAAAATGGAGAGGACATTTGTGAAGTTTGTCATAAGAAAAGTTTGTGACCAAGTTGACTAAGAATATCTGTCGAAGGAGATGGAGTGCTTTGGTTTTTGTCAAAATTGGATCATTGGTAAAAAGTTGTATTTACAACCTTCTCTTCTCAAATTTGGTAAATGGGAACCAACAAAGTTCTTTTCACACATCAAGAGGGTTACAGCATGGAGACCCCGTCTCCCCATTTTTGTTTATCATCATGGAAAAGGTGTTAAGGTTTTCCATTGATAAAAAGAGGAGGGAGGGTCTTTGGAAATAGGTTTATCATCATGGAAAAGGTGTTAGTGTTTTCCATTGATAAAAAGAGGAGGGATGGTCTTTGGAAATGGATGAGAGTGGCTGAAGTTGTTCAGAGTACCTCTCATTTACAGTTTGTTGGTGACACCCTTTTAATGGGGGAATTCTGAGCAGAAGCAAGCACAATGAAGACAACATTAAATGTAGATAGCAAGAGTTCGGGTCAAAAATCATTTGACTAAATCGGAGCTATCCTTTTTCATACCAAGATTGAAAAAAAAAAAACTTAACATTTCAAGGATATTGTGGATTAAAATGAGGTCTTTACAAGGGAAATTTTTAGAAATTCCACTCTTTACAAGTGCAAGTAGATCAAATATTTGGAGCAATTTAATAGAAAGCTGTATTACAAGATTGGAAGGGTGGAAGAATAGAAGGTTGTCTTCAAAGGGTGTATTATGATGAAAAAATCTGTGGTATCAACAATATCATTTCATGTTTAAAACATAGTAAAAATCTACTAAAGCCATAGAGAAAAGAATGAGAAAGTTCTTTTGAAATGGCAGCCAATATCAGGATAAAATTCCACTATTGCTCTGGGACAAGATCTATGAACCCAAAGATGTCAGTGGTATTGGGTTACAAATTTGACAGCTAATGAATGATTTGCAAGCAAGGTATTTGGACAATTAGGAGAGAATTTTATTATTTAACAATTGAGAACCCTTCTAAAGGCTCTGCAATATGAAATTTTATGCTCTCTTATAATAGTAGGTATATGTGAATAGTGATACAGTGGAGTCGAAGACTTTTTTGATGTAATTCTCTTTTCTTAATATATTAATAAAATCAGCTATTACAAACCCAAAAAAAATTGTCTAGCAATAGAAAAATCTACGAATATTAAATTTTTGTCTCCGTGGCAAGATTGCAAATAAATTGCTCAAGCCATAGTTTAAAAACTCTATGATATATCTCTAATATCGCGAGATATTGGGAGCAAAATTGCCAACCGATATAATTGCCAAATAAATCATTGACAATATTTTGAAAAAATCGCACCGCATTAGGGATGAAAAAATCACGATTTTTACAATTTTTTGGGTCAAAAACCTGCTGATTAAGTCAACTTGAAAAAATAATAAAGTTTTCTAAAAAACGTTTAGAGCTTTTTCATTTTCCTGCAAGCTGTGATGGCTACTGAGGAAAGGTGTGATTACTGAGGACTATTAAAGCACACAAATTTAGACTACTGAGAAAACGTAGAAGCACAAATTCAAACAGGAACTATTTCGACGATATGCCTCAAAGATGCCATCACATGGAGTGTCGATTGTAGAATACACACATAATGGTTTTTCTCTTCAATAGGTTATAGAAAACATTTTTGGAAATTTAATGTAAATTTGTCTAAGTATCCCAAATTTCATCCCCAATGAATGACTTGGAAAGTCAACGCATAGTAGTCAAATCTCCTCATATACACATCACTATTATGCTCCTGTATACGCATCAACATCACTATACATACTTTTATAGAGCTATAAGTTGTAAATTTATATAAGTTATGAATTGATGATGTGAACTTATAGATAAGTTTATAATATACAAATTTTAATTTATTTGAACTGGTTTTGTAAATTTATAATATTGCATAATACAAATTTACAATACTATATATTAATACTAAAGTAGTATAATATTATATATTAATAAATTCAGTATAAAGAGTTATAAATTAGAATAAATTAATAACTATATATCTAATAAATTATAATACTGTATATTCATTCTTATTGCTACTATGCATATGCATTGTTTATTAACAACATTTATAAGTTTTTAGCGTTTATAAATTATAAAATCATTATAAAGAACAAATATATTTATTATAGTCTTCATAATTATTTATTAATATATATCTATAAAAATTATATATTTTCAAATGTTCAATAAAAGTGTCGATTTATTGGCAATTTTTTGCCGAGTTTTTAGCAATTCGGAGTTTTTCAAAAAATTTGAGCTAGTCGAGATATTGCCGAAACCGAGTTTTCCAACTATGGCTTAGGTATTTGTAATGGGCACCCCTGAATGTCCCAAAAACTAAACCAAATTGCTGAAAGGAATTATGTCAAACAGTTTGCATTCAACTTCTTAAAACCCCTTATAACTCTGGAAATCAAACGTTTATTTGTTTGTTGTGTTTCGTGCATGGAATTGGTATCATACAACATAAACAAGAAAGAAACTACAACAATATGCAAAGTGGAAATGAACTGCTGCTAATAAAATGTTATTTTCAGAATTCATAAAACCAAATACATGGCAGATTTATCAACTCACTAATTACTTCAGCAATATTGTCATAATACTCCAGCCCATGCTTACGAACTTGCTGCTACAATACTTTGTCCTCCAATCAGTCCACTACCTTCATAATACCATTCCCTCCAAGCGGCATAAGCGTCGGACAAGTAGTGAAAAAGATATGAGCAAAATATCAAATCTGCCTGTAGCCGGAAATGCAACTAAACTGCCTGATAATGAAGCCAATAAGAAAGAATTCCAAAGGCCAAACCCCAAGGGAATGACGTCTAGAATGTTACAAGAGAGGATAGACGTCCTCAAATGCCAAGAACAAAGCTGCAACTCACACACCAATTTCTTCTCATATTCAACCTGTCTAATGAAGCTACAAATGCTTCCTTTTATTCTATTCCCACGGGTCCGTTCAACTCATATGGGCAATGTGGGATAAAGATGTGTAATATAAAACATATATTAAAATACCCCTTATGTCTCCCTTGGGTACACATCACCATAAAATAAATATTAAAGTAACATTTTAATATTTTACAATTAAATTAGACGTTACTTTAATAAAACTTCAGGCATTAAAATGTATTAGCAATCGGACTCCGAATAATGCGAGTGATAGCTCATCGGAAAGCTCTCACCGAGGAGTATCGAATCCAATCACCAAAATTGACCTGCACTGTGTCCTGACGACTTACTAAAAATAGTAAGTATGCTTGAAACTGAGTAAATCAACTTCGTTTTGGCCCAAATTGGAAATGACTAGGCCAAAACACTCCAAGATCCCATTAAACCCTTCGTTAGCCCTCGGGACCATGTAGAACAAGGCTAACGCACACACACTTGGTCAACTGCTAAAATGGGGACATTACAGTATTGACATATATCTTCTGCTAATGATACACTTCAGATCACACTTGTTCTTTGAAAATGCCTCCTAATAGCACTTGTCACAGAGATTTGAAGTTAGAAACAAGCAATCTTTCGTAATATCTTACTCATGGTAATGATTCATTTCAAGAATGATTTACTTGGACTTCTATGAATTTCATACTGTGCAACATCCCAAATGATTCCTACAACTTTTTCCACCCCTCTTACGATATAGAATGCATCACAGTTAATTTTCCCATATAGACGAATCGACACCTCTAATTGGCAAGTGCTCAAGTTTGGTGAAAATACTTCCAACACTATCTGCTTAGTGTAACACCAAAGAAACCTAATACTCAAACTTTAGCAAATAATGATATTTTCTCTTAACCATCATTGCACAAATTAAACTCAGCAACTCTAGTCATTTGGAAATCCAAATTTAAGTCAGCCCCACTCAGGATTATTTAAAAGAACTAACCAAAGCTCCAAAAAGTGTTAATACTCCCCTTGCAATAGAGTACGTAGTCTCACAAGTGTCTTGGTCACTTCATAGCTTTTTCGTAAATATATGTGGCAGTTACAGAAACTCAATCTTTTGCAAATAATGCCAATTACTAGTAGGCTAGCTAACACATCTGCCATTCTTTGCAATCATTCACAGAAAACAACTAGAAGTTTCTTAAAGAATGTCAGCTCTCAAAACTTTCCTTGTAAAAATCAATCAAGTTGTCATGTAATATCTATTGCACCTATCAACTCTTTAATTCCAAAACAGCCCTACTCAGGATTATTTATAAGAACTAACCAAAGCTCCAAAATGTGTTAATACTCTCCCCTTGCAATAGAGTATGCAATCTCACAAGTGTCTTGGTCACTTCATAGCTTTTCCGTAAATATATGTGGCAGTTACAAAAATTCAATCTTTTGCCAATAATGCCAATTACTAGTAGGCTAGCTAACACATCTGCCATTCTCTGCAATCATTCACAGCAAACAACTGGAAGTTTCTTAAAGAATGTCGGCTCTCAAAACTTTCCTTGTAAAAATCAATCAAGTTGTCATGTAATATCTATTGTACCTATCAACTTTTTAATTCCAAAATATACACTCGAAAGATTAGTGAAGCCTTCATTTGATCTTTATTCCCCACAATAACCAGACATATAGTTTAATCTGCATAGGCCAACACATATATCCTTTGTGGTTGAACCTGCATTAAGGAAGCAACAACTCATTATTTCCTTCCAATCAATGCATTTTCTCCGCTAACTAGCATTTTTGGCAAATTTTGGAGTTTGAGTTTCGAACGAGTCACTTTGTAATATATATCCCACGGCAAAATTTGAACCAATAGAAAATTGTTCTTCAAATTTGCCTTTTAAATTAATCGCCATGAGAACAACATCTATACCATATTAAAATATCCCTACAAATAATCTTCAACTCAATTCAAACCATTAATTTCCAAAGTTCGGCCCAGTCATAAATTTAACTCCAACCAAAGAAATTCACGATAGTAATATAACCACTCAAGTTGCGTTAATATTTGAGTCCATATGTTTTCTGAAAGATTAAAACACAATCATTCCAAATAATTCTAGACTAAGTTACTAGTTCAAGTTCAGTTCCAAGTTTTACATTCGGGAACCGGTTTGCAAGTTCATCAAATTTTTGAAAAGGGATTTGGGTTTGTTAGTACAAAAATATGTGTGTGTATCCATAAACACATTTAAACAACAAATACACCATACACTTGTAATGACCATATCATCATATAGTTCAAGCAACAAGTTCAACATCAAAGATTCAAAACATTAAAAATAAATCATAGCATCAAGTTCAAGTATCATTGTTTCACATTCATTGTTTAACTAAAGGAATAAAAATCAATTAGTATTCTAAGTTCTTCAATCTTCATCTTCTTCTTCATATTCTTCTTCTCCAGCATTAATTGGCTCAGCAATAAAGCCAAGGCCAATGAGATCAGCAGCAGCAGCAACAATGATATTTACTATTGGCATCAAATTCTCCAAAATCATCCATAAGTTGAGCAATGAAAGCATCCAAGTCTACAACCTCTGCACCTACATCCCACTTATCTCACCTTCTTTGAATTCTTTACTCTTGTGCAAAAGAAGGTGCGAGTTGTAATGCACAAATACAAGGTTCTCTAATTTTTTAATGGCACTTCACCGAGTGGATGAAAGAATAGGTGTTCCAATTTCTTTGTGATGCAAAAGAAGTAGCAACCTATGAAGACAACACATGGTAACAATTAAAAAAGAATCAATTTTGCAGACAAAACACTTTATTGTCGTCCCGGAGGCCTAGAAATGACATGGTTTGAACTTGGTTCAACGATTAACGGCATGGTTTGCCAATTCAAACCAGCAGGGAAAATATCAGACCTGCCTGGACTAGACATTGAACCAAACCCGAACATTGAACCATTATGAACTTCTGCTGGTCCGAGGTGTGCAGGGACAAACCATGGTAACTTAGATTCTAGACTTATAAGGTGCTCTGCCATGAAAGAACGATTGCCAAGAGATAATATATCCAAAACAATATTATGTAGAATATTTCTTAAACCTCACAGGTTGACCAACTAATAAATCCTTTCTGTAAATTTGTCTCTGATATAACTTCACAGATTGGCAAGAAAACCAACTATGATAACACTATAATATCCTAGTCTAGATATTCTCCCCAAAACTCCCAAATCATTTCTAAAATTACAAGAAGATAACTTATGCAATAAAAACTAGTAAATAAAATAGCAAATGCTCGTGTAAAATACTCAAAAATTGTTATTACTTTATAATTTTAATGTAGTACAATAACATTCTAAATTCCAATCTTAAGCAGAGTATCAACTGTCAAATTAGTACAACTAGAAAACGAACCTATACTTGCATATGTGAAATTTGTCTCAAATCTGCCACCAAGTTCAATCAAGTTTGCATCCAATTCACCAAGAAGATGCCTGAAGGTTTCTATCCTCAGGACCCTACATAGAAGTTGAAGCTTCCCCAATTTCTCCAAGAGAATTCTCAAAACCAAATCAATGTCAAAGCATATCTAAAAATGAACTAGCTTCCTTCTTTTAATGCTCAAGCTTGTGAACCTTCAATTTCCTTTTCCTATCCTTTCCTATTGTCACCTTTTACCTCACTTTATAATATTAAATTGACCTTTTATAAATCTACAGTAAGCTCCCATAAGCCTACTTTAATATATCATGAATTTGATTGTAAATTTCCTAATGTCCCAACAAGGCGGGGGATTACAATATGATGCAGGAGCATCTTGCATTGGAAAATTATTGAAAAAAAAATGAAAGAGAAAGTGACGAAAATTAGAGGAGAAATAATAATAAAAATAAAAATGAGAAAAAGAAAAAAAAAAAAAAAGGAATTTCTATTTTCGAAGTGCATAAGTGGCATAAAATAGAAAAATAATAGAAATAGTTGTCATTCCATTAATCGAGGTGTATAAGTGGCAATTTAGAAGTTTGTGGAAAGTTCCTTGAATCATGTATTTAATATTTGTTGGGTGCTTAGTTGTATTTGGGGTGGGAATTTAATATTTATTTAAAGATAGTTGTATTTACCTTTTATCCCACATTGGTTGTGTTTGTAATGTCTTGGGTTAGAAGTGCCTATTTAAGCAAGGCTTATTATCATTTGTAATCAAGCTCAAGGGGAAGCTTGAGGAGTAGAAGCTTGAGAAGTAGAAGTTGTGGAAGGAGAAGCTCAAGGAGAAGCTTGATATCATCTTGTGGGTGTTGTAAGGATCTTCAAGTATAATAAAATTTCTTGTGAAGCATTTTTTTTATTGGTCTCCATATTGTTGCTTTCTTGGTTGTGAGTTGGTAGGGTGGTGTGGCCCTTTGTTAGTGGTATTAGAGCAGGCCCTCTATCAAGTGGTATCAGAGCAGGAGATCCTGAGTGTACAAGCAGATCGCCGAAGTGTGAGACAGTTTGTACCAGGACCTTGGTTGGGCAAAGTTTATCAGAGCTGGTGGACTGCAAATCTGTTGTCCTAAACTTGTGATGTGGTTCCTGATTGTTCGTGCGAGGTGGCAGGTTGCGATCTGACTTGCAAACAATTTGGTTGTCACAAGGAGCGTGGGAAGGATTTGTTGCAGAGGGTTTACGAAGATCTTGGAAGATGGCTCCAAGAGGATTGGACCCTAAGATGATTGCCAAAATCCATGATATAGTGGAGAGGAATTTTTCTAAAATGATTTCTCAGTTGGATGATAAATTGGCTGATCAAGTTAAGGAGGTTCGTGAGAGAAGATGGCATCACAAGGTTGAGGTGGAAGAGGTTGGTTTTGCTGATCAGTCTATGGAGTCTAATGCAGAACCTGTAGAGCAAATAGAGGTTGTTGCTGAGGATATTCCTAACCTTGCTAATGTTGGGATGGAGGTTGGTTTTCATGATCAATTGGTTGAATCTGACATGGAGATTATGGAGCACTTGGAGGTGGATGATCCAGTTGTTGGGGGTGAGTTATGTATTGCAGAGCATCTTGTTGTGAGCAATGAGGTTGTTGGTGTTGAGAGTTTGGCATGTATTGATGGAGATCTACATGTTGGTGCTGATATGAAGTTTGTTGTTGCTGATGTGAGGTTTGTTGCTGCTAGTGTGGATTCACTAGTTGTTGATGTGAATGGGAGTTTGCTAATGAAGCATTATGTTCAGTTTGTTCTTGTGCATGAGCTTGTTGATTGGATGGTTGAGATGTTGGTGTGGAAGATTTGCATGGTGGTTTTGTTGTCCCTATTGAGGTGGAAACCTTTGGTGAAGATGAAGATGGTTGTAGATTTTCTTTTTGGCGTCCAAGTGTGGGACACACTTTTCTATCTACCGGGGGAGTCTGATGCAAGAGCATCTTGCATTGGAAAATTATTGAAAAAAAAATTTTAAAAAAATTGAAAAAAAAATGAAAGAGAAAGTGACGAAAATTAGAGGAGAAATAATAATAAAAATAAAAATGAGAAAAAGAAAAAAAAAAAAAGGAATTTCTATTTTCGAAGTGCATAAGTGGCATAAAATAGAAAAATAATAGAAATAATTGTCATTCCATTAATCGAGGTGTATAAGTGGCAATTTAGAAGTTTGTGAAAAGTTCCTTGAATCATGTATTTAATATTTGTTGGGTGCTTAGTTGTATTTGGGGTGGGAATTTAATATTTATTTAAAGGTAGTTGTATTTACCTTTTATCCCACATTGGTTGTGTTTGTAATGTCTTGGGTTAGAAGTGCCTATTTAAGCAAGGCTTATTATCATTTGTAATCAAGCTCAAGGGGAAGCTTGAGGAGTAGAAGCTTGAGAAGTAGAAGTTGTGGAAGGAGAAGCTCAAGGAGAAGCTTGATATCATCTTGTGGGTGTTGTAAGGATCTTCAAGTATAATAAAATTTCTTGTGAAGCATTTTTTTTATTGGTCTCCATATTGTTGCTTTCTTGGTTGTGAGTTGGTAGGGTGGTGTGGCCCTTTGTTAGTGGTATTAGAGCATGCCCTCTATCACAATAAGTCACAATGATTTGAAGATTTTGTTTGGTTTAAGAAACTAATAACAAACTTCCTTGCACATTTATGAAAGACATCAACAATTTGAGTTGTAGCCAATAATGAAACAAATATCATTATTGACTCCATTGCCCATTTGAGTTATAGCCAATAGTAAAACACATATCATTATTGACCCCATTGCCCAGAGGAAGAAAGGCATTGAAATTTCATAAGCCCTTCAAAACAAATTATCATTCATATTTATATCAATTACATGATGTAGGATTAGTAGTAGGTGTTAGTTTATTTCAAACCTCCATGCCAATTTGAAATAGATTGAGACAAGATAATTGCAACACTGTGATTATTAGAATAAAATCTCTATTGATATCTTTCTATTTTTGTCTATGGTCAATATTGTAAATCTTATACATATTTGAATGTTTCTAATTCTTACAATTGTTTCATTCTGGAAACATCGTCTCTTTTTAAACTATAAATGAACATCTTGTTCATTCATTAATTCATCCCATATTTCACCAATTACTTGTGTAATATAGTTTTAGGGCCAAATTTATTTATTTTTTCAAAACGTTTAAAATTTCTTAATTGAAATTATTTGTTCTAAATTTTTCAATATTATTTTGGAACTATTTGAAATTGATTTTGCAAATATTCTTCATTTATTCAAACAACCTATGAAGTGTTTTGAATCAATAATGACACTATTTTCTGCAACTATTTTGATTGAGCATGGTCTTTATTCTTGTTCATGGTCACAAATGATAGGGTTTTGCATCATTTTCTAACACCATTTCCACAAGATTCAATGGCCTTTTATCTATTGTGTGTGGTTGTTCATGTGTTTTGTGAGCATTTTTAAACCTATGTTTTTGGAAAATGTTTTTTTTCTCCACCTCCCCTTTTTTCCTAGTGTATCAGCAACAAGAAGGAATTTGTTTGCTGTCTACAAGTACTTGGAAGATCGTCTGACCCTTTTTTGTGTCATTTTTCTGCAACCACAATTATTTAATAGGTTTTTTTCTACCTACGAGAACTTTTCTTCTCACCTACAATAGACTTTGCTTTTTCTAGCTATCTATGGTCATCCTTGATCAACGGCTTGGGTGAACTATGTTTTTTATTCAATAGACCCTCCATTATCTCAAAGGTTGCATAAATTCTCAGCCAAATTAGGTATCTTCAAAACCCTCTAGTATTTTAGTCAAATTTGATTTTAAATCTAGATTCGTGGCAAGTTTTTTGGGTTTCTCTCAAAAAATTCTAGGTATTCTTAAATTCCCATATTGAAATCTATGCTTGTGAATTTGTTTTTGCATTCATTCTATTTCAGACTCATTCATTACACAATCTACATGTTGAACGTCTTCTGCAACTATATTTGTGCTCACATTCAATCAACTAACTTTAACTTCAACTTTCACAATGACATCTCTGACAAATATTCACTTGAGTTAAAAATACAACAGTAGAAATTGCAATACCTAGAAGCAATGTATGATGACAATCTTTGAATATAGATGCCTTACCAAAATTGATTTGGGAGAGACAAATTTTCTTGAAGATGAAGGCAAGGAACAAGACAAATTTGCTGAGCAAAATCAAGAAGCTATAATGCTCGTTAAACTCTCAATTGTTGAACTTCCACAAGTTCCTTCAAGCAAAACAACTACAAAGTTTGGTTGCATATAAAAGGTTTGCATGAAATCTTTGAGAGTTGTGCACTCTTCTCAAAGAACATACTCTTCACAATCATGATGGATGACTATGTTTCCTAGGATCTTCTCAAAAAAATCAAAGACATTCAAGAGTAGTTAAGAGCAATTGGACCCAAAATGGAAAAGACATAGTGGTGATCACCTTGAAAAGTCCATCGTCTTCTTATGAGCACTTTGTTGAGGCTCTCAACATTGCTTCAACTAATGTTGACTTGAGGTTTTTCAATCTCTGCACAATGCTTTTACAACAAGATCCATGGAAACAACAATTTCGCAATGGTACCAATTCATCTTCCAAAGAACAAGCCTTCACAACCAAATCTCCATCTTCTCAATCTTCTTAGCGGACATTTTTTGCTCCAACATGTAAAGGCTCAAAGAAGAACAAAATTCGATGCATATACTTCATTTTCGAGATTGGTTCACGACCTTTCAATCATTCACATATCAATAATTTTTGAAGAAGAAAAGTACATAGTTGTCAAAAAGGGCAATATGTTAATTCAGTTTGGCGAGGGGAAATTGTTTTTCCTCAATGTGTATTATGTTCCAAGACGAGAACTCAACCTTCTCTCAATATATCAAATTCTAAGACATTCTCCTCGGCTAGATGTAACCTTCAATTCACATCAATGAAATATCATTAATCAAGAGACTCAGCCTACTAAGACTCTACCTACTGTTGTTGTGGGTTTCGAGGATCATGGTCTATTCAAACTTGTTGAATCTGGTGATTCTTAGGAGCTAGCCATGGCAGCCAAGCACACCTTTGTTAGTACATTGTGTATGTGATCTGGGCACTTAAATGTGCACTATCTTTGTCACCTTGTTTGCGAAGATCTTGTCATTGGACTACCTGAGATCTAGACCTAGAACCTCAAAGCTTATGGAGCCTACCAAGATAAGAAGCAACATCACACTCCATTTTAGACAGCAGCTATTGTTCCATGCTAATATTTGTGGACCTATGGATACTCCTATTATTGGGTCTAAGTATTTCTTACCTTTTGTTGATGATTTCAATTGTAAAATGTGGGTAAAATGTGGGTGTATTTTCTTCATAAAAAATTCAAGTGTTTGTTTTCTTTCAAAAGTACAAAGCATCTTTAGAAAAATAGTATGGTCAACCTATTGTTACTCTCAGAACTGACAATGGGGGTGAGTTTTGTTCTTCTACCTTTTCCCATTTTTGTAAATAACATGGTATAAAGCTTCAATAAACACCACCCTGCACCCCTTAGCAAAATGGTGTCGTTGAGTGGAGAAACCACACAATAACTAGAATGGCCCAATATACACTTGAACGTGACTTTTCCAAAGAGATTTTGGGTTGAAGCAGTCAACATTGTTGTCTATCTTCTCAACCGCTCTCCTACAATGGTTAGTAAGAAAAAGGCACTCAATGAGGCTTGGTCAAGTCGTAAGCACAAAACCAATCATAACGTCTTGTTCATTCATTAATTCATCCAATATTTTACCAATTATTTATGTAATAATAATTATATAAACCCTACAAATCACCATGGCATTTTAATCTACTTAATTATCATCAACTGATCCTCGAGATAAATAATTATTGGTGATAAAGGTAAATCCATCTAGACATAGCAGAGCTTAAGGAGTATGGAATTGCAAACATATTGGTACACTCTGTTTGTTGGCCATATCGCTTGTGAAACCGTATAATAGATTTGGCATATTCTTAAGGTTTTGTATTTCTGTTGATTTGGAACCAACATATGGCACTAATCTTCAATCCTCAGGGACTCTAATAGTTAGAACATGAGCTCAAATTGGCATCAATTGAAACCTTATAGATTTAGTTGGTTTTGGCAATGTCACTATTTTGAGATAGTTGATGATTGCATTAATGACCTTGGCGGCTTATGGTATTTGGAGAACATTGTCATTTATAGAAGGAGCTTTTGTTGGCATCACTTGTGTTCTAACAGCTTTAATAAAGTGTTTTGTAGTAGTGGCATAATAGGCATATTAAAAATAAGAATAAAAGCCATTCATTGTCTTCTAATAGTATGAAAATGGACTCTGCAAAAGACATACAAAACAATTAAAGAAACAAAATAGTCAATAAACTCAAGAAGTAGAAACGCATCAAGATTGTAAGAATTTGCCTTAGGGCAAAATCACCCAAGACCAGAAGCTCAACAACTAGCACAAAATAGACCAACAGAGTATGATCAAAATAACAATATGGTATTCAATTGATGTAATAGTACACTAGGAGTGTCTATATATAAAGGCCTCTAGAATGCTTATAGAATGTCTAGGAGTCAACACACTGGTAAGTCTTACAACCAAGCACATGTCCACCAGGAGTAGATTATCCTCCATTAAGCACAGGAGTTAGTAAGATGATGAAAGGATAAGCCTACAAAGGTGTCAAGTAAAATTATGTTGTAGACACCATGTGCTCAATTAAGAGTGCGAACAACTGTGTTGTCAACATGACAACTCAGTTGATTATGCAAACTCCAATGTTGTAGACACCATATGCTAAATTAGAGCTGCTTACTCCTGTGTTGTCGACATGACAACTTATATGAGTACGCAAACTCCTAGGTGTCTAACCTAAAAAATAATAAAATAATGCATTTATCCTAAGTAAACTTAAGTGTAAATAATAATTATTTACACTAACACCCACCCTTAAGTGCAACTTAGGGGAATGCACTTAAGCTTACAAAAGCTATGATGAAATGCACAATAGGTCCCAGCTGCTAGGCCATGTTAGGTACACAAGTACAAATGCAATGTTGAAATGCAATGAAATCTCTTTGCAAACGGAGAAAGAGGGAAAACCTCATGGGAAAAACCCTCCTCCAAAAAGAGAGATATGTACAATATAGAAGAGAAGGATCATGTGACCCCCCCAAGTGAAAAATCCCTCAGCCCCAAGAGATCTCACAAATGATGATACTTAACCTCCGTGAAGGGTTTGGTGAAGATGTCGGCTACCTATTGCTCAGTAGGACAATACTGCAATGTGATGACCTACTCATGAATCAGCGCTCTAATGTACTGCATATGCACCTCAATATGTTTGGTGCGCTGATGTTGCAATGGATGTTTTGAGATCTCAATAGCACTCTAGTTATCACAATGGATGACTGTGGATCTGGGTAGATCAGAACCAAACTCCTTCAAAATCTACTGCAACCAAATAGCTTATGTCGCCACATTCACAGCTCCTCGATACTCAACCTCAGTCGATGAAAGAGCAATGGTGTTCTACTTTTCACTCTGCCAACAAATGGGGCCAAAACCAAGATGAAACATATATCCTGAAGTAGACTTGTAAGAATCAAGGCCCCCTGCATAGTCTGAGTCTGTATATCCCACTAACTGAAGTTCAATACCAGCTACATAGTGTATCCATGTGTATTTGTACCCTGAATATAGTGCAAGATTCATTTGGCTGCCTTCCAATGAAGTTCATGTGGCTCTTGCATAAAGCGAGAAACCATGCCAACTGCACATGAGATGTCAGGGCTTGTATGTGTTAAGAAGATAAGGCTTCCAACCGTCTATACAAAGTCGCATCAACAAGTGGAGTGGAACACTTTGTTTCTAACTTAACACCTGAAAGAAAGGGAGTAGGTGCAACCTTGTAGTCACTCATGCGAAACCGAGCAAGTAGATCAAGAGCATACTTGGGCTGCGATAATGTTATCCCTAATGAAAACTAATGTATCTCTATACTAAGGAAATAGTGCAGTATACCCAAGTCTGTCATCAAAAACCTGTCCTGCAAAGTAGCCTTGACACTATCAATAATGGATATTGTGCTCCCTGTGATGATCAAGTCATCAACATAAAGCACAAGAAGCAAATGCGAATCATCCCTCTAAAGAATTTAGACATTTGGATCGGAATGACATCTGGTGAACCCTGCTAAGAGAAGAAAAGAGTCCATCTTGGCATATCAAGCTCTTGGAGCTTGTTTATGTCCATAGATAGACTTCTTCAATTTGCAAACCAAGGTACCATCCTGTATGAATCCCTGTGGCTGCTCCATATATATCTCCTCATGAAGATCCCCATTCAAAAATGTGCTTTTCACATCCATCTGATGAACAACCCATTTTGGAGCTGCCGTTATAGCTAGTGTCAAATGAATGGAATTCATCTTTGCAAATGGTGCAAAGGTCTCAATATAATTAATGCCAAGTACTTGAGAGAAACCTTTTGCAACAAGTCGAGCCTTATGTTTATCAACACTTCCATCCACTACAAATTTGGTCCAATAGATCCACTTACATTGAACCAATTTTCTTCCCTTAGGAAGAGACACTAAGTCTCATGTATCATTTATCATAAGAGAGTTGTATTCTTCCTCCATTACTCTATCCCATTTTGGAATACCTAATGCTTGCTTAGATTATTGTGGATCTCAAGCAACTGCAATATAAGCATGTGAGAGTGAGTTGTGTTGTGATCTTGTCCTTCTATTATCTTAAGGATTTCTTGCCAATGGTCCTACCGCATCCAATGTCTGCTTAGCCCATCTAGGTATATTGGAAGAAGATGTAGTAGGAGTATCCTCAATCTCAACTGGTTGATGCCTCTGTATTGGTCGAGGACGAACATCTTCCATATCATTGTTATCACTATCACTCTCTTCAATGAAGAAGAAAGGAGGAGTTGAAGAAGTAAAGCTTGGACCACTTTCTTCAAAATGTACACTCCTCCCATAGAATATATCATGTGTCTCTGGATGCATTAACTTGTAGGCTTTATGTGAGTCCGCATATCCAACAAAAATGCAAGGTTTGCTTTGTGCTTCCAATGCCTTGCATTTCTATGGCGGTATTCTTGCCCATGTTGGACAACCAAAGACTCTCAAGTGCTTAACAAAAGGTTTCCTGTCATTCCAAGCTTCAAAAAGAGTTATACCATCAGTTGATGTGTGTTTTATGACTCACCAAACAGTAGAACAAAATACCGAAATATCTTATCCTCTCTTGAATAAAGTCTTTGTGTATGCTAAGATTGCTAGAAGATCATACAATGACTTCAAGGTTCCTTTAATGCCAGGTCTTGACTGTTGATAAGATCGGTGGTTGATGTGATTTGCTGATGATCACAAGGGGCCTTACGTGTTTATTCATATTCATTTCAAGCCATACTAGATGTGGGAGCTATCTTAAGGTTTTGCAATGAAGCGCTTTTTTTTTGGATTTTTCACAGAATATGCAGAAATTAAATAGGATGGGGTTCAAGAATTCTATTCTAATCCTAAGGGTAGTGATAACAACAAATAGTATTCTAGCAGACAAATTCCTCAATTTACTGAATTCAGCTTCGCCAAGTTATACTACAACTAAGCATGAACTAGTGCAATCTTCAAGGGTTATGCCAAAGATTTTCATATCACCGCATACACCATCATAAAAAACAATGTATACAAATGATAGAAGTTGAGCATATGCATGAAAGAGGTTCAGGCTAACTTTACACAACGAATTAGAATCACTAAAACGTCAAAAGTATGAACCAAAGGAATTCATCAATACACCATCATATTCTCCATTGTAATCACCACACATTGACTATGCTAAACTTAATCTACTTGAAGAAATTTTAGGAGAACAAGCAAGCACTAAGACACGTCAAGTATTCACCAAACTCCAATAAAAACTTTATTATCTCAATAACTCATAGCAACAATCTCATAAAAAATCTCCCTACAAATGAGAAAATGAGGCCTTTATATAGGTCCTCGATTACAACGGGTGGCTCGGATGATCACAATAACCGATGGCCGAGATCATGCCACATCAGCCCTAATTAGGGTTAGGGCAATGGAAAAGAATCTACATTAATGCCATAAGGAATCAGCTACTGTAGTGGGTAATAAATGCCCATCATGCATGCTAATTTAAGAAAGAGTTGGGTGTAATAAATGATCCCTATACATGTCCATTACTCAATAAATGCTCAGTCCTCCTTGAATAAATTATTCTTGATTTCATTCTCTGAATGCATAGAAATTTGACTTGGAGACCTCAGTTCTTCATCAAAGATAATTGGATGCCATGAAATGATGACGGAGGCCATGTAAGCTCGAGTCTTTTCCAACTACATCATTTTAACTAAGATCCAACTTTGACTGACTTTTCTGAAAATCTCTCTTCGAACATTCTCGTCTTCCATGTACTTGCTTGAAAATTTATCTCCCTAAAATGGATTGGAATCCGTTGCTGATGATTATGTTACTCTAGAATTTCTTCATATTGAACTTCCTTCGCCATGTTCTTGGATTTTTGGATTTGAACTTTGATCTTTGAACCTTGAATGTCTGGGACCGAATCACTTAGTACTTTGATCTTGGTACTAGAATTTTGGATTTGAGCGTCTTTCTTGAATTTCTAGAACTAGAGCTTTCTCCTCCTTTTTCTTCAAATGCTTTCAATTCACTATTATGCCTTTTCTTACATTTTTAAGAATTCCCCCTTTTTTTTTATCATCATCAATCATTTTTCCAGTCTTGGGTACACAATTGAAGAGGGTGAAATTCAAGATCTGGAGGAGAAATTTCTAGCACTTAATCCTTTTTCATTTTTCCATGAAGGAGAAAGTTTCCAACACTTAGCCATTTATTCTTCCATGAAGGAGAAATCTTCAACACTTAGCCAGTTTTCCTTCCATGAAGGAGAAAGTTTCCAACACTTAGCCATTTTTTCTTCCATGAAGGAGAAAGTTTCGGCTTCCATGAAGGAGAAAGTTTCCAACACTTAGCCAATCTTTCTTCCATGAAGGAGAAAGTTTCCAACACTTAGCCAATTTTTCTTCCATGAAGGAGAAAGTTTCCAACACTTAGCCATTTTTTCTTCCATGAAGGAGAAAGTTTCCAACACTTAGCCAATTTTTCTTCCATGAAGGAGAAACGTCCAACACTAGCATTTTTTTCTTCCATCAAGGAGGAATTTCTAGCACTTCGCTGTTTTTGCTTCTATGAAGAACAAATCTCCAACACTTAGCCATATTTGCTTCCATGATTTCTAATTCTCTTGCTCGTGGAAATTTTGAGTGGTCATGAATTTTGTCCATGATGGAAGAATTCCGCAACAACCATTTTTCTCCAAAGCTGGATTTTTTGAGAGATCATGGATTTTGTCCATGATGGAAGAATTCTGCAACAACCATTTTTCTCCAAGGTGGGACTTTTTGAGTGATCATGGATTTTGTCCATGATGGAAGAATTCCGCAACCACCATTTTTCTCCAAGGCTAGACTTTTTGAGTGATCATGGATTTTGTCCATGATGGAAGAATTCCGCAACCACCATTTTTCTCCAAGGTTGGATTTTTTGAGAGATCGTAGATTTTGTCCATGATGGAAGAATTCCGCAACCACCATTTTTCTCCAAGGCTGGATTTTTTGAAAGATCGTGGATTTTGTCCATGATGGAAGAATTCCGCAACCACCATTTTTCCTATTATCTTCATGCCTTTCTACTTTTGGATATTTCATGGGTGATTCCAGACTCAAGCATTTTTTTTCTTGATTGACTGTCATGCTTGCTCATTCTTTTGGATATAGACACATGTACCCTTTTGGCTCTTTATCAACCATAGCTCACTTGTTGCAGAAATAGACCTGCCAAAAATAGACATTCTAGAAATAGTAAGTTGTCCCAAAGTCAAAATAAGGCCAATTTGAGAGGTAGTGAAATTTACTAAAATTAGACTCACTAAAAATATACTTTCTAAATATAGTAAGTTGTCCCAAAGTCAAAATAAGGGCAATCTGAGAGGCAGTGAAATTTACTAAAAATAGACTCACTAAAAATAGACTTTATAAAAATAGTAAGTTGTCCCAAAGTCAAAATAAAGCCAATCTAAGAGGCAATGAAATTTACTAAAAATAGACTTACTAATAATAGAATTTCTAAAAATAGTAAGTCAAGACATTCAATTCTCAAACAAACAAATAATTTCCATTCTCAGAGCCACATGGACAACACTTTTCACATCTGGCCAATTTTACCAATTCTCATTTGAAAGAGCGAACTTTAGAAGATTTAGCCCAATACTACCAAGAACTAAAGCCAAAAGGACAAGACCAAGAGACAAAAGGGGGCCCCCCATTTGCAATGGGTCGATGGTGTGAAAAGCCTACAACACCATCCAAAGCTTTATGAGGACTCCTATTCTGGATATAGTTAGCACAGTTCATTGCTTCAACCCAAAAGATTTGATCAAGAGACTTGTTTAATTATTATAATAATTTGGTATAGCTCTAATACCATGTAAGAATTTGCCTCAAGGCAAAATCACCCAAGACCAAGAAGCTCAACAACTAACACAAAATAGACCAATAGAGTATGATTAGAATAACAATATGATATTCAATTGATGTAATAGTACACTAGGAGTGCTTGTATATAAAAGCCTCTAGAATGCTTCTAGAATGTCTAAGAGTCAACACACTGATAAGTCTTACAACCAAGCACATTTCTACCAAAAGTGGATTATCCTCCATTAAGCACAAGAGATAGTGCGATGATGAGAGGATAAGCCTACAAAGGTGTGTCACGTAAAATTATGTTGTAGACATCATGTGCTCAATTAAGAGTGCAAACAATTGTGTTGTCAACATGACAACTCAGTTGATTATGCAAACTCCAACGTTGTAGACACCATGTGATAAATTAGAGTTACTTACTCCTGTCTTGTCAACACGACAACTCATGAGTATGCAAACTCCTAGGTGTCTAACTTAAAAAAATAATAAAATAATGCATTTATCCTAAGTAAACTTAAGTGTAAATAATAACTATTTACACTAACAAAGATAAAGCGGTTACTAACTTGAAAAAGGATAAATCAGAAAAGAATCAAAAGATATATAAGTTTTGACAAACACCAATTGGAGGTAGACATCTCTTTGAGCAAAAATCACCCCTAAAGTACACTTAGATGAAGAAGAATTCTTGGAGGACCTCGATTCTAAATTAGAAGATGGAGAAAGTGAAGAAGTGATAAGGGAGAAAATTTAGTTAATTGGAAGAATCATGGAAATGGATAAGGAGGAATCTAAAGAGGAGGTTCTAGATGATAATATAGAAAATCACATTTCGGTAGATATCAAAGGAATAGTACCTCTTCGTCAGATAAAAACATAGTCTTAGACTGTTCAGTAGGAGTAGGAGAAGAAAAACTTTCGATTATAACATCATCAAAAGAGTATGATAAGTAAAACAAAAGAACATGGAATCCAATTCATCCTACCGACATATAGTAGAAAAAAGAGAAGGAGCTTGTAGTTATGCTCCTATTGAGGTAGAGACATTATTTAGGGAATCTGAATTGATAAATCAAGAAGTGATACCAAATAATTGGAATTTGCATAATCTAATAACAAAGTAGGAAAGATCCAAAATTGGGAGGAGTTAGTGATCCAATAAATACAAGAATTACAGCAAAACATGGACAAAAGAAATGGAGTAAGCAATCAAATTCAAAAAAGAACAGACAGAGAAACGAATGAATATGACAAAGAAATTAGTAACAAAATTATGAAAGAATTAGAGAAAGAATATTCAAATAAAAAGGAAGATGAATCAATTGATACTAGTTGCCAGCATGCTAATAACAATCTAGACAACCTTAGTATTGAAACAAATTTGCAAGGCTAAAAACATCCAAAATGTGGAAAACCAAAAAAGAAAAAGAGGAAGAAAATTCTTAGCTGAACTTAGTGCAGCTACAAGTTTGGTTGGTAACGAAAAAAAGATTAACAATCTTTTGAATGTAGGGAAGGGGATGTTCCTTCCCATGGAGTCATGAAGCTAACTTCATGGAATATTAGGGGTCTAAATGCCCCCAACAAAAAGTGTTTACTTAAGTGTAACTTAACATTATTTGAATCAGATATAGTATTAATCCAAAAAACAAAACTTAACAAAGAAGGAAAAAACTTGGAAGAAAATTGAAGCTTTGGAAGACAAACTTGTTTGGTATAGTTGGGGCATCTAGGGGGATTGGTATTATATGGGATCCAAGGAGGGTAGACTTTTCATCACTAGTATCTAAAAGCAATTGGATGGGGGAAAGTTAAAAGTTTCAAAGTGAAAGTCAACCCCAACATCAAATAAGAAAGAAGTATGGAATGAGGTTAGTAATTTTGTAAAATCAAACCCACTAGAAAAAAAAAATGTGGGGGTGATTTTAATGCAATCCTAGAATCAAAAGAAAAAGAAGGTGGATCTCGGCCACCACTGTAGTTATGTTAGACTTCAAAGCAGGGATTGCAAAAAATAACCTTATAGAGATTCCATCCTCTAATGGGATTTTTACATGGAATAATAAACAAATTGGTTATTGTGATATAGCAGAAAGATTGGATAGATTTATATTTAAAAGAAAGTTAATATCTTGTCATCATCCTTTTAGTAGTCATTCTCCCAAATGCAGGTTCTGATCATTTTCCAATTAAGTTAGAAATAAGTGAACCACAAAAACCATCAAGAAATCCATTTAAGTGTGAAAAAAATGTGGTTTCTAGAGAAAGATTTTCGTAATAATATATAAAACAATGGTGGCATGAAGAGAATCTTGAAGGATCAAAGATGTTTTGTTTTATATCAAAAGCTGAAATCATTAAAAGAAAAATAAATAGATGGAATAAAGATCATTCTAATGACATTTTTAAAGAAAAATTAAAGAACAAAGAAGAATTAAAAAATCTAAACGAAGAAATCATCAAGATATGAATGGATAATGATAAATACAGCAAAGAAAAAGAACTTCTAGATAAACAAGAAAACATCCTAGCAAAAAAAGAAATATTCTGGAAGCAAAAATCTAGAGAAACATTGTTGTTAGAAGGAGATAGGAATACAAAAAAAAAAAATCATAATAGTACTATCAACAGAAGAAGTATAAATAGAATAGCAAAAATCAAGGATCATGGTGGAAGGGTAACTAAAAACCCAAATGAAATAGCAGAAATTTTTGTTAAATATTATACATAAATCCTAAATAATTTTGAATCCTCAAATTTAACAGCACAAAATAGGATGTTAGGATATAGACCAAAAAATAATAACTCTAGAAGATAATAAAAATTTTAATAAGAAATTTACTAAAGAAGAAATTAAAAAAGTCTTTTTTCAACTTAACCTTGAGAAATCTTCTAGCCTTGATGGCTTTCAAGGCTTTTTTCTTTCAAAAATGTTGGGAGATTTTAGGAGACAATCTTTGGGAGGCTATTAAGGCAACAAGGAATTCTAGATTCCTATTTTCTAAAATTAGCAATACATTCTTAGCTTTAATTCCAAAGAAATATGAATATGAGGACCCATGAGACTTTAGGCCCATAGCTTTACGTAATACAATCTACAAAATTCTCTCAAAAGCTTTAACCAATAGACTTAAAAAAGTTACACCAAAGCTCAATTAAGAAGAACTGACAGGTTGTGTTCCAAAGAGGTCAATTTTTGATGGTACTATCATAATTCAAAAATTAATTCATTTTGTACAAACTAATAAGGAATCTTGTATGCTAATGAAGTTAGAAATTCACAAAGCTTATGACAAAGTAGATTGGAGATTCAATTATAAAAAAAGTGTATAAAGTGATGGGAAGTTGGAAAGGAAAATGCTTAACTAAGAAAGATGGATAACTATGATCAAAGTGGTACTCGCAGCCATTTACACGTATCATATGTCATGTCTTCCCCTACCCAAAGGTGTGAAAAAAAAATTGAACTCTAAACTTAAAAATTTCTTCTAGCAAGGTACTAGAGATAAGAAAAAACAAGCTTTAATAAAATGGGAAAATATTTGTAGAACTAAAGAGTATGGAAGCCTAGGCATAAAAAAATTGGAGTTGGCAAAATGAGGCATTGCGGCAAAACTTTTTTAGAGAATGTTCAAAGAACATATTAGTAAATGGGCCCAAAAAAATCATAAGTACTTAAACATTAATAATCCTTTATCATTGTTTAGAACAAAAATTCCTCCAAAAGACTCTAGAATTTGGAACTTTATGTCAATTTGTCACCCATTAATAGCTAAAAACTTAACTTGGGATATCAATCTAGGGTAGGATGCTCTCTTTTGGGAAGATTCATGGGATGGGCTTCCTTCTCCAGACAATGCAAATCTACCTATAAATATAAAAAATACTCTCTCAACTCTGTGTGGTAAGTATGTGAGTGATTATAAAATTAAAATTAACAATAATCAATACGGAGGATAACAATGGAAATCCCTAGATGAGTAATCAATGTCCAGCAAGTTTAGGATGTTTTATTTTTTCAGATAATGGAGTATGCCTAACTAAACACGAGAAACCCTTGGCCATAATGTCTAATAACTTGGCAGAATTAGAGGCCCTGATAGAAGGCTTAATTTTAAGTTGAGGGATAGGAATTAACATATTAGTTATTGAAGGTGATTCGCAAATTATCCTGAATGTGTTAAGAAAAAGAGAAACCACAAATTGGATATTTAATTGTAAACTTGACTTAATTCTAAACTTGAATATGCTCTAACCGTAGTTGATAAATTTGAAGAAACTATCATAAAATATATTTATAAGGAAGGTAATATAGAAGCAAATAGTCTTACTAATAAAGGAGCAGATGGAGAAGAGATTCTAATAAGATAAGTTAATAAGTTAGGAGCTTACTCTCATCATGTCCCTGGAGAGAATTTGGTTAAGAACTTTTACTAGCTTATTTTGGACAAAAAACTTCAAGAATAGAGACTTATCTATTCATACTATATTCTCAAATATAAGTATATTACAATCGAATACTATATCTAATTAATACCCACAATAGGAATTTTGCATCCTTAAAACATTCTCATTCATAAAAGGATACCCAATAAGTAAGCCACAATATACACTATGTAGATGGTCTCTCCTAAATATATCATTTTATAAAATAAAAAATAGATGTTATAGACACTGTCTATATCTAATATTTAAGAGGTACCCCCAACTAATTTCAAACACAAAAAGATACACTTTGTCGATATGGGAAAACTAGATTAGATATAGGATGGTACTTATTAATTATAAAATAACAGAGGATTTAATCCAAATACTTCTTAAGCAAAAGTGTAATAACTTTTCGAAATTATTGCACCGTTATGGATATAATTCTCGTTTAAAGTCTACTAATATACTAGCATTATTAGCCCCTAGCAAACATTTGAAAGTTTTTGGCTTGTATAGGATACATGAGTATTATTAAATGAACCGAAAAGATCAAATTTTATATCAACGTACTATATCAATGTTTTTCTTTTCTTTTCAACATATCAGGATATCATTTTAGGCCTTATTATTCTCAATTGTTTCCATCACTTTCTCCCTTTATTTAATTTCTAGAGATCTTGAATTTAAGTCATGTGATTGATTATCAAGTACGAGCAGGTTTTCCATCATTATCAAGCAAGGTTAGCTCATTAATTAAGGACTTGGTTTATTAGAGACTATGGAGTAGCTTGTCCATCCCTCATTCATTATTAAATTATAACTCATTTGTATTCCCTCACCTCTATAATGTATCCTTCATCATGGTTGTAAGGACTCTCCTTCATTAACTTGCCTACTAGTCTATAAGGTACTTAAATCTGTTGTTTGGTACCATTTTTAGCATATCTCCAACTTTTTCCAGTATCTTTCGTTGTTTCCTTCTCATTTTATTTACTATTCTCTTGGCTCAATTATTAATATGAAGGCCTTCATCAAAATTCCGTTTATTCTTCTACTAATTTCTCTTCCATGCAAAGGGCCTAATTCATATAGTTAAGATTGGTATCGTATAGTTTCTTCCTTTATTTTAACTCTCAATCTCACTATTCTAATATAGTGGAAAGGGAATTAATCTCTAGTGACATAGTATGTTTGAGAATTTTCACTCCCAAACATAACTATATCCCCAAAAACAAATTTCCCTTGATAAATATCAATTAACTTTTCTTAGGTTTCCTAGGTTTGTCAATTTGGGAATTGTATTTCTTTCGATCATCAGTTTTATAGGCTCTGACATCTATTTGGCCTTGTGCCTCTATTCGTGAATGCAAGATGTATACAAACTTAGTATTGTTTCTTTTTTCCTTTTTACTTTAAATTAGCCTTTGGTTATCTTTTTTTTTTCTCTGTTCTTTCTTTTACTAGATAGTTATAGGTGGTCCTATTACAATAATAGATAAGACGTCTATTATTAGTTAATGGTTATCTTGTAAATATCTTTAGCTTTAGTTTGCTTTCGTTTTTTGCTTTCTCTGAAATAGAATGTTTCTATTCTTTACGATCGTTTCCTAAGGAAACATCGTCTCTTCCTTTTGTATAAATTGACCTTTCGGTCTCTGTTATTAATAAGCAAGTATTTACCAATTACCTTGTAATATGGTATCAGAGCTAAATACTTAAATTTTTTCGGAAAAATTTATAATTTCTTCTTGAAATTATTTGTTTAATTTTTTCCAAAATTATTTCAGCTAATTTCTCCAAAACCCACCTAGGGTTTTTCTGCTTGGAGAAATTCCCGAATTACGGGTCTGCAAATCGCGTGGAAATTGTGGCCATTTTTTGAAGACTCACGTTTTTGGGGTGAAAATCTGCATGTTTCTATATCAAATCTTCATGCTCTTAGCCGTCTCAGTCTGTCATCGTGCTCTGGGAAGCAGATTCGACCATTTTTCATCAAAAAATCTGAAGTTTTTTCAAGCTTTTTTCAGCTAGGGCCGTTTTTTTTCGAAACCCTAATTTTTGGGGTTGAAAAAATTTTTTGTTTGCAGATTCTTGGTGGGTTTTTCGAGAGCTCAACTGAGTTGTCGTCCGTTTTTTCTGGGTGCCTCGATTTTTGTGCCTCGATTTTCGAGCCAACGGATTCAAAAAACGACAGCAGATTCCTTCTAGGTTTTTCGAGCTCTCTTTTGGGTCATTCTCTGATTCTTTTGGGTCTTCCGTATTTTTGCCTCGAAGAACGTGCCTTCATAGATTTTCACAGTTTTTCATTGAAAAACGTGCCATGGCATCTCTGACAAATATTTTGCTCGAGCATAATTCCAAATTCAATGGTCGCAATTATGGAACCTGGAAGCAGCGCATCATCGCAATCTTCGAATATCGAAACACCGATCAACTTGTTCTGGGTGTTAAGCAGCGTCCGACTTCTCCGAGTCTTGATCAAGATACATGGGATCTGAACAATCGAGAGGCAGTAATGCTTCTCAAACTCTCCGTAGCTGATGACCAGCTTTCTCATATTCCATCCGGCAAGACAGCGGCCAAAATCTAGACACATCTAAAAGGTCTTCATGAGACTTCCGACAAGAGCAGAGCCTTCTTTTTGAAAAACACTTTGTTTTCTATTGTCATGGATGAGCGCACCTCACTCCAAGCACAGCTGAATCGGATTTAGGAAATCCGTGATCAGTTACTTGTCATCGGTCGCAAGATGGAGGAAGAGGATATTGTGGTAATCACTCTTCGGAGTTTACCAAATTCCTATGAGCATTTTATCGAGACTCTCAACATCACATCTACTGGTGTTGATCTAAAGTTCACTAATCTCTGCACCCTGCTACTTCAGCAAGATCGGTGGAAACAACAGTTCGGTAGCAGCTCCAATTCCACCTCCACTGAGCAAGCCTTTGCTGCAAAATCCTTTCAGAAGGATAAGGGCAAGTTTCAGCAACCATCTCAGCAGAAGTCTTCTGCTCCAGCATCCGATGGTACCAAAAAGAAGAACATTCAATGCAACTATTGCCACAAGTATGGTCACATGAAGGTTGCATGTCAAAAACGCTTAGCTGCCCAGTCTAAGCAATCACGTTCACAACCCAAAGCGAACAGTGCAGAGCACACTGAGCAGGTGGAATTTGCCTTTTACGCCTTCATGGCTAAAAGACCCGCAGATCATGTACAATCATTTGCCTGGTACATTGATTCAGGTGCCTCTCGAAATTTCACTCACCGCAGAGACTGGTTTACTGACTACCAGCCTTATTCAGATTCTGTTATCTTTGGTGGTGGAGAAGAGTACACGGTTGTTGGTAAAGGCAACATTCAAATTCAGTCTGTTGGGAGGAAGCTCATATTCCTTGATGTGTACTACGTTCCAAGGATGGAACTAAATCTACTCTCGGTCAGTCAGTTGTTGCGACATTCTCCACACTTGGCAGTCACCTTCAGTTCACATCAGTGCACCATCACTGATCGGGCGACTAAGTCTACTATTGCAGTTGGTCTTAAGGATCATGGTCTTTTCAGACTTACTGATTCTGGTGATTCTCAGGACTTAGCTATGGCTGCTTGGCGATCTTCCATCAGCACACTTTGGCATCAGCGATATGGGCACTTAAATGTGCATTATCTCTCACAACTTGCTCGGGATGAGCTTGTTCTTGGTTTGCCAGAGATTCAAACCCAACACCTTGGAGTTTGTGACGCATGTCATGCTGGGAAGCAACATCGCACACCCTTCCCCAGTGGCGATTCTTGGCGAGCTTCTCAAGTACTTCAGCTTGTTCATGCTGATATCTGCGGCCCTATGGCCACTCCTTCTGTTCTTGGGTACAAGTATTTTTTGTTGTTTGTAGATGATTTCAATAGAAAAATGTGGGTGTATTTCCTTAAAAAGAAATCCGATGCATTTATTGTATTTCAGAAGTTTAAACCCTTAGTTGAAAAAGAGTCTGGGAAATCTATTATTACTCTTAGATCAGACAATGGGGGGGGATTTTGTTCTAATGTTTTCTCCAGCTTCTTGGATACACATGGCATCCAACGTCAGTTCACCACACCCCACACGCCACAACAGAACAGTGTAGTTGAACGTCGGAACAGGACAATCACCGAGATGGCTCGTTCCATGCTCGAACACAGACATGTTCCGAAGCGTTTTTGGGCAGAAGCAGTTAACACTGCAGTTTATCTGTTGAATCGATCACCCACAGTGGCGGTGAAAGGTAAAACTCCGGAAGAGGCCTGGTCAGGTCGCAAGCCCAAAATCAGTCACCTGAAGGTTTTTGGCTCTCTTGCTTTTGTTTGGATCCCTGATGCTTCACGCACCAAGTTGGATGCCAAGAGTCAAAAACTGATGCTTGTTGGATATAGCAGTCTTCACAAAGCCTACCGCCTTATTGATGTTGAGACATCTCGTCTCATATACAGCCACGATGTAGTCTTTGATGAGCAGCGAGGACCATTCATGCCTGTTTCTCCTGTTCTTGATCCAGCAGACCAGCCTATGCAGGTTCATGATTTGGGAGTTCGGCTTCCATTAGGTCCACCTGATGGGAGGGCTCCAGTAGCTCCTACAGCTCCAGTCCTGCCAGTGATACCTGTACAGCCACCTCCGGCTTCTCCTGCAGGATCACCTTGTTTTGAAGATGCTTCACCTGAGTTTGATCCAGATTCTTCTGATAAGGATCCTGCTGATCAAGCATCTCCTAGTACTACTGTTGGTCATTCTCCTCTCTAGCCTAAGTGGTGGGCTAAGACACTTGCTGATCTTCATGATGATGAGCTCATTGATGGGAGAACTACTCGGAAAAAGAGCAAAACTATAGATTCTGTTAACTTTGCTCTTATGGCCAACATTCACAGTGTGTTTGAACCTCAAACATATTCCGAGGCTAAAGGAATTCTAGAGTAGGAACAGGCCATGCAATCTGAGCACCAGAGCCTGCTGAAGAACAACACTTGTGTCCTTTCTGATCTTCCCCCAGGGAAGAAACCCATTAGCTGCAAATGGGTCTACAAAATCAAATACAAATCAGATGGTACTTTGGATAAGTACAAAGCTTGTTTAGTGGCAAAGGGCTTTTCTCAGCGTCAGGGCATTGATTATGAGGAGACCTTTGCTCCTACTGCAAAGATGAGCACCATCAGATTAGTCCTAGCCATGGCAGCACAGTTTGGCTAGAAGGTCCATCAGATGGACGTAAAGAGTGCTTTCCTGAATGGTGATCTCCATGAAGAGGTCTACATGACGCAGCCTCCTGGTTTCAAGGTTGCTGGTAAAGACCATCAGGTTCTCAGATTGGTAAAAGCTCTCTATGGTTTGAAGCAAGCCCCTCGAGCATGGTACATCAAGATTGATACGTACCTCTGTGATCAAGGCTTCAAGAGGAGTTCTTCAGACTCAAATCTGTACATCAAGACTACTGACAGTGACATCATCCTTCTAATTATCTATGTGGATGATCTGATCATCACTGGCAGTTCGGCATCTTTGATTCAAGGAATCAAACAACACTTATGCCAGTCTTTTGATATGACTGACCTTGGGCTCATGCATTATTGCTTAGGTGTTGAAGTTTGGCAACAGTCTTCTGGTATATTCATCTCTCAGTCCAAATATGCCAGAGCCTTGTTAGACAAATTCTGAATGCAAGATTGCAAACTTGCATCTACACCTATGGAGAAAGGTCTCAAGTTATCAGCCAAGTCTGATTCTCCTTCCGTTGATGATACTACGTATAGGCAACTAGTAGGCAGCCTCATCTACCTACCTATCTGCTACTAGGCCTGATATCAGCTTCGCAATCAGCTATATTTCACGCTTTATGACAGCTCCTAAGGCTGATCATTGGATGGCAGCAAAGCGTGTGCTTCGTTATGTGAAATGCACTTTTGATTATGGACTTCTGTATTCTCGGAGTTCTAATCCTAAACTCAGTGGGTTCACAGATTCAGATTGGGCAGGCTCTGTTGATGATAAAAAGTCAACATCTGGATATGTGTTCAGTTTGGGATCCGGTGCAGTCACATGGACCGGCAAGAAGCAGCAGGCAGTTTCTCTCTCTTCTACAGAGGCTGAATATAGAGGGACTGTTAAGGCAGGATGTGAAGCTGTCTCGCTTCGTCGAATGCTTGGGGATATGCAAATGTCACCAGCAGGACCAACTACTCTATTTGTTGATAACGAAGGCGTTATCAAGTTAGCACGGAATCCAATCTTCCATGAACGAACCAAGCATGTGGATGTTCATTGTCATTACATACGACAGCTAGTTGAAGACGGGACTATAGATCTGCAGTATGTTCCTACCTCAGATCAGACTGCAAACATTCTCACCAAGCCTCTTGGTCCTGATAAGTTTGTCAAATTCAGAGGACAGCTTGGTGTGTTAGATAGATTAACCATTAAGGGAGTGTATTACAATAATAGATAAGACGTCTATTATTAGTTAATGGTTATCTTGTAAATATCTTTAGCTTTAGTTTGCTTTCGTTTTTTGCTTTCTCTGGAATAGAATGTTTCTATTCTTTACGATCGTTTCCTAAGGAAACATCGTCTCTTCCTTTTGTATAAATTGACCTTTCGGTCTCTGTTATTAATAAGCAAGTATTTACCAATTACCTTGTAATAGGTCCAAGTTGGTTGCTCTGCATTGGAAATTGGAAGCCTTCCTCTTTTGTTGGTGTATCCTAAAAGTAATAACTTTCAAGATACACTAGAAAGGGAATGCATCCTTTAGTGTTGATACCTTTCAATTTAAACATAGTTGGCATAATTATTTTTTATAAAATCAATCAATTTATGCCCTTTCAGTTCTTGTGGTCAAATCTCAAAAGTCATCAAAAATAGTCTTAGTTTATTCAGAGTTAATTTGTTTAGTTAGGTTGGGTATATCAACAAACTCTTGCAAGTCTTTTCAATTCATTATTAAAATTGTTTTAGTTTCAAACTTAGGCTCTCTATTTAAAGAATAAGTAAGTCATTAGGTTAATATAGGTTCATTTACTCTAAGGCCCAAATGGAGACTAGGATTAAGCTTTATGGCCTTGAGACTCAATCTGCTTTCAATGGACCTATAGCAGAGTTAAGGATCAAGGATATGTTGATGTCTACCGATTTCTTGGTCATTCTAGCGGTTTATGAAATTTTGGGGAAGGAATTCATTGTTAATCAAGATAGGTACAAAGTTCCTACTGGTATCTCATCAATGTTTGTTGTTATGGCTCATATGGTTGAAGCCGAAAAATATGGTATCGATCTTCTCTATAGAAGATTATTTAACAGTACATATTTAAGAGATTTAGAGAAAGTTTTAATAAATATTTGTAAATATTTAGGATCCGATTGGTGTAGACTATCTAACTGGTTTGATCCAATTTTTTGAAGACTTATTCGATTCTAAGATATGTACTATTGTTCTCTGAATAATTTGTTAATGCTCTGAGAATTACATGCCACCGTTATTGATGTCTTTCTGCAGAGTTTTATTCATAATAAACATAAGTGTAAACATGTTTACATAGAGTTGTGACCCTATGTAGATATGACTGTTCGAATGAGACATGATTGCATGGCGACATTTCATGAATGGTATTCCCTTTATCTGCAAGACAATTAACTTCGGGAGTTAACAATAACAATATTAGTTAGAAGCATTTAATCTTCAGCAGATTGTCTACATGATACACGGGTAATATATAACACGATCAAGGAATATACGATCATCATTATATGTGTGTGTGTGTGCATAAATCAAAGTGACAATAAACAATAAACCAATATCAATATATCTATATTGTAAGTCAACAATGGTTTCAATTTTACCGAACTGCTAATCTTCTTAACACTCCCTCTTTAGCAATGAGGGTTTGAAACTTCTTCATACAATTAAGTATGACTCAAATATATCTGATAGGATATGGTATCCGGCAAAATCTGGTCTAAAGAACCATAACAGTTGATTTTCATGGTGTTCAACAAGATCTGGCCTAATAACCATGATGAATATCAATGTCTCCAACAAAATCCGGCCTAATAATAATGACACCAATAATTTTCATGATGTTTGGCAAGATCCGACCTAATAACCATGATGGATATCAATGTGTTCGACAGAACCCAGCCTAATAACAATGACACCAATAATTTTCATGTTGTCCAGCAAGATCTAGCCTAATAACCATGATTGATATCAATGTGTCCGACAAAATCTGGCCTAATAACAATGACACCAATAACCTTCAATACTTTTGGTATTAGAAGGTTGGTCAACTATTGATAAGATCGTCACCTTACAATAGAGACCTTTAAACACATGAAAAATTGCCACCTTCCATTTAACAAGTTTGCAAACAATATAATTTAATATAATATTCATGAATAAAAATTTTAAAATGTAATTACAAATTTGTCACACCAAGTTTAATTTTAAAATACTCTATTTTCACTCTTGCAAGAGGTTTAGTGAAAATATCAGCATTTTGATCAATTGTGTTACATAGATCAGCTTGATCACATTACTGTCAACCATGTCTCTGATATAGTGGTAAGGAGTCTCATTGTGCTTTGACCGATTGTGGAATACTAGATTTGCAAAAAGTTTGATGCAACTTTGATTGTCACAATGGATCACAGTAGACTCTAACTTCTTTCCAAATCATCCAAATAACAACTTCCTCAACCAAACTGCTTCACGTGCACCCATGGAGGTTGCCATATATTCAACTTCAGTGGAACTCAAGGCAACTATAGGTTGTTTTCTACCGAACCATGATATCATTGCTGATTCGAGACTGAAGCAACATCCGGTGGTACTTTTACAATTTATGGAACAACCAACCCAATTAGAATCAATATAGCTTTCAAGTTTGATTTCAACATTTATGTATTTTAGTCCAAGGCCAATAGTGCCACGTAGATATCTCTAAACATGTTTTGCAACCATTAATGTATTTTCTTAGGTTTACACATAAAGTGACTTAGTACATTTGTGAAATAACAAATATCAGGCCTAGTGTTTACCAAAAACATGAGAGACCCAATAATTTGTCTGTAAAGGGTAGGATCAATAGGTTCTGAATGTGTTGCTTCCTCTTTTAGCTTGTGTAGATTGGTATAGCAAGTGGCTTGTTGTCCATCATCCCAAATCTATTTAGAATATCCTAAGTATATTTACCTTGATGTAAGAATATGTAATCTTCCTTTTGACATACTTCTAGACCCAAGAAGTAATGTAATATCCCTAGATCTTTCATGTCAAATTCAGCAGCAAGAACTTGTTTACATTTAGCAATAAGATGATCTTCACCTGTTATTAAGAGATCATCAACATAAAGAACCAATATAATCATATCTCCATTAAAAACTTTAAAATAAATGTTAGGATCGGCTTCATTTTTAGAGTATCCTAATTTGGTGAGATAGCTGTCAATTCTTTCATACCACGCTCGAGGTGCTTGTTTAAGGCCATACAAAGCTTTCTTTAGTTTGCATACAAAAAGGTTTTCATTTTTTATCACAAAAATGAGAAGTTGTTCAATATAAACTTCCTCATTTATGACCCCATTTAAGAATGCCATTTGACGCACTTTCCATCCTTCCGCTACTGCTAATGCAAGAATTGCTCTAACTGAAGTGAACCAAGCAACCGGGGCAAAAAAAAATTCATAATGAATACCTGCCTTCTGTGAAAAACCTCGAGCAACAAACCTTGCTTTATGTTTCTCAATGCTTCCATCTACTGCATATTTGATTTTACAAAGCCATTTAGAAGTGACAACAAATTTGGCTTTAGGTCTAAGTACGATATCCCAGACATCATTTTGTATTATTGATTGATATTCTTCGACCATAGCATCTTTCCATGCTTGACAAGTTAGAGCTTCTTCAACAAATGTAGGTTTAGATTTAGTAAGCTTAGTTACTAGTGCAATATAACATGATTTGTTTCAATTTTTCTTGACTTCTTAGTAATTTCATCTGGTTCAATATCATATTCTTAGAGCATTTTTCTTGCCCACAAAGGTCTTTTCTTGACATTAGGAAAGTTACTATTTTTTGTATCTTGTATTGGTCTAATTTCTTCTAATATACTTTCCCTCTGAGTTTCAAATAGAGGACTTCCATCTAAGTCTGTATTGGGCTCATCATATGTACTTTTAGATAGTTTTAAGGCAGTGTTCTCCTCGAATATAACATCTCTGCTAACTTCCACTGATTTTTGTCCAAGAACATAAACTTTGTATCCTTTTGAGTTTTCACTATACCCCACAAATATTCCTTTCTTTCCTGATGGTTCTAATTTAGTTTTTCTTTCTTTAGGTATATGTATATACACTAGACAACCAAAAATCCTGAGATGACTTAAGCTAGGTTTATTTCCTGTAAAGACTTCTTTAGGAGTTGTATTTTCTAGTATGGAGTGAGGACATTTGTTTTGTATATATACAGCAATATTTGTGGCTTCTGCCCAAAATGAGTAATATAGGTTTTGATCATAGAGCATAGCTTTTGCTGCTTCAACAATAGTTCTATTTTTTCTCTTTGCTACCCCATTTTGTTGAGGATTATAAGGTACAGTATACTCCCTCTTAATCCCAACAAATGCACAAAAAACTTTGAAAAGTTCAAAAGTGTATTCTCCCCCATTGTCAGATCTTAGAGTTCTAATTTTCTTTGACACTTGATTTTCTACCAATTCTTTGAATTTTGATAACACCTCATTTGATTCTTTTAGCTTTAGGAAATAAATCTAGGTCTTCCTCGAGTAATCAATGAAAGTTATGTAATATGAGTAACCTCCTAGAGAAACAGTCAGCATGGGCCCACATAGATCAAAGCGAATTAGTTCCAGAATTGATTTGGACTTGTGTTCATTCGGAAGGAAAAGTTTTTTTTATGTTCTTTCCTAGAGCACATCCTTTACATATACTTATGCGTTTAGAATTTAGGTTTGGTATACCAAAGGTGATTTTTTCTATCTTAGGTAGTGAACTAAACCCAATATGTCCAAGTCTCCTATGCCAGATTTCATTTGAATTTGTTATTTCATGATTAAGAGCTTGGTTTTGAATGTTGCATAGTTTGTATAAGGTCCCATCTCTTGTTCCTATGGTAATAGCATTTTTCAGATTTGAGTTTTTAGGCCAGTAAAAAACTTTGTCTTCGTTGAATGTAACTTGAAATCCTTCATGAGCTAATACAGAGATTGAAATGAGATTTCTTTTAATTCTAGGTACAAATAGAACATCTTTCAGTTTTAATGTAGCTCCAGTCCTTAATTGAATGGAACAAGTCCCCATACCTTTTACTGGATGAGTGGAATTGTCTCCAATAGTGACTCCTTCAGATCTATAATTTTCGAGTGTTTCAAATTTTTCTTTGAATCCAGTCATATGTCTAGAAGCACCACTATCTATTATCAACACAATTTCATTAGAGTTTATTTCACTTGATAAAGCAATGTAGAATAACAAATTTTCGTCTTTCTTACTTTCGGCTAAAGATGCTAAGATTTTATCCATTTCAGGACATTGACTGGAGATATGTCTGAATTTTTCACTTATAACATTTAACTTTGGAGAAATCAGTTTTGTTGAACTTATTATTCTTCTTCTTATAGTCATGTTTCTTTCTTTTAAATTTCCTCTTCTTACCTTGATGATTTGGAGCAAAGAAAAGAGCTTGATTTTCTCCCTCTTGATTTAATACAATACCTTTGGAGATTAATCTTGACTATTCTGATATACAATCGGTCTTTAGTTGATCAAATGATGAAATTGAGGGTCTACTAATGACTTGAATAAATGCTTCCCATGATAATGGTAATCCTCTAAGTGCTAATATTGAGAGTTCTTGGTCTTCTACCTTGTTTCCAATAGAATTTAAATCATTTTTAATTTCAGAGATCCTTCCAAAATACGAAGAGATTGTTTCTCCCTCATTCATTATAGTATTCATCAGTTGATTCTTCAAAGTAATCAATCTGCTTGAGTTGTTGATTTCAAACGCATTTTTTATTGCGATAAATACTTCAAAAGCTTTCTTCAGATCTGATATAAAGGGGGAGTGACCTTTTATAGAGTCTACTATGATTTTCTTTGCTTTATTGTTACGCCTTGTCCAAGTGGCTTCTTTAATTTCATCTTCAGGAATTTGAATATCAGATTCAATAAAAGATTTTAGTTCTAGTTCTTCAAGAATCGTAGTAATCCGAATTTTCCATGAAAAAAAGTTTACAGCACCTTCAAGCCTGTTGTCTACTCTTACGATGTTTGACATGTTTGATTTTAATAGTCTCTCTACCAACTAGGCTCTGATACCATGTAAATATTTAGGAGCCGATTGGTGGACTATCTAACTAGTTTGATCTGATTTCTGAAGACCTCTTCGATTCTGAGATCTGTATTATTGTTCTCTGAATAATCTGTTAATGCTTTAAGAATTACATGCCACAGTTATTGACGTCTTTCTGCAAAGTTTTATTCATAATAAATATAAGTGTAAACATGTCTACATAGAGTTGTGACTCTATGTGGATATGACTATTCAAATGATACACGATTGCATGGCAACATTTCATGATTGTTATTCCCTTTATCCGCAAGACAATTAGCTCCAGTGGTTAACAATAACAATATTAGTTAGAAGCATATTAATCTTCAGCAGACTGTCTACATGATACACAGGTAATATATAACCCAATCAAGGAACATACAATCATCATTATATGTGTATGTGTGTGAATAAATCAAAGTGACAGTAAACAGTAGACCAATATCAATATATCTATATTGTACGTCAACAATGGTTTCAATTTTACCGAATTGCTAATCTTCTTAACAATATCAATGAAAATCGAATGATCCCTCAGCGTTGCAACTATGATATAAATATGCTTGGTAGGAACAACGTTCCTCTTTTCCCTATTGTTTTCATTGAAGACAAAAAAGATTTAAGAAGTGGAAACCTGTCATTAGGAGAAATGTGGACTTTCTCATGTACTTTCTTCACGTCAGATATCCTCCGGGTAATAATTGGATTGATCAATTTATGAACAAGGACCAAGTTGGATTATGGGAGGATATCAATAATATCAACCTAGAATTTATCAAGCCAAATGATCCTTATGTTGAACTGTTTGATTCAAAGGTTACTCCGTCTATATAGGATGACCAAAAAAGTCAAATATTTGGAGTGCGTGAACATCTTTGTATTTTTCTTCCTAATCTATAAGAAATAACAAGAAATTGCTAATTTTCATAAAGAATAATCTTGTTCAGTATATTTCAGCATGAGTTTGAATTAATTTTTATTTCCAAAAAAAAATTGATTTTAAAATTATCACATACATAGATTATTGAATAGAAAAAGTTAAGTCTTAACTAACTCCAAATGCAAGTACATGAATTATATTTTAATCTATCCTCTAAAGATTTGATCTTAGCCAAGCTTTGATTTTCAAGAAATTGTCACAAGATTTTATCAAGGACAAAAAAGCAAAAAAACAGACTTTTAAAAGTGATTTTAAATTAACTATGGTATTTTGCAAGGGCTAGACCAAAGATAACTACCCATCTCTTATCTTTGGTGCCCTATTGAGATGGTTCCATTATAATTTGTCATAGCTCTTGGCCTCAAAGGTCTTTTATCTATCAAAAAAAAACATTAAGAGACATGAAGAGTTAGTAGAGTAAAATTTAAAAGATTGCACAACCCTTATCTAGGGTGTTGAATTTGGAATTTACAAAAAGGCATTTTGGAGATCATTTGCAATATGTTGAAGAATATATGATTTTTTTTATAATAGAAAAAGCCCTGCATGGTTGTTAAGATGGTTCATCTCAACATTCGGCGCACAAAAACTCTCTTTAGAAAATCAATTTCAACGGTGGAAGATCTACCCTAGCTGGGATTTGTTGAAGATAGTTCAAAATCTTGTTCTTTGTCACTTGTCAATGAGGCAAAAAATAAAGTTCTCGGCAAATATCAAAGATAAATTGGCAACTTCTCAGGAAAATATTAAAAAAAATTAAAATGATTTAAATGCTTTTTTTACAAAATTCAATAAGGATATACATCTAATAAGTCAGTAAATGAGTAAACAAACCAAACGAGTTAATCTAGATACATATAAATATACTATGTAACAAAATTGCATCCTCATGTGGAGTGTTGATGGATGGCAATCATATTCAGAGACTCTAAACTCTAAAGCAAACTAGAAATTTAAAAAAAAATTGTGTAAAAAATAAAGCAAATACAAATGTCAAGAATAATATGAAACTAATCTACATCTTCCTCTTCCCCTTTTCACTAAAACGAAAAAGAGTTTAGAAAACTTACTTGTGAATCTGAATTTGCTTGAAAATCCTCTTTGAATTTGCTTCGAATCCACTTGTGATAGATCTACATGGCTGCCAAAAACTATCTCTCTGCTAAAACCCCTCTCCTCTCCTCGAAACACTCAAAACTGCAAATAAACAATGAATGGACAAGTCGTTGGGTGTCTCAATTTTAGTTGTGCCACCCAAGAGAAGTAGTTAAGTTATTACGAGATGTTATTAATTTATCGCAAAGAAGTGGCCAACTTATCGACAAGAATATAAGGTCTTCTCAGCTTGAATTTCTCTCCAAAAAACCTTAAGTTTCCTCGTTTCGCAAAAGTTCTCCCGAGAAGTAGAGATATCTGCCACATCTTGAAGAGGTTTTAATCTATAGTTCAAATATCTCATAGTGCATTCAAGTTTGAGTTACCACTCAGTGTGGTTTCTTTCAATGGAAAAATTGCAAGATTTAGGATATATCGCTACATCTTTAGTATGGTAAGAGGGAATGCATTACTCATATAATTTGGTATAGAACTTAAATATATGTGAAGCTGACTGAGATTTTTTGAAGTTTGGGTTGTTATTGTTCATCATTAAACATCCTAAAATGGATTTGTACTTGCTAACTTCAAAAGTTTGATCTTTTCAAGTAAGGGTTTGAGCTAGTCTTTAGCATGAGCTATTTGATTTGGTTTTGGATGGTTTAAATCATTATTTTGTTGGCAACACTTCCTTGCTGCTAACATGGAGAGATGAACAAGTGGTTGGTATGTGGGCCTACCTCGTAGGCAGATTTAACATTATTTTTATTGTATGAATACTTTACCATCTAATGCTCCTTGATTTTGTTATTAGAAGGTGTAAATCCCAATCTTATGTGGTGGGTTTGGAAGATTGTCTCTGAAATGTCCCCTTTTAGCTAGTACATCAATAAATAAATAAAATGCTAGCCTATTATCTATTCTACCCATAGTCTAAAGCATTGAGTTAATAAAGGGGATTAAGTGTTTAATTCTATTAAAAAAGGAAAAAGCTATAGTTATCAGTAATATGAATTTGATTATTCGTTGGCAATAATTAAAAATATTAAAATATTTTTTTAGTGTTCATCTTAGTCTTTAGTTTAGTAAGTAGTTTCTATTTTTGTCTTTTGTTCATGATTGTTTCGAAACAAAAACATTGTCTTTGTAAATCTATATGAGGAGCTTTCATCTCCTTTGTTTAATACAACAATAACATTGATTTATCATAACAAAAAAAGGGGCCAACTTAAGTTATTACTTTAAGTCCATCCTAGGCCAAGGGGGTGAATTATTAAATGCGAGGCAAATATTATAATTTGCCCAAGTTGCTATATAAAATTATTAGAAGAAAGAAATGGATAGCATTTTGACTAAGGGTTTCTATAAAAGGTTCGATGGGGGTTTGGGAGTCTCATTCTACTATGATATTTAAATTTGTTACTTGAGAATTTCTCCATTGTTGTTGGTTTGACATTAGCAATCATATTTGAGGATGGAAACACTTGGATATTCATAGGTTGGACGAAAGCCCAACACTACCTTAGAGATTAACTTGTGTCAAGTTCATTATTGAGCAGAATTCTATTGTTTAAACAAATTTTGGAGGAACATTCATGTTGTTTAGCATTGTGATAGCAATATATTTGATGTAATAGTCATGCATATTTTATATCGGAATCATTACCAATAGATTTGTGTTTTTAATCGATTATTTCCTTGGAAATCTATCTCATTTCCTTGCATGTTTAGATTGCATATTGTTATTTTGTAATGAAATGAAGCAAAACATGTCAAGATTCAAATATTCAAATTAGATTTCAGAGAGTATCCAAGTTTGGGATATTCCAATCTCTCCTCTCTTACTTTGAAAATGAAGTTCTGTTGGTCCTTGGACATATCTTTTGTTGGGTCAAGTGTCATTGTTTTTGCAATTTTTTAAGAAGTCTAAGGTCAAAATGTGTTAATGCCTTCCCTAGAAATAAAGATAAATAGCAATAAACAAAATAAAGAACACTAAGACATAGAAAGACACAACAATTTATCTTCAAAAAACCCTCCAACTTGAGGGGAAACAACCCAACCACACCAAAAAACAACCTCTTTTAGTAAATAATAGAGGTCTAATGTAATGACCCCTTCTCAAAGGATGTCAATAGCTAATGTTTAACACTCATTACTCGGTGATAAACTAATTAAATTAAAGAAAATATTACATAATTCATTATGTATTTTATAGTTTTTATGTTTAAGCCTTTAATCGTTACTTCCCTCTTAAACTCACCATAAGGAGAGTGTGGATTTACTTGTCATAGGGCGCTTGACACCAATATACTCTCTGGATTTATTCCACCTTTCCCTACACAACATCACCTATAAACTCCTTGAACTATAACGAGAGAATAAAGGATTCAACTTAAAACAATCTAAATGCTTTGCTATCACAATTCATATACATATAAATCTAATTATAAATACTAATTATTACCTATAATCCCATTAACATAAAGTCCCACAAAGATTTCTTAATTCTTATATAACAATTATAAATCAATATCTTATTTAAAGACTTTATATATCATATCTAACTTTTATATATATATATATATATATATATATATATATATATATATATATATATATAATTAAAAGACTTAGATTTTAGTAAATAAAATAATTCAATAAAAAATCCACTTCTAAAAATTAAATCTGTACCACCTTATTTATTCCCATATCTTTTTAGTTGTCTAGACCATCCAAATTGTTTGGCTCAAAATTCATTTTATTTGTGTCCTATAATTTCGGCCCTCCTATAATTCGGGCTACTTTGTCTCCCTTTCGGTACTATGACTTGTTTAAATTTAATTAATTTGAAAAAATGTTTGTAACCCACAATTGATATTTAACCTTTTTATTATTTCTATATCCCTTATCTCTCCATCCTTACAGCCACATCATCCTATCTTCTTCCTCCTCTATTTCCTTATTATCTCCCTGTAATTATACCTTATGACTCACTATTTTTTTCTATTCATAGGACCCCACTTAAATAGGGTGGGCCTATCCTCAAAAAGTTGTATCACTTTATACATGGTGATTAGCATCAGTGTTTAGGAAATTGCTTTTTATATTATTTGTTTTAGTTAAATAATCATAGACTACAATTAAGATTCTTTAGTATTTAAATTATAACATTCATTTTCTTAATTTAAGATTGGTTTATTTTCTTAGTTACTATTAGTCATTAATGTCTAATATATTCATATATGTTATAATGATTTAATAATTATTTAGTCATTTACTTTATATGCTTTAATCATTTTTTTTAAATACTTATTAATTGAAATATTGTCTCTTACATCTTCTATTATGTGATATATTAATGGATATATTGACAAGGTGTTTATGTCTTCATATTTCAACCATTATGATCTAATGTTAAATTTTATTATCATATTTGCTTATATCTTATTAGCTTTACCATTGTCTCTTATTATTAGGGTTCATGACATCTAAGTACAAAGCTTCTAACTAAATACAAAACTCATCACACAAAGAATATATATATATATATATATATATATATATATAGAGAGAGAGAGAGAGAGAGACTCTTCATATCGTAACGAAAAGTCTCTTCATTTTCCAAATGTGCATCTCTTCGTAATTCCAAACGCACGTCTCTTCATACTCTCAAACACATGTCTCTTCATATTTCCAAATATATGAAAGAGCACCACATAGATAATCAAGATATCTCTTGCAACTAGAAACATCAACACTCCCTCTTATCAAAGGAGACATCATTTGCAAATTGCATGTCATCAAGATAAACATGATGGCTACACCCACATGTGTCAAAAAAACTTTATTACAAGTTTTCCCAACATGATATAGTCATCTCAGCATGACATTCACCATGGCTACTCCCAGAGGGCAAAAAACTAAAAACCTAAGTCATGTAGTCTCACACAACTTCCACCATGGCTACTCCCATAGAGTGGAACAAGGGCTTTCACCTCAAACTTCTCTCTCAAAGACAAATGCATTAACAACTGATTAAACCTTGAAATTCACCCTCATGGAAAAGAGCTCATTAACAAGGGATCACACCTCAAACTTCTCCCTCAAAGAAAAAACGCATTAACAAGGGATTGCACCTCGAACTTCTCTGTCACAAAGAAGAACTCGTTAACAAGGGATTGCAACTTGAACTTCTCCCTCATAGAGAAGAAATCTTTAACAAGGGCTTGCACCTCGAACTTCTCCCTCACAAAGAATAACTCATTAACAAGGGATCACCACTGAAATCCAATATAACTTGATTAGGATTTAGATAGGACCCAACTCTTCAATCACAAATATGAAACACTATTTTGAAGGTAGCACCTAGCATTGCATGCACTTGGAACTTCTCTTGCAAAGAATTACTCATTAGAGCATATACAAGATCATTTGAACTTTGGGACTCATTTAGTCGAGATTCCCTCTCAACAAGGCCAGCATACTCACAACTTTGATAATCACAATAAATTAATTCACTCTGATGGTTGACCAAACAAGGAGCTTTTGTAGTCCTACTATTGCAAAAGTTTGTATTGTTGCAAAAGTTTGTTGATCCTCTATGAAGGCCTTGACACTCTCAATTTGCCACACAAGCTCCCTTTGAATCTTAATTCCTCTTCTTAGAAGAAATTGGTCACCTGACAATCCGCAATTTTCCTATTACTAACCCTATGAGAGCAAATTATGTCTCCATTTTTCAACTTGCATGACCTCTTAATAGATTGCATCAATTTTGTTCTTCACTTGACTGCAATCTCTAAGTATGCTCCTCAATCCATCTCGGAAACATTTAGAGAGATTAGTAATAGTTCATAAAATCAATCTAACATCAAGAGAAATACCAGTGCTAGAAGCATACATAATTCACTATTCTAATGCATGAATTAACAATCACATAAAAAAAATCATGAAGATTAAATACTATCTCTTTAATTGTCTAATATCTCACACAATCCATCGATTGTAACACAAGCGCAAGCCATAAGACTTTGCATGAACACCTTTGAATAATTATTGTCATGTCTTTACTTCCCACGACACAAATAATTATATAATCATCTATTGATCATACACTTGACCCAACATGAAATTATTTTGTGGCATATTCCATACACATTACAAATGGTACAAAATTATGCTTCAGACATGAAAGAAATCATAGATTACTCCACATGCAAAGTTCTTGTTGTAGAGAAAAATCCAATATTACGGAGAGACTCATCTTCCCCCCTCGAAGATCCTCAAAGACACATCTTGGAGACTTTTTGCATCTCCGAAGACCTCAAAAAAGGTTCAAAACTTCACGAAAGACTCTCCAAATGACTACAAGTCTTTGAATCTAAAAATTGAATTCTCCTCATAATCTCCTGAATTAAATAAACTTAAAATACAGTATTGAATTATTTTATGTATTTTGGCCCTCGTTTCAATGATTTTTTAAGCAAAACCAATGGCAATTTAAATGATTTAATCATTTAAGGCATTTGAATATTTTATTTAATACCTTAAAAACCATTACAAACATGTTTCATTTTTATTCCATAATCCTCTGAGAGACTTTTTGCGTCTCTGGAGACCTCAAAAAATGTTGGAGACTTCACGACAAAGTCTCCTGAAAACTCCAAGTCTCCAAATCTAAGAACTTCTCCTCAAAATCCCTAAATTAAATAAATAAACAATATAGTATTAAATTATTTTATGTATTTTGGCCCTCATTTTAATGTTTATTTAAGCTAAACCAATGGCAATTTAAATGATTTAATCATTTAAGTCATTTTAATATTTTATTTACTACCTTAAAAAAAATTACAAATATTTTTCATTTTTATTCCATAATCCCAAAATCCAAGGATGTCAGAAATATTTTATTTTAAAAACATCAATCTTTATTTTTATTTTTTTTATTCCCAACCCTACAACTGACAACAAAATTTGTAATTTGTGGATCACGTAGATGATAGTATCATCATCATACAAGATACTAGATAGATTTCTGACTTTTGTTTACACTTCTATGTTTTTTGTTTGCATATCAGCAATTTGGCATCAAACTATTTTTGAATTTGAAATATGAATATGTAATGATAATCTCAGTAATTAATAATCTGACATGGAGATGATCATATGCAATATTTCGAAATCAGATATGACTAAAACATATGTAATGTGAGTTTTGAATTATTTGACTCTATATTGATATGACATTACTACAGCATTTAATTTAGTCTTTTAGTTTTACAGTTGTACTATTTTGTATGTAGCAATAGACTCTTTAAACTACTAAAAATATTGTGGAAGATTCAAGGAGAATGGTAGAAACAGATCCTCACTTTTCCAGTGTGAAAGCATTCTGCAGATATATAGGCTTGTAGGAATGGTGGTGGAAAACTTAGAAGTGATGTGAAAAAAAGAAATCTCCATATAATCAGCATGTTCACTTCTGCAGAGGGGTTGAATCAAGGACACCAGAAGGAATTTGTTGAACCTGGTGTTTTAATCTCAGATTAGGCTTGTGTTGTTTAAATTTCCTTGTTACAATGTCTAGTTTGGTTATTTTTGTGTGGGATAGTATGCAATAGCTTATATCTTTATAATATATAGCAGGAACAAACAAAGCAGCTTGCAATAGATTTTTTACTAAAACTATGTGAGCCCCAATAGAACCCACGGCTATGTTTATAAAAAAGAAGCACACTACTAGGACAAAAATGGCAAGCAAATTTTGAAACTCCAACTCAATTCACGGAGAGCAAATTTTGGGGAGAACCTAAAATGATAATTGTTCAGAAAGCTTCATTCCACATATGACTTACCTCATTTTGATGACCTGCTACTGATTGTGCTGGCTTATTAGGACCAGATGTACGCAAGTCCCAAATCAGCAAATTGCGATCATCTCCAACAGACCCAAATAGATACTCATGCCTTAAATGCCATGCAACATCTTCAACTACTCCATCATGAACCTGCATTAATTATATCATGGAACGGTGTTGACTCTTGAAAAAAGCAAAACACTTTTGACATTAAGAAAAGTTGCAACCCCAGAATAAATCAACATTTCAAAGGCCTGAAAATTTTTAATTGACAGGAAATAAATGCTGGTCGTGTAAAGGCCTGAAGCTTATCTTACATCCGAATCAAGGAACTTAAAACCAAATTTACTATGAAAGACAACAGCTAAACTAGCTTGCCTTAGATATTTGTTGATCTTACCTTAAATATTTGTTGAGCCTCAAGTACTTTATTTTTGGCAGGAGTATTAATGTCCCACAAACATATTTGTGCATCATCTGAACCACTCAATAGATATCCATGCTTAAAAGGGCTCCATGACAAACCATAACCTTCTGTATTATGACCTCTCAATCTAATATCAGGATTACAACCACCATCTTGAGGCGGCTTCGATGGATGTTTGCTGTAATCGAACACATAAACTTCTGCACTAACAGTTTTGGTAGCAATTATGAAAGGATTTTGTGGCATATATCGGGCTCTGTTGACCTCACCGTCATGATTGATCTGTTGTATAACTTGGACCTGCAAACAAAAGGATTGCTGAAAAAACTAGCATAGAAACAAGTGATGTTTTTTCTAATTAACTATAGAGCAAAGCATTTTAAAACCAGCAGCCCAAATTTGGCAAAATTGTTGTCCATGCTCAAAAGGCTAAAATAGAATAGAGATCTTTAATAACACTAATCAAAATTTATCCATGCTCTTAGCTGAGAACAAATAAAAGTATGAAACTTAAGTTGCAACCTTGCAAACCAAACTAATAACATAAATCTACCTCAAACATTGTAAGGTACGGCAGATTTATACAGCTTCCACTAATTCTGAAATGTTAAATTTTGAACCAGAATAACATAAACAGAGAGCAGATAACTTAAAACAAATACAAAATCAGATGGACACAAAGATTTACTCTGGGAAAACCCTCCACTTGAGGATGAAAAACCCAGCCACACAAAAGGAGTTATTTATTGTATAATAACAAAGTCTAGATACAATGCTCACCACTGCTTCAGACTTCACACTCTAAGAATTATGACCAAAACTCTCTAAACAATATAATTAGTCTCTGTTGAAGAATGCTGATAGCCGAATCAATAATCCCCAATAGAAAGCAACAATATACAGAATAGATAACACACAGAAATGTTCAATAGTTATGCTAAAAATACATGCTGATCACAACACCCTACAGATGCTATACAGTAATCTCTGACTACAAAAAGAATAAGCAGATTTTCAAGTACTCTGCAACAGCATGGAAAATAACAAAAACCGCACCACCAAAATGTAATACCAGAATAACTAATCGCTGAGAATCAAAAAGTAGTTACTAGACAGTGATCCTTTGTAGTCTTCAACAGCCACATCAATGTAAGTCGGTGACTCAAAGACCACGAAAGAAGACTATTCGAGGCCCAGCTGTATATGACCTTTCATCTGCTGAGGACAATTTGACACTCATGAAAAACTCAAAAAATAAACATACACTAATCATTCACAATAATCACACAGTAACAATGACTTTTCAGAAAACAACAAAAACTGCTGCTTTCGACTTTCTCCAAAAAGCATAGTAGAAAAGCTACCAATTTCAACTGAAATATATATGACACCAACTCAAGAGAAGAACAACACAAAATTAGTCTGTCATGTCAAATGAGTGCATTGCCATTATACAAGAGTGTGACACTTTTGTCTCATAACTGACAAATCTTTTATTGCAAGAGAATATGAAATGCCCAGACTGTTTCAAAGCCTATAGCCAATGGTAGGAAATAAAGAATAGTCGCTGGCAGAGTGAATGACGATCAGCTCACTTAATTTAATATCAAATGTGGTACATACAAAGAAGAACAGGAACCTGTGCAAATGAAATGGCTCTTTCAATCACAGATAACAATTTTAGGTAAGTGAGATATCTCCCGTAGATACATATCTTCAACATGAAAGACCTGACTTGTTTATAATATAATAAACAAGACCTGGTGAACATTAACAAATGATATACCAAATGAAAACACACACAGATAGAAGCCAAGCATTCTTAGAGCTTGTCAAGTCCTTTGATTCCTATCCTCTTTTTCAGAAAATAAAGCTTTATTCGATATTACAACCATAGTAAAACCCTGTGCTGCAGAAATAATTACTGTGCTGGCATCAGCAAACACAGTGATATCTGCTTTTAACACTTCATTCACTCTTATTTGCAGGATGAAGCTCTTCAAAACATGCTACCTCTAGGTAAATATCATCTAAGAAGCTCCTCAAAACAAGTCTGTCAACTTCTTACTTAAAACTCTTCTTAAGCATCAGCCTCAAGCGACGAAAGGTGAATTAAGACCTGCTTGATATAAAATGAAATAACAGTGTGACTTTCATAAACATTAGACTAAAAGTCCAACAGAAACCTGGGTCAAGGCCAAGTCAATTAAATGGAAAATGAAAAGACAGAAAGAAAAACAAATCTCAATTCACCATTGTGGAAGTTAAAATCCTAGATGTACACGTGATGGTCCTATTATAATGAAATGTTGCAAATTTCAACTCCAAATAACATGAAAAGGGATACCAAAAAGTCCTCACCAATCAAAATCCCTTCTTTGCTTGAAAGAACAATAAATAATATGACAAAATTGAAAATTGAATAAAATTGAACTTAAATACCTAACGACCCCAACCAAAACCACTTTAATCTCAATGAAAACCAAAACCATAATAATAGGGAACAAAATCATAAATTCTCATCAACACGACAAACAAAAATCTAAATCCCTTCCAAGATAAGTTGAAAACATTTACTCAAAAAAGAAACAGAACCAACCCCGACAAAAACCATTTCAAATGTCCCTCTTGGATAAATTTACATAAGAGTTTAACCCTACATACCTATCCCACATTTAAAAATGCTGTACCATTTTAGTCCAAGCAACTACCTAGAACATAATATTTAAAAATGGCCCTTGTATATAGCTATAATCATTTCTTCCAGCAAAACCACTTGAAAAAACCATGTTCCACAAACCATTGTATCAACTGCTGCAAACAAAATCCAGATTGTTGCACTATATAATTTATTCCCAGAAGACATAAGAGTACACACAAAAATCTATTGTTCATAATTCCTCTCAGACAAAACCTGCATAAAAGAAAAACATCCCACTAACCTAACCTATAACAGTATAAACCTATCCCACAAAGCATGCATCAGCATTAATACCACCAACCAATCACATTAGCAAGCTACCCATGTTTAAGTAGACAAAGTCCTAGGTCCAGCACACTCGATCATGTGGTAGGGAAAATCAATTACTGAGCCAAATGATAGAAGCAGATTCCACTGGTAAAAGTTCCATAGATTAGAGAAATCATATAGTTTTGAGAGACTACGAATCTTGGGAATACATGCCAAACCCCAAACAAGTGAGAACTAGCAAGTCCAACTGACTTAACAAGGGAGGCTTAACATTGACTTACTAAACGTCCAAAAAATATAAGAGAAAAATTCCTTGAAGGCAGCAACCTGCCCCTCCTCATTTAGAGTTCTGTCTCAGAAGAAAAGTGCAAAGCTTTCATGATTGGGCAATTAACTTTAAGAAATTATGGTTATATTTTTCATGATTTTAATTGTGTTTTGATCAAATTGATTTCCCAGGGTTTTCTGCTTCTTAGACTTCCATTCAAATCTGAATCTCAGTATTTAACTTAAAAAATTCTTGAGGTAAGAAGGACGTGCCACAGAATAATAATAGAGCCAATTAGTCTTCAGATATTTCACAAGGCTTTCGGCAACAGATGCAAGCTTGAACCTATAGGAGGCCTGAAAGCCCCAAAATTACTTTAGATTCAGGCTCCCAAAAAAATCAAGAAAAACTGCAATAATCCAAATCATGATGAAGTGTGTTATTAAATTTGAATGGTATGATCATATGTGGTAAAAGCAAATAGGCTTCAAACATTAAGTTCCATGTTCAAACCCCTGGAAGATAAGTTGGAGGTGTTGAAATCATGTAGATTATTGCATCCAATAAAGTAGGTGCAGCATGATAGATTACAAAATTGGATAAAACTCTGCATTCAACATGTTATGTGTAGCATTAATAGATGTTAAAGTTAAGTAAAATGCTGCATCCAACATGTTGGGTGCAGCATAATGAGATTTTAGAATTGAGGAAAATGTTGCATCCAGCATGCTTGCTGTGGCACGATAAAATGTTGAAATAGGGTAAAATGCTGCACCCAAAGGATGGGTTAGGCAGAATGAAAAATAAATGAAATTGATGAAGAAATATCCCTCCATAGTAGCAAGAACACGGAAGGTTGTCACAAAAAAAAAAAAAATACAAAAGGAACCTTACCAAGCAACATTTAAAACAAAAAACCCTGCAAGAGAATTTGAAATTTACCGAGCAAAATTAAAATCTTCAAAATAGATAGTAAAGATTTTTTTGATCCAAAAAACCATAAGCCTACCGGATGTTGTCTACCCGTAGGATAAAAAGAGGAAAGGGGAACAGGTTATACTTATTTTCAACTCACCAAACCAAAATTACAGGACAAAGCAAAGAAAGGAACCAATCAAATAAGTCCATTATGTGAAAGAGTTCAATCCACTTGGGATCATGATGAAAAATATTACTTCCATGTGGCAATTAAGAGTAAGGCTCGATAGTTAGAGATATAACTGAGAACCAGATCTCATCACCTCGCAAGAAGGAGTAAGGCTCGATCGCAGTGGTGTAACTAAGAACCGGTTCTCATTATCTCAGGTGTGAGACAGGGTGGATGGTTCTCAAAGAGATTGGGGAAGAAGAAACATGTACTTTCTGCAGCAAAGAAGTAGGTGAAACTGAATGCCACTTTATCATTGAATGTGTTGCTTACTAAATTTATCTGTGGTCAATATGAGAACAACATGGAGGAGGGCCATTTCTACGAACTTTTCAAGGAAGCAATCCTTCACAGAAGGTCTATTTCCTGATAAATTTCCAGAGCTGACATTTAGAAGAACATAAAGATGGCTTAGGATATGATTATTGAGCCGCTGGTCATCATTAGGATCCCATATAGATTAAAAACAAAAATAGAGGAAAAACGAAATAACAGAGCCCAAAAACAAAAAAGGAAGCGAAACTACAAAAACAGAAAATAAACCCTTCCCAGCACTAGTTAGGGATTGCAGCAATAAATAATCTTCTGATATACTACGTTCGAATCCTTGAGAAGTTGGATTGGGACGGGAGGCTGTGGCCTCCCGAACTTTTGTCAATACAAAAAGCCAACCCCTTCGCAGATATAACATGGTCAAGTCCTCTAGAACTAAAACAAAAAGAGAAGGAGAAGGAAACCCTACCTTGCCATTAGCACTGCCAAATCCTCCAAACTCACCGCGCTCCTCGTCATACTGCCTGGCATCGTTCTCAGCATCCTCAAGCGGAAGCTGCACCTGCGCCAGCATCAGATAGTTGGGCTCGTTGTCGGAAGTGTGAGTCCCCAGAATCATTTTCTGAACGGAATAATCTTTGCCGGGCGGTTCGTCCCTCTCGGGCAGCCACTGCACCGTAAGCGAGGGCCATTCTAGGGCGTGGGTGATCACCAGATCGTACAAAAATGGCGTGTTTTTCTTCCATATTTTGTACTCCTCGTTCACCAGTCGTTCCTCCATTTCCCCGCGAAATTCATCTTCGTCCTTCGCCATTCTTGAAAAGCAAGACGAGCAACGAGTATGATTTCGTTCTACCGCCAAATCAAGATGAAGAGGTTTATAGATTTTGATTTTAATGCCTGCAATATATTTTTCTATTTGGCGTTGTTTTTCAAAATATAAACGTGAGGGTCGTGCTAGTCATCTGCGAATACAAGCGTCAAAGCCTTTCGGAGGTAAAATATTAAAACCAAAAAACTTGTGGAAACCAGTTTGCTCAAAAGGGCGGGAACAAAAGGACCATGGTCGAACCTCTTATTCGTAATAATGATTGAAGTCTAAGGATTTAATTTGGAGTCAAGGTAAGTGTTGGTATAGAAGTAAAATGTCTTAGTTCTTAAGATAGCTTAAGCTAGCAATTGTAATTAGGTGTGGAAGGTTAAACAGTATATGATGAAGTTTTTGTAATAAAAAAATCAAAAATTCATGTAAGTGTATAGGAGGTTGTTAGTAATGTAGGGGAGGATTTGGGGGAGGAACCTAGTAAGAGTGAAAGTGCAAATTTTTGATTATCTAACAGATTGGTAGGTTGTATGGTTATCAGAGGGAAGAAGTGGAGATTGGTAGATTATGACTCAGAAGAGGACAAGACTAGTGATTGTGGTGAGGCATTGTTGATAGAAAAGGAGGCCTGGGAAAAGAAGATAGTTTGGTCAAATCAACCAATAACAACTTCATGTACATCTATGATAGCATCGAGACTAAACCTTTGGATCCCACCCAATCTGTTATGCTAGAAGAGGAGGATGTTAACTAGAGGAATGTTGATGGTACCTATGTGGACTGGTAGGATAAAATCTAATTACCATAATGTATTAATAATGAAGTCAAATACGTGGCATTATCCTTGGAATTACAAAATTGCATTAATAAACCAATTCGTAACTTGGGCATAAAGGTGGATTCACATGTCGTAATTAATGCAATATCTTAAAACTATTCTCCAAGTTGAAAAACATCTAATCGAATTGACAAAATCACATTTTTATTAACTCAAATCCCAACTTTTGTCATAGTCCACACATATCATAATGAAAGAAAAAAGGTAGATGCATCAACAAATAGAGTCGTCGATCAAGGGCAATTATTGGTCATTTCAAACATGGAAATGGACTAGTTAGGACTATCTTTTGTAGAAAAAATATATTCCCCTCTACCAACAAACTAACTCAATTAGGAGCAATTTTCGTTGAATATATCTAATGAATGATGGATCTTTTTGGGGTTTTGTCTGGTTTTAAGAGGTAAAATGTTTTTTTTAAGTCCAACATTTGTCAAAATTATGACGTGTACAGTTTTCAATGAATGTGTCATCAAAATTTTGCCAAATCAAATGAGCTAGATCACACAAATTATGTTTTAGTAGATCATGACGATGTATGATGAAATTAACAAGCTCTAATTACTAAATATTGATTAAATACTAATATGTTGAGGCGGCTTCCATGTCTTGCACTTAGGAGTGTGTGCAAAGTGTGTTGGTGTTCCTATGTACTTTCCTTGGTTTTTCCATTCTCTATATTATTCTCACACTTGACTTATTTGATATGCATTGCCCTTCTTTGTTGTACCACATGTGTGAGGTTTGTCTAAAGTGCCCTTTAGACTCGACTCTCTGAGTCTCCCATTGCATTTAATAATTGCAGCATTAATGCATGTCAGCACAGATAGCCTTCATAATGATCTTGTTGGTAATTCTTGAAGTGCATAAGAAGATTTTAATCCATAGAAATTAAGTGAAGAACAAGATGTAAAGCCCTCTTAAAAGTTTCTAGTTGGAGAAGATAGTTTGTGTTGGCACAATTGTCTTTAACGGAGTCTTCGTTAGAGCTTGAAGGATTATTTGAGCCCATATTCAATGAATTTTAAGATGGAGGCATCCTCAATCCTCAAGACCCTAGGATGGAGAAGGTAAGGTCACTCATATTGTTGTCTCCTAACAAGAATATGATTAATTCTATCAAGAATGAGAAAGCCAAATTACAATATGTTGTTGTGCTCTTTATTTGTATGAATTGTGAATTATTATCATCAAGAAAGTTTTTTGATGAATGGTCATCTAATTTGTGAGGGAAAAAATGGGTGTCAATGTAAATTTCTATTGAATGATTCAAAAATGTTGTTTTTCTTTTTTTTTTAACAAATCATCCTTTAGGAAAAATCTTTGTGTTGAATGATTATGGGATGTTGGAAAATTCTTCTCTAAGGCTTTTGCATTGTCTCTAAACAGAAACTTTGAACAAGTTTTGGCTCGCTCTGCACCCAATTTGGTAGAGATTAAAAAAGGCTACAACTGGAGCTCCAATTTTTATCTCTCATAATTGCAATTACATATCAAATTTCCAAGTAAATAGTGTTTTTTTAGTAATTTGTGTGGTGGTGCTTGTTGTAGCACTCATTTTGTAGTCCTAATTTTCAAGTTTCTTAGCAAATGTACAATTGTGCTTGGTCATATTTATGTTTAATATATGATTTTAATATGATGCAGAGGCTTGGGTCGTCCTTTATTTACTCCAGAGTTTTTTTTCCACCACACTTTGGCACCAACAATGGTCCATTTACTTCAACCTTGCCTCTTAAGTTTCACTCACTTCTAAGACTTTTTTGAGCAATCAAATCTCCTCTTAAAAAGATTCAACTTCTCACACCAAACACCCCTCGAAGCAAACCCTTAGAACCCCAAATCCCTAGCATTTAAGGATCTCTGGGTCATACTTCTTCTAAACAACTTAGGACTGACCTTAATTCCCCTTTCACATCCTTTGGATATTTCCCCCACTCATGTTAAGGTTTCTAGCCACTAGACTCAATGTTTTGCAAAGAGACCTACTGGGAGACCTAATAGAATTAGGCCTGGTTTTTTTGGACCTTACTCCTACAATTCCCAAATAAGGGTATGATCTAATAACCATTTCAGATACTCGTTTGGAATCTCTATACAATATCACAATATCCCAATTAGGTTTTGTTCCTAACTAACATATCCCCAAAACCCTCAATCTAGGTCTATTATGCACTTTTAATGCTTTACTTTTCAATCCCTTCGCTATTCACATCCTCCAATCAAACTAATATTTGGAATACCTCTATACCAACATCCATTCTTCATTTATACACATTTGTTTGTATGAAAACTAGGCTCGTCACATAGGGATGACAAGCCTGAGCTAGATGCCAAAAATTGTCATTGTCCCGGACTGCTCTAAAACTACTTGGAACATATAGTATACACATAACCCTGACATTTACCAAAGATTTGGCTAGAACCAATTGTGAAACATAAGGAAAACTTTGTTATTTATCTGGACTTAGGTTTTAGAGACCGATTTTGACCAATTTTCAATTAAATCAATGTATATCTTTGTCTATGGTACCTAATGTATTCAAAATTACACCAAAAGGAAGATAAATCGCCATTATACACTACCATGAACCCCCTTTTATCAATTTCAGTCTTATCTAAAGAAACATGAACATGAGAAGTACAAGATTTACACTGAAAACTTAGCACAAGCAATCTTTTCAAACTTTAGTCATTCTCAAAACTTTAATTTGGTTACAATTGTGATTGAGAGGGCCTGATATAGCCATGACTTAACCAACCTTGTTGGTCATTTGAATTGGTTAAGTGTTAGAACCAAGTTGTTAAATGTTATCAAGTTCCACTTGACAATATTGACAATGTTTACAATAGTTTTTAACTTTTGCATTTTGTGACAAATGTCCATCAAACATAGGTGCAAATGGTTCACAAGAATCTATAAATATGTTGGAAACATTAAATGGCCATTTTACCATCCTAAGGTGGGTGTTGACCAATGTTGACCATGAGAATCTAATTGCCCTATTATATCTCTATTACAACTAATTGACTTATTTAGTCTTGTTATATGAGTGAAGGTCACAAAAAACCTTATTACAACTTGAATGGACTCATTCCAAGGCCAAATTAGGTCCCTGGTTAAAACCATAAGGTGTTCTACACCATGCTCCCTAAGAGACAGAAGAGGTCAAGTCTCTTGAGGCAACAATGCTTTATTAGTTTTTCCATGCTTGAGAACATCCTCTTCAATCATCTAGGTGGCATCTTCATTAGGTATGGTATTCCACATGATTAGGTATTCTATGCAAGTCTTTTTCTAAGTCATTTTGAGAAACTTAGAATCCAAGGTCTTATCCAACTGCAATGGTTTTTTATGAGAAAGAATCTTGAGCCATTTCACACCATCTTCATCAACATAACCTGCATCCCCAAAACCTTTAAAAGGAAACAAATCCCAAACATTGAATATGGGTGAGATAGTTAAACCCCATGACATATCGATCTCATAGGAATTCTACCCATGCTTATGCAATACTTTACAAGGACCAAGCTTCATCATGAGAAGCTTGGTTTTTTGTACTTTTGGAAGGCTTTCTTCTTTAGATAATCCATTGCCAAATCTCCTCCCAAAAAATCGACATCCCTTTTCTTTTCATCTACTTTAGTCTTATATTTTTTCACACTTCTGAGAAATCTGTCACTAACCTGATCATGAAAATCTTTCATTATCACTGCAAAGTCTTCTTCTTGCAGACTCATTGTGTCCATCCCTTGAAGATCTCTCAACTCCACGATACCTTGTGGGTGTTGGTCATGAACAATTTCAAAAGAACTCTTCCCTATACTCATATTCATAGAGTCATTATAGGCATACTCTACTTAGCTGATAACCATATCCTAATTATGCATGTGTTGGTGTGTGAGACATCTTTAAAAAAAATCTCATTGACCTATTTTCCACCTCAATTTGGTCATCAGTATGAGGGAGATAGGACGAAGTATAAGACAACTTAGTATTGTGATAATTTGCACTAAGATATCATGAAGACAAATAGAAGGTATGTGGCTATTGAATGGTTTTCATTGATGGAAATTATAGCATAACTTTGATTGATGAGAACTATGTTTAAAATAGGTTACCAAGGTCCATGTGTGCACCTATCATAATCAGTGATCATTAAATGAAGAATGATGTTACATGACAAAGTTTGGTCATTCAGCAAAGAGGTAAAGGAAGAATTACATTGGATAATGTGAATCCAATAGTGGAGACTAGGAGAGGAGATTTGTGTTACCTTGGGATATGTAGCAAGGTTAACATTCCTATGTAATATGTTTTGACAAGTCCGAGTAGTAGGTAGGTGAACATAAAAGAAATTTGACCCATTCAAATCTAATTATTGAGATTCGTAAATTGTTTGAGAAAATAGAGAGGGAAACAAAAATTCGAATTGAGGGTTGGGATTAAGAGGAAAAATATCATAGAGAAACATAAAGTATCAGTAATAAATAGATTGTATGTTGTTGTCAAAAGGAGAAACAAAAACTTGTAAAGGAAAATGATTGGTACAAGCTAGCAAAAAATAAATATATGATTGTAATCAAGATACAAAGAAAAGAAGCAAACAATGCAATAGAAAGAAATTAGAGAACACAAGGAACCTGACAACAAATAATTCCATTTATACATAAAAGATTCTAGTTGTTTCCTAGCAGTTACAACTAGTAAATCCCTAGATTGGGTGGACCCTAACAACTTTGAAGTTGTAAATCCCCTAACAGGGTAGATTTGTAAATCCCTTTAAAAGGTAGATCTTAATAGATCTTATCATACTTATAACAAGGTACAAAGTCACCCCTAACAAGGTAAACCTACAAAAAGGGCAATTGATGCAAGAGCATCTTAGGTTACTTTGCCATCTTGCTCGATAGATGTGTGATAGATTATGATGCAGGAGCATCTTGGGTTTCCTTGTAGTCTGTAATGAACCCAAAATGGATTCATTTGTTTATGTGCAATTTTTTCTTTAATTTGGATCATTTTTGCCATCATTATGATGTGAAGCAATAACTAGGAAGGAATTTGGTGTTTTAGTGAGCTCCTCTCGTGGCTTGGATTTGTCTAATTATATTATTCGTTGGAGCCTATGGACTACATCTGATGTTGGCTAGCTTCCTTATGCAAGTCCGCTCCAGCTATTTTGTCCTTTCTGGATTACCTCCTCGGTGATTGTAGCATTGAAAATGAGTCTTAAAGGCTTAATGGGGAATTATGAATGTTGGTAATAACAGTATTCTGCAAGATATGTTTGTTATGGTTCAATCACTTTCGAGTAATAACCTTGATATAACTTCTTGTACATGTGTTTGATGTCGTGTGGGTATGATCCCTGTCTTCTACAATCAGGGAAGGAGATTTGTTCTTTTTGGTCTAATATTGTATTCGATGCCATCCTCATATCAGTGATAGCGATTAAATCGCATATGGCCTCCCACGTGCTTGACCAATCAAATAGGAGGCTATGAAGTATTGATGACTTTTGATGTTGACTGGATGCAACCCCCCCTCCAATAATGTTTATTGATCACGATGAAGGCCATCTCAAAGGATTATATGATATTGATCTTTAGTTGCTGTCAAGACTATTATGCCCTGTGTTGGGTGACTCACACACTATGTTTCCGACCAACATCGATGTAGACTGGGTATCTCTGATTCGGATCCTTCGCTCTCCCTTTTGTTCGTCGTCTTTGAAAGTGGTGAGTTGGTGTATCCCTCGCGGAAGTTGATATGCTAGGTCTGTCCAACCCCGATGCAAATTCCCTTTAAAAACATTGATGTCGTTCCTGGTAACCACGTCTTCTCTGTACTTTCTATTAGCATTGTGGTATATATTTACTTCTCTTTCTTTTAGGGGATTCGATGCCGCTGCCTTATCACCTTGGTCCGTGTGCGTTGGTGTGTTTGTTTCACACTTTCCTTGGACGTAAGCCTTTATTCTGCGTGAAACCTGACGACGCCCTTCATAACTCGTTTCATGTCCTTCAATGTGATTCAATGGTTGGAATATTTAGATTTATGTGTGTGTGTTTTTTATTTCCTTCTCACCATTCCATATTTATACGTGTGCCTCCCGTACTCGATGTGGCATGACCCTTGTGTGAGCGGTGATTGATTTAATATCTCGTTAATTGCAAGATTATGGGTTAGTTTTCACGTTTATAAATGTTTATTATATTTAAATGTTATTAGAGTGTATTATTAATGATGTTGTAATGATAATATAAATTTATCATCAAATAATTAAGTAGGATAGATAGATTATAAATATTTATCTTTTATAATTGTAATTTATGTATATTGAATAATTGATATATTCTTATGGGGTATTTGTTATCATTGAATATGTTGTATAATTGTATGTTATTGTAACATATTAAATTTATGTTATTCAAATATAATACCATAGTGTATTATCATTTATATTAATTCTTGTATCGTTAATATATATTATATTGATTAGTCTATTAATCAATTTATTATAATTATCATTAGTTATTTATATCATATATATTCAAATGTGAATATATTATAATCTTTTTTGGTTTCGTAATGTAATTATAATATTTATTATTATCTATTCATTATTATTCTTAATTATTATCATTGTATAATATGTTATTCAAATATTCATATATCCTTAAATTTGGGCTCATGACATAGTCCTACGCTTTTTTGTTTATTTTGCCAGTTGATGCTGAGTTACCAGTTTTCAGTTGATGTTGAGTTGCCAATTTCCAATTGATGCCGAGTTGCCAGTTTTTAGTTGATGTCAAGTTACTAGTTTCCAATTGATGCCAAGTTGCCAGTTTCCAATTGATGTTGAGTTGCCAATTTCCAGTTGATGCTGAGTTGCTAGTTTCCAATTGATGTCGAGGTGCTAGTTTCTAGTTGATGTTGAGTTCCCAGTTTCTAGTTGATGCCGAGTTCCCAGTTTCCAGTTGGTGCTGAGTTGCCAGTTTCCAGTTGATGCCAAGTTGCCAATTTCCAATTGCTACCGAGTGTCAGTTTTCCTTCATGTGTCGAGTTACCCAGTGCATGCTGAGTGTTAGCATTTGGACACGATTTCTAAGAGCCGACTTGCGGGATTTATTTTTTATCGTCACATTTATGTTAAAATCTTTTCTTGGGACGTGTCCAGACCATTGTTGGGTTGGCCTTCCTCTTATGTAATGTTTTAGAATGCTCTATAATTCGTTTTGGCAAGTATAAATAGGGTGTTTAGGCTTAGAGTTAGAGCAGATTTTGAAGGTGGAGAAAGAGAAGGATATGTGTGTGGAAATGCGAATTTAAAGCTGGATCATGGATCTAAAAGTTGTATTCTGTATTTGCTCGTAACCTAGAAGGCCCTATAGCTGGGTATGTATGAAGATATTTTGATGAAACAATACAAGTGTTTTGCTCTTCTTCCACATTTGGTTGTTGTTCTTTGTGTTTGCTTCTGTCGTGTTAACTCTAGCAAGGTGGTTTGGATAGCTAGGTGAGCCTTTGGCCCTAGTTATTCACTCCTTTTCCTGCATCAGTTGGTATCAGAGCTTGAGGTTCATCCTTGTGGAGACTGGATCATGTAGAAGCCTGCTTTGGATTTGGTTGTAGGATGACAGATCTATAGATTTGACCTATAACTTGCAGAGGGTTATGATCTTGCAGGAACCTGATTTGTAAAGATGATTCATGGTAAAAGAAATGTTGATGTTGCTATATTGGATCAATTGAGACAAATCGTAGCTAGATTAGATTTTGTAGAGATAGCCCAAAGGAGAGGAGCACGTCTTGATGATGTAAGTGATGATGAAGCAGCAACACCAAACCATAATTTAGAACCTGAAGAAGATCAAGACAAGGAAAGATTGTTGCGAGTGTCGTCTAGGGAAAATTCAAAGCCTACTATAGAAGTTGTTCCTTATGATGGAAAATTGAATACCAATGTTGTGTTGGATTGGATCTCTGATATGGAGAAGTTCTTTGAGTATGAAAACACTCCTAATAATAGAAAGGTGAAAATTGCAGTCATTGGGTTGAAAGGTCATACATCACTATGGTGGGAGCACTTGCAAACTGATAGACAAAGGAGAGGAAAGGAGAAGATCAGAACTTGGACAAAGATGGTGAACAAGGTAAAGAACAAATTCCTTCCTGTTGATTACTAAGTTAGTTTGTTGAGAAAAATGCAAAATTTGAAACAAAAAGACATGACTGTGAAAGAATATATTGAGGAATTCTATAGATTGGACATCATATCTGGACATGTGGATGATGATGTTGAGAAAATTGCAAGGTACATTAATGGATTGAGATCTGGAATACAAGATGAAATAAGTTTTGTGAATTTGGAAAGTGTAATAAGTTTTGTGAAGTTGGAAAGTGTAGAAGAAACATATCAATATGCCTTGAAGGCTGAGGAGATCTTGACAAAGAAGCACAAACAAAGACAAAGAGGTAGAGGTGGCAGAGGTAGATCTTATGGTGAAGGTGGCAGATCTGAAAGTTCTATGTAGGATAAGGGCAAATATGAATGGAAGAATGATGACAAAGACAAGACTAAATGGAAAAGTGGTTGTTCTTACCGAGGAGGCACTCATTCTTATCGAGGAAGAGGTAATCCCTATTCTAGAGGTGGATTTCATGGTAATTGTTAAGATGTGGTAAAGAGGGACATAGATCTTTTGAATGTAGATCCTCTGAAGGTGGGCAAGGTAACATAAATGTTGTGATTCAAGGAGATGATGAGGGTTCACCAAGTGGACTTGAGGCTGGAGAAAATCTAATGGTGAGAAGAACCTTATGTAATAAGGGAAGTGATGAGGAACTTGTTTTAAGGAGAAGTCTTTTCAAGACAAGATGTAAGATGACTAGAAAATGTTGGAAAGTGATCATTGACAGTGGAAGTTATGCAAATCTAGCATCAAAAGAGTTGGTTACCAAGTTGCAGTTGTAGAGGCTGAAACATCCTAAACCATATCATGTTTCATAGATCAAAGATGAGCATATGATATTGGTAAGTGAACAATACCTTGTGAAGTTCAAGATTGGACATTACTTTGATGAAGTTTTGTGAGATATCATGCCTATGGATTGTTGTCATATTCTACTAGGTAGACCTTGGCAACATGATAGATATGTTGTACATGATGGAAGATTGAATAAATATACTCTTTAGGTAAATGGGAAGAAACAAACATTGTTGCCCTTGATTGAAAGTCCATATGAGGTTAGTTGCACTACAATAAAAATTTGCATGGTTAATGGGAAACAATTTGAAAAGGAAGTGAAGAAGAATCAAGTTTGTTTTGCCATAGTTCCTAGAGGATCGAGTGTTGGTAGTAACCATCGAGTAGCAGAAGCTAGTAATGACCGAGTGACAACAAATAATGATAGCCAAGTACTAGTGGAAATTACAGAATTGTTGAATGAGTGTAAAGACATTATTGCTGATGATATTCTCGATGGTTTACCTCTAGTAAGAAGTATAAGTCATTGTATGGATCTAATTCCTGGAGCTAGTTTTCCAAACAAAGCACCATATAGATTGACACCTACAGAGAATGAAGAACTTAATAAACAAGTGCATGAGTTGTTGCAAAAAGGTTTGATCGGAGAAAGTTTGAGTCCATGTGTTGTACATGTTTTATTAGCACCTAAAAAGAATGGAGAATGGAGAATGTGTACTGATTCCAGAACCATTAACAAGACAAAGTGAAATATAGGTTTCCTATGCCGAGGATGGATGACATTATGGATTGTTTGAGTGGAGCAAAGTATTTTACCAAGATTGATTTGAAGAGTGGCTATCATCAGATCAAAATCAGAGAAGGTGATGAAAGGAAGATTGCTTTCAAGACAAAAGATGGTTTGTATGAATGGTTGGTTATGCCTTTTGGTTTGACTAATGCACCTAGTACTTTCATGAGGTTGATGAATGGAGTTCTAAAAAGATTTTTGGGTAAGTTTGTGATTATTTATTTGGATGATATTTTGATATTCAGTAAGACTAAGGAAGAACATCTTGAGCATATTAGACACATATTGCAGAGGTTGAAAGAGGAAAAGTTGTTGATTAATCTGAAAAAGTGTTCTTTCATACAAGATGCAAGAGGAGATTGTGTATTTGGGATTTTTGATTTCAACTGATGGATTGAAGATGGATCCTAAGAAGGTTAAAGCAATTTTGAAATGGCCTGCACCTAAGAATGTGGGTGAGGTAACATCATTTCATGGTTCCACTAGTTTTTACATAAAGTTTATAAAGAATTGTAGTGTTGTTTGTAATGCTATGACTGAGACAATAAAGGGAGATAAAAAGGAATTTAAGTGGACACATGGAGTTGATAAGAGTTTTGAGACTTTGAAACAAAAGGTTGTCGAATTACTTGTATTGGCTTTACCTGATTTCAACAAAGTATTTCAAGTTGAATGTGATGCAAGTGGTAATGCAATAGGAGCTGTATTAAGTCGAGAAGGTAAGCCTATTGCTTTTTTTAATGAAAAGTTGAATGATGCTAAAAGGAAATATTCTATGTATGATCAAGAATTTTATGCTATTGTCCAAGCATTGAAGAAGTGGAGACATTATTTGATTCCTAAAGAGTTTGTACTATATACTGATCATAAAGCTTTACAATACTTGGGAAGTCAACATAAATTGAATCAATGACATATGAAGTGGGTTGAGTACTTGTAGAGTTTTACATTTGTGATCAAGCACATGAGTGGAGTTACTAATAGAGTTGTTGATGTGTTGAGTAGAAGATGTTCTTTTTTGACTGAAATGAAGGTTGAAGTTCTTGGTTTTGATGAAATGAAAGAGTTGTATAATGTTGATCCTGATTTTTCTAAGGCATTGAGAGAGTGCAGAGTAGCAAATCTAACAGATCACATAACTAAGTATGATGAGTATTTCATTCAAGAAGGTATGTTGTTCAAAGGTATTTAATTGTGTATTCCTAAAAGTTCTATGAGGTTGAATCTGATTAACGAGAAGCATAGTGATTGATTGGCTAGAAATTTTGGAATTGATAAGACATCAAGTTTGCTAAAAGAGAAGTATTATTGGCCACAAATGTATAAGGATGTTTAGAAATTTGTAAAGAGCTGTGGAGTTTATCAAGTTGCAAAAGGAGTGAGTCAAAATACTGGTTTGTATACACCTATTACTGTTCCTGAGAAACCTTGGACTGACATCAATATGGATTTTGTTCTTGGATTGCCTAAGACAGTGAAAGGGTATGATTCCATATTTGTTGTAGTGGATAGATTTTCTAAGATGGCTCATTTCATACCATGTAAGAAGACATCAGATGCTGAGCATGTTGTTGAACTTTTCTTTAAAGAGATTGTGAGATTGCATGGATTACCAAGAAGTATTATTTCTGACAGAGATAGTAAGTTTGTTAGTTATTTTTGGAAGACTATGGAAAAAGATGGGTACTAAGCTAAAGTTTAGTTCTACATTCCATCCACAAATAAACGGACAGACAGAGGTTGTGAATAGAAGCTTTGGTAATTTCTTGAGATGTTTAGTGGGGAATAAGTCAAGTAATTGGGAGATGGTGTTGGCACAAGTTGAATTTGCATATAACAATTCTACGAATCGGAGTACAGGGAAAATACCTTTTGAGATTGTTACTGGAATGCATCCTAGAGGTATATCAAATTTGAGAGATGTTGGTGGTGAAGAAAAGAGAAGCATTATAGGAGAAGAATTTGCTGATTTTATGCATAAGGAAGTGAAGTTGAGGTCAGGGCAAAGTAATCAAAAGTATAAGGAGAATGCTGACAAATCTAGAAGACATCATGTTTTTGAAGTTGGTGATGAGGTAATGGTTCATTTGAAGAAAGGAAGATTTTCTGTTGGAACATACAATAAGATGAAGATGAGGAAGTTTGGACCTTGTAAGATCTTGAAGAAGTTTGGTAGTGGTAATGCTTATGAAGTTGTTAGGAATAAGGTGTCTCAACCTTAGATAATTCCTATTCTTATTATTTGTTTTGTAAAATGTATTTCTTGCAAATAATTTTGATGTGTCGGCATCTTGAATTGTTGTATAAGGAGATCATGGCTAAAACGGCTATGACGAATTCCTATGACACGTAAGAGCTATGTCAGGAAGATTCAATGACAGGTGAAGACATATGGCAAATGATAAATTTGAGTACTGTACACTCTACCCCAATCGTGGGGTTCGGGGCATCGGCCCAAAAAAAATTCGGGGTTCCTATTTTCTCAGAGAATGGTAAAAACCCTAATACGGTTACCTTTGGGAGTAGCCCTAAAGTGAAGCACATGTTATAAACATTTTTAGGGTTGCAAAGAGATGTGATGCGAGAAAGTGTATTGTTGGTACTGTGAGTTGCTACTAGAGTCTCCTGTTGTCACTGTTGAACTTGCATTGCAAGTGTATTGTAACCTTGTGTTGAAGATAATACATTGTGCAGGTTCTGGAGGGGTGGGGTTGTTTTACCAAAAGGTTTTTCCCCATCGACAAATCTTTGTGTTATGTGTTTCTTTTTCTATCTATTTTCTTTATGCTTGGTTGGCTGCAATATTGTTGTTTACATGATATTAAATCTGTAAGTGTAAAAGATTTTAATAGGATTTGCACCATATTTCTCTCAAGAGATTAGTGCAGGAAGTTGTTTCCACACTTGAGTTTCCTTACAGAAGTTGAGTTACCTAATGACATGGATATATCTCCTGTATTCAATGTTGCTAATCTGTATAAGTATCATGAGTCAGATGATGAAGTTGCTATACCTGATGATTATCCTAAGAAGCAGATTGAAGAAGTTGAATAGATATTGGATTAGAGAGTTGGCAAGAGCATAAGAGGAAAATATTACTATGAATATTTGGTGAAGTGGAAGAATAGACCAGTTGAAGATGCTACATGGATTTCTCAATTTGAGATGGATTTAGCTCAAGTTGTGACACTTGCATGATTCAGGAGAATTATTTTCTTTCAACCCCGGTTGTCTAAAGTAGGAGCATCCTGGGTTTCCTTGTAATCTTGCACTTTTTGTTTATTTAGCTAGTTGATGCTAAGTTACCAGTTTCCAATTGATGTTGAGTTGCCAGTTTCCAGTTAATGTCGAGTTGCCAGTTTCCAGTTGATGCCGAGTTGCTAGTTTCCAGTTGATGTTGAGTTGCCAATTTCCAATTGATGCTGAGTGTCAGTTTCCAATTGATGTCAAGTTGCCAGTTTCCAATTGATGTCGAGTTACCAATTTCTAGTTGATGTCGAGTTGCTAGTTTCCAGTTGATGTCAAGTTGCCAGTTTCTAGTTGGTCTCGAGTTGCCAACTTCTAGTTGATGTCAAGTTGCTAGTTTCCAATTGTTATCGAGTGTCAGTTTTCCTTCATGTGCTAAGTTACCCAGTGCATGCCAAGTGTCAGCATTTGGATGCGATTTATGCGAGCCAACTTGCAGGATTTATTTTTTATCATGACATTTATGTTAAGATCTTTTCTTGGGATGTGTCCAGACCATTGTTGGGTCAACTTTCCTCTTATGTAATGTTCTTGAATGTTCTATAAGCCATTTTGGCAAGTATAAATAGGGTGTTTAGACTTAGAGTTAGGGAAAATTTTGAAGGTGGAGAAAGAGAAGGATATGTGTCTGGAAATGTGAATTTGAAGCTGGATCATGGATCTAAAAGTTATATTTTGTATTTGGTCATAACCCAGAAGGCCTTATAGTTGGGCATGTATGAAGATATTTTGATGAATCAATAAAAGTGTTTTGCTCTTCTTCCTCCTTTGGTTGTTGTTCTTTATGTTTTCTTCTATTGTGTTAACTCTGGCAGAGTGGTTTGGATAGCTGGGTGAGCCTTTGGTCTTAGTTATTCACTCCTTTACCTGCGTCAAATTAACATTGGGGACCTACTCAATGACCTTTTTGTTGATTAGCTCGGTGAATATGTTGTCTTCATTTAACAAGTGGCTCAAGTTCTTCTTTTACTAAGTGTTTTTTTTTTGTGTTCGCTGAGTGCCTCAGTTACCTTTGTTGTTGTTGTTTAGTGATGACTCTCACCAAGTTGTCTTTTTGGTTCTCATTTGTGAGCTAGCTTATGTATTTAATTCATGATTATAATTTAATGTATTGGATAAATCATAGGGATATGTGTAGAGAGTTAGGTGGTCGACCTTCTCCTTGTGATGATCTAGAATCTTTTGTAAGTCATCTTAGCAAGTATAAATGTAGGGATTGAGTCTTAGGTTTAGGAGGGGATGTTTAGGGGAGGTAGGTGCTTAAGGTTGTCCAAGCAAGATTGTAGATCGTGCGTGATACATGAAGAATAAGTTCTAAATTATATCTTGTATTTTGCCACAACCAAGGACGCCTTACAACCTAGCATATATGATGAACATTTCACAAATTAATGAAAGATCTTTGTTTCTCTCTCCTTTCTGGCATTGTCTCTTTTGAATTACTTTCATTGTGTTGACTCTACAAGGTTGGTTTATTTTTAGGCGTACCTTTGGCCCTAATATCTTCCCTCTCTATGTCAAGTAGTATCAAAGCTTAGTTTGTTTGTGGGAATTTGGATTGTGTAGAACCCTAGTTGATTTGGTTATAGGGTGGCAGATATGAGTTTGACCTATAAGTTGTAGAGGGTTATGATCTTGCAAGAACCTATCATCAGAATGGTTCGTGGTAGAGAAAAATGTTGATAATATCATTATGGACATGTTGAGAAAAATTGCAACTAGATTAGATGTTGTCGAGACAACCCAAAGGAGAGGAGTACACCTCGATGATGTTAATGATAATGAAGGAGCACCAGGGGCACCAAACCCTAATCCTAGATGTGAGGTAGAATCTGACAAGGAAAGATTACTGAGAGTTTTGTCTAGGGTACACTCTAAGCCTATTGTTGAATTTATAAACTATGATGAAAGATTAGACACCAATGCTTTGTTTGATTGGATTTATGAGATGGAGAAATGCTTTGAATTTGAAGGCACTCCTGAAAATAGGAAGGTGAAGATAATAGTTATTAAGTTGAAAGGTCATGCCTTACTTTGGTGGGAGCATCTACAAATTGATAGATAGAGAAAAGGAAAATAAAAGATTACGACCTGGTTGAAGATGGTAAATAAATTGAAGAAGAAGTTTCTCCCTTCTGATTATCAAGTTAATTTGTTGAGAGATATACAAATTTGAGACAAAGGGATATGAGTGTGAAGGAGTATCCTGAGGACTTCTACAAATTGGACATTAGATCTAGACACGTTGATGATGAGGTAGTGAAAGTGGCTAGATATTTGAATGGTTTGATAACTACAATTTAAAATGAGATTATCTTTATGAAATTGGATAGTATAGAGGAAACATATCAATATGCCTTGAAAGCTAAGGAAATATTAACAAAGAAGCATGAACAATGACAAAGAGGTAGAGATGGAATTTTTCAAAGAGGCAAAGATAGATCCTATGGAGAAAACACCAAAATCTAACAATATTGTACAAGATAAGGGAAATCTGAATGGAAAAGTGATGAGAAAGGTAAGACCAAGTGGCAAGGTGGTAGTTCTCATTGATATAGTTACGGAAGAGGAGGTTTATGTGGCACTTGTTTCAAGTTTGGTGAAGAAGGAAACATAGCCTATGAATGTGGTCATTCTAGAAAGATGAGTGAAGGTAGTAGTGGTAGAAACATTGTAGTTCATGGAGAATATGTCAGTCCACTGAGTGGACCTAAGGCTAGAGAAAATTTGATGGTAAGGAGAACTTTGTGTAATAAGAGAGTTGATGAGAAACCTATCCCAAGGAGGAGTATTTTCAAGAGTACATGAAAGATGGTAGGAAAATGTTATAAGGTGATCATTGACAGTGGCAGTTTAGTGAATTTAGCATTAAAGGAGTTGGTTACAAAGTTTTTATTGCAAAGGCCAAGACACCCTAAACCCTATCATGTTTCTTGGATAAAGGATGGGCACAAGTTACAAGTAAGTGAACAATGAATTGTAAAGTTCAAGATTGGGAACTACTTTGATGAAGTCTTGTGTGATATTATGCCTACAAATTATTGTCATATTTTGTTGGGTAGACCTTGACGATGTGATAGACATGCTAAGTATGATGGAAGATTGAATCAATATACTCTCTAGGTGAATGGAAGGAGGAAAGTGTTGTTGCCTTTGATTGGGAGGTTGAAAGAGGTTAATTGCACTGTTACAAGGGTTTGCATGGTGAATGGAAATCAGTTTGTAGAAGATATGAAGAAGGAGAAAGTTTGTTTTGTTGTAATTCCTAGTAAACTAAGTGTTGCTAGTGTTGACTGAGTTCCAACAAACATTGAGAAGTTGATTACCGAGTATTAGGAAATTATTTATGAGAGTTTACCTAATGGATTATTGCCAATTAGGAGTTATATGGATCTAATTCTAGGAGCTAGTTTACTATATAAAACACCCTATAGATTAACACCTAGTGAGAATGAAATACTTAACATGAAAGTGCATGAGTTGTTGCAAAAATGTTTGATCAAATAAAGTTTGAGTCCATGTGTTGTACTTGTTGTACTGGCACCACAAAAGAATGGTGTGTGAAGAATGTGTATTGATCCCAAAGCTATCAACAAGATAATAATGTATAGATTTCCTGTACTTGGGATAAATGATATAATGGATTGTTTGAGTGGAGCAATGCATTTTACAAAGATTGATTTGAGAAGTGGCTATCATCATATCATAATCAAAGAAGGTGATGAGTGAGAGACTACTTTCAAGATAAAAGAAGGTTTGTATTATTATTTAGTTGTACATTTCGGTTTAACTAATGCACTGAGTACTTATATCAGATTGATGAATGAGGTATTGAAGAAAATCTTGGGTAAGTTTGTGATTATGTACATAGATGATATTATGATATTCAATTAAACTAAGGAAGAGCATCTTAAGCATATCAGACAAGTGCTACAAATATTGAAAGAGGATAAGTTGTTGATCAGTTTGAAGAAGTGTTTGTTCATGAAGGAAGAGATTGTGTATTTGTGATTTGTGATTTGTGATTTTAGTTGATGGTTTGAAGATGGATCCTAAGAAGGTTAAAGCAATTCTTGAATTGCCTGCACCTGAGAATATGAGTGATGTAAGATCATTTCATGATTTATCTAGTTTCTATAGAAAGTTCATCAAGAATTTCAGCTTGATTTGTAATGCTATGACTGAGGCAATAAGATGAGATAAGAAGGATTTCAAGTGGACACATGTTGCTAATGAGAGTTTGGAGACTTTGAAATAAAAGGTTGTTGAATTACCTGTGTTAGCCTTGCCTAATTTCAACAAAGTATTTCAATTGAATGTGATGCAAGTGGTAGTGCAATTGGAGCTATATCGAGTCAAGAAGGCAAACATGTTGCTTCTTTAGTGAGAATTTGAATGATGGTAAGAGGAAGTATTATGTGTATGATCAAGAATTTTATGCTACTATTAAAGCTTGGAAGAAGTGGAGTTTAATTCATAAAGAGTTTGTGTAGTATACTAATCATAAGACTTTACAATTTTTGGGAAGTCAACATAAGTTAAATTGGAGACATATGAAGTGGGTTAAGAGTTATCCACATTTCACATTTGCGATCAAGCATAAGAGTGGAGTATCTAATAGAGTTCTAGATGCATTAAGTAGAAGGAGATCTTTGTTAACCAAGACGAAGATTTGAAGTTCTTGGATTTGATGAGATGAAGGATTTGTATGAGATTAACCCTAATTTTTATGAGTTGTGGAAGGAGTGCAGAGCATCGATACTTGATCAACTATGTAAATATGAAGATTATTTAATTTGAGAAGGTATGTTGTATAAATGAGTTCAGTTATGTATATTGAGAAGATCTATGAGGGTTTATTTGACAATGAATAAACATAGTGGTAGATTGGTTGGACAATTTAGTATGGATAAAACTTTGAGTTTGCTTAAGGAGAAGTAATATTGGCCTTAATTGTATAAGGATGTTCAAAAGTTTGCAAGGAGATGTGGAGTTTATCAAGTTGCAAAAGGAAGAAGTTAGAATACTAGATTATATACACCTGTTCTAGCACCTGAGAAACCTTGGAGTGATATCAATGTGGATTTTGTTCTTGGCTTACCGAGGATTGCAAGAGGACATGATTCTATGTTTGTTGTTGTTGATAGATTTTCTAAGATGAAACATTTCATACCATGTGAGAAGACAACTGGTGCATTGCATGTTACTAAGATTTTGTTTAAATAGATTGTTAGATTGCATGGATTACCAAGGAGTATTGTATTTGACAAAGACAATAAGTTTGTTAGTTATTTCTAGAAGACTTTGTGGAAGAAGTTGGATACCAAATTGAAGTTTAGTTCTACATTTCATCCATAAACTGATGAAAAAATGGAGGTTGTGAACATAAGTTTCGGTAATTTGTTAAGATGCTTAGTTGGGGATAAACTAAGTAACTAGGATTTAGTATTGACACAAGATGAGTTCACATACAATAATTATGTGAACACAAGTACTAGAAAGACCCTCTTGATATTGTTACTGCTATGTAGCCTATAGATATATAAAATTTGAGGAATGTGGTTGGTGAAATGAAGAGAAGTGCTAAAGGTGATGAATTTTTTGAATTTTTGAAGTCTTTACATGAGGAAGTAAAACATAAGTTGGAGCAGAGCAATCATAAATACAAGGAGAATGTAGATAAGTCTAGAAGACATATAATTTTTGATGTTGGTGATGAGGTGATGGTTCACTTGAAGGAGGGAAGATTTCCTGTTGGCACATATAGTAAGTTGAAGAAGAAATTTGGTTGTTGTAGAATCTTGAGAAGCTTGACAGTGGTAATGCTTACGAAGTTAAGTTACCTGATAACATGGATATATCTCCTATATTCAATATCGTTGATTTCTATAAGTATCATGAATCAAATGATAAAATGAAAATACTAAGTGATTATCCTAAGAAGCATACTAAAGAGATAAAACACATTTTGGATTAGAGAGTTGGTATGAGTACAAGAGGGAAAGACTTTTGAGTATTTAGTGAAGTGGAAGGACATACCAATCAAATATGTTGCATGAATTTCTTAATCTAAGTTGAATTTAGCTTGGATTGTGACATCCTCATAATTTAGGAGAATTATTTCTTTCAACCCTGGTTGTCTGATGCAAGAGCATCGTGGGTTACTTTTTTATCTTGCTTGGTAGATGTTTGCTCGATTAGCATTGTGGACCTACTCGGTAACTTTGTTGTTGATTAACTTGGTGAATGTGTCGTGTCTTCATTTATCGAGTGGCTTAGGCTCTTCTCTCATTGAGTGTTTTTTTCTATGTTCATTGAGTTCTTTGGTGACCTTTGTTGTTATTGTTCAGTGATGAATCTCACCAAGTTGTCTATTAGGTTCTCATTTGCGAGCCAACTTATGTGTTTAATTCATGATTATCATTTAATATATTGGATCAATCATTAGGATATGTATAGACTATTAAGTGGTTGACCTTGTTTTTACGATGATATAGAATCTTCTGTAAGCCATATAGCAAGTATAAATGTAGGGATTGAGTCTTACATTTAGGAGGGGATGATTAGGGGAAGTAGGTGCTTGAGGCTAGAGTAAGATCATAGATTGTTTGTAATACATGAAGAATCCATTCTAAATTGTATCTTGTATTTGGCCACAACTAGGAAGGCCTTATGACTTAGCATATATGATGAACATTTTATGAATTAATGAAAGATCTTTATTTCTCTCTCCTTTCTAGTGTTGTCTCTTGTGAATTGCTTCTCTTGTATTAAATACATAAGGTTGGTTGATTGTTAGGAATTCCTTTGGCCCTAATATCTTCCCTCTCTACATCAGTAATTATATGCTCTTAACTAGGCAAACTCATTTATTGCAGTAGTGAAGATTTGTGGGTGTCATCCCCACTGCAATTTTACCTTCTAACCAAAGGTTTATGTGACCAAAATCATTGTGTTATGTATCTCATATATGTGGTGAAATGGTTTTATTATGCTTTATCACTAATAACAATTATATGCTCGGTAAGTAGAAAGTTTATAATTCAATAATATGGATTAGTAGTGAAAGTTTGAAGAAGTTTGGATTTATTGATTCACCACCCACCCTATCAGTACCTGTGAATCCTAAAAATTGGTATCAAAGTGTTGGTCCTCTTGATAGTAAGCCTAACAACTCAAGGGAAAGATTGAATAGCATGTAGAGGTATAGGCATGAGAAATAACTTGAGGAGCAAGCTAGCATGATTCTTTAATTATGAGAAAAGTTTAGGAAATCTATTGCATTGATAAAGGAGCTTATTATGCAAGTGAATGAACATCATGACTACATTGAACACATGGAGAAATTATCAGAAGGTGCTACGTCAGAAGAATCTAAAAAGGTGATTAAGGAAGTGATGGAAAAAAATATAAAGTTGGAAGAAAAGGTTAAGAACCTAAAAAGGGAACTAGAAAATTAGTCAGTCAGAATGTGTGAAGATCTGGAAAGAAAGAAAATTGTTGAATAAGCTAGGAAACTTGTTGAACATGGAAAATGAAATGCTAAAAATACACTTAATGAGAATGATGAATAAATCTTTAGTACATCATAGAAGAATGCTATCATGCATGGATGCCTTTATGCAAGGATTATTGAAAATCAAGAGATTACAATTGAAAAACAATGGTTGAAAGAGGTAAATGAGAAGTTGAAGAAAGAATGTGTGTGTGTGTGTGTGTGTGTGTGAGAGAGAGAGAGAGAGAGAGAGAGAGAGAGAGAGAGAGAGAGAGAGAGAGAGAGAGAGAGAGAGAGAGAGAGAGAGAGAGAGAGAGAGAGAGAGAGAGAGAGAGAGAGAGAGAGAGAGAGAGAGAGAGAGAGAGAGAGAGAGAGAGAGAGAGAGGAAAATTAGAAGCTAAAACAATACATTTAGAGCTTGCAAAAATTGGATGAACAATTAAAGAGCCTAAGAAATATTGGCGATAAAATTAGTCTTGGATACAAAGGTCACTAGACATGATCAATAAAACATCAACATCCAAACACAAGACACATCATTCCAAAGGAAACCATGAGGAGATAAGAGGTCTGACAAGCCCGCTTGCTTTAATTGCAAAAGGATTGGTTATGCTACAAATGTCTTTAGAAGAAAACATGTCAATAAGTTAAATTCTTTTGAAGGTCATTACTTTAATTATCTCAAGTATGGACATGCTACCTATGGTTGTAAAACTAAGTGTAAGGATAGTAATAAAAAAATTCATGGTTACTATTATAGATGTAATAAGTATGCACACAAGGCTAAGTAATGTAGATCTAAAACTTATAATTCACCAGTTACACTAGTGAATACTAATATAAGAAAATGATAGTTCAATCCCCATGCCTAGTGTGTGGAAAATCAACACACCTAACAAAGAATTGTAAATTTAGAGTACGAGGAAACAATTTCGGAAATAATTTTTCACTGTTATGTTTTCATTGCAATATAGTTGGTGATGCTACAAAAGACTACAAGTCCAAAAACCGGTCTCTTAATAGGTCAGAGAAAGAAAAAATGAAAAACCCTATCAGTCTTGATAACATCAAAGATGAAATTAAAAAAATGCTTGGATAAAGATGGAAGAGAAATAGGAACAAGAAAAGTCGTCTGCATCACCAAGTACAGTGCACTTATCATCAAACTATGTAAAGTATTTGCTTAGGGGGGGCATGCAAAATAATCCCATCCATCAATCCTCAAAGTTGAGTAAAGAAAGATGAAAAGATAAGGTATGATGCTAAGGAATGTTACCTTGAAATTTCAAAAAGTTTTATTAATTATGTGTTGAATAATCAGAGAGATCCTAAGTAATTAATTTGTAATTGGTCTTATCTAGTGAATAATGAAGAAACTGATAAAGTATTCATTAATTGGTGACAAGACAATATTCTTACCATTAGTAAAGGTAAATTGCTAACTGTTAGAGGTGACAATGTTTGTCTTTTGATGATAAATAGTAGTTAAGTGATTCATTTCACATATTTAATTGCACTTGTCTACTCAAGAGCAAAGTTGGGCATTATCTAACGATTGTGCAAGAATGATTTTAAGATTTGAGAAAGGAATTGTAATTAAGTTTATCGTGAGCCCTAATTAGTTATTCACAAAGCCACAATTTATGATTACTATTTAAATATTGTTTTTATATGAAATGATGGAAAATAATGTTGAGATGAAAGCTTTGATCAGCAAGAAAGAAGAATAAAAAATAGTATACACACCTCAGATGGAAGAAAAATTCAAAGTGGGCATGAATGGAGCATTTTCCACTATACCCAACTAGAAGATATTTAAGCCTATATTCACTAAAAGATTAAGGAAATAAGAGATGAGACTATTAGAAGTGATTATGAGAACTTATGCATAGATGGAGTATTGAAAGATGAGCACTAACATCTACAAGAAAAAAGTTTAACCTATGTTATAGACATCCCCACTAAGTTTCATCCAAATTGGACAAGGATTGTATTGAGAAGAGTACATCGTCAGTTTATGTGGCTGGACAAACCATGTAGGTTGTCAAAGACAAGCATCCATAGAGTAACAATATCTCTCAAGGAAAGGACAGAAAAATACCAACTAATTTGTTTACCAATCTAACCAAATCAAAGTATGATGGACAATCTGTGACTATAGAGCAAATTTAAGATCTCAAAGTAAGCTTTGAATCAAAGGTTATTGGATACAGAGTGTATCGATTAAGTAGAACCAATAGTGTACCAACAAGTGTAGTACACACCACTTATGAGATTATAAAGAATAATGAAGTCTATGACCTATGTGAAATGGTGAGGACACAAATCTTAGAGAACATGCAAAGAATAAATAAAGACAATAAACAATCAATGAAGTATGAAGCTATTTTGGTATGTATTTTCTTTTATATTCAAAACTACTTCCTAGTTAAAGGAAAGTTGAGTGGTCAAAGAATACTCTTATAATTACTCAAATGGGTGAGTTGATAAAAGAACAGATGAAAATCTTAGTAATATCACAAATGAATTCTTTAAAATAAATCTAGCTAGCATGCATGTTCATGAAAGGATTCCTGCTAGTACTATAGAAAATTATAATTTAATTATATCTATTTTCTAGTAGATAGAAATTATTGTATTCTATGGGATATTAAAATCATAAATCATTGATTACCACATATGGGTTGTGAGGTCAACGAAGAAGAGGTCAATCTTCATGCTATCTTATTATTGTACAAACATGTGGATAAGAATGAGAAAAGATGTGGTACTTTTGAAGAAATTGTTGTAGGGACAACAAAGGAGATGAAGACACCAATAAAGACACAAAGAAAGTTTGTTGGCCAAGTGCAGAAGACACTTGGCGAAGGAGGAGGGACATATGGTACAATGAAAATTGTGATAGAGGATCCATCTACAAACATCCCCTCTACCTATATAAGAGCGAGGAATAAATTTACCAAGTTAACTACAAAGGAAGGAAAGGCATAATCATAAAGGAATAAAAGACAACTAGCTAAGGAGGCTGCTAGGAAGAAGAAAGTTATTATTATTATTATTGAAGAAGAAGAAGAAGAAGAAAGTACGAAGTCAAACCAAAAGGCTATTGAACTAAAGAAAAGAGGAGTGCAAATCAAAGCACCCACAATTGATGATTTTGTTAGAGGAATAACATAATTAGGAGGTTTAGCAAGTATAACAAGAAGATACAATATGTAAAGTGAAGAAGATAGGAAGAAGATTGAAGAGTAAATTGTTGTACATGTGCATGAGTTCAAGAGAACACCCTCAGATGTATATGCACAACTACCTGATGAGTTGCAAGAATTTATAAATACAAGATAGACATGAAAAATAAAAATGGATAGTGATATAATTGAGAAAGCATTATTAGAAGCTCAATCAAAGCTAAAATCAAAAGATGCAAAGAAACTATATGAAGATCATTAAAAAAATGGCTTCATTGAAAGGACCACCAAAATTCTAATAGAAGACATTCAATCATTACATGACAAGACAATAGAAACAAGGTCACTCATCACTAGTAAAAATTGATGATACTAATACTGTTGAAGAGATAATTAGTAGTGTAGTACACAACATTCTACAATAGGTAGAAAATCTACAATCATAATAGGTGAAGACACCAACAAGTGAAGGTAGAGACATTGACACAACCAATTAGCCTAAGTTAACTAGATTTCAAGTAGAGATAGTTGAATTAGAAGAGAAAGTTGAAATGATTGAAGAAATACAACAAGAACAATAGGAAAAGAGTGAGGAATAATATCGAGTAAAAAGAAAGCTTAGTCTTGATCTAAGCACAATATAGAAAAGGAAGACAATAAAAATTTTGACTGGAGAAGAAGTTGAAGAGGAGATTATTCCTACACCCATGGATGTGAACACGTGAAAACCTAAAGAATTAATGGAATACTCAGAAGAGGTAAAGATGAAGGACATCATAGGCCACAAGAAGAGACAAGTGCTAAGAGAGGCTAGAAATATTTTAGTAGAATTTGTACCTGAAGTAGATACACATATATGAACCTAAAATAGATAAATTAGATACATTAATCATGACTATCTATGATCAATACATTGAATTGTCATTGACAACCATGAATTTGGTCAAGGAGAATCTAGAGAAGAAAATGATAGATGAAATAGAAGAGAAAATTACTGAAGTTAGGGGTCAGCGAACTAACTTAATAAAAGAAGTAAAAGAAATATCTTTACAAAAATATAAAATTATTCAAAAACAGTGAAATATTTGGAGCAAAAAATAGAAGAAGCACAAAATGAATTTGAGAGTTTATGCAACCGAATTGATCCATTGTAAAGTTTAATTACTTTATTCAATAAAGAGGTGAAGAAAACATTGAACATGACTAAACAACTACAAGATGAATAGAGTAGCAGAATGTTGAATATACTATAAGTAAAAACACTCATATTTCTTGTCAAAGAGATAATGAAACAAATCACAAGGACAAAAGAGGAAGCTTTGGCATTTCCAAGTTTAGAGTCAATTAAGAAAGTTAGATGAAATTGAAACCAAGATCCAAGAGTAGTTTATTGCATTGGGTCATACAAAGAAAACATAGGAGACATCCTTAGAGTTAGCCCAAGAAAATTACAAGGTTATCTTTGACAGATTATAAATTAATGGTTACAAGTTGTTGAAAGATTACACCTTTGGCATTGTTGTTAAAGGGGGAGACAATAAAGGGTGAAGATAAATAGAGCATATAAAGGAACAAATATCTAAAGGGTATTGTCATAATGAAGAAGACTAGAGGAGCAAATTGGAAGAAGACAAAAAGCTAAGGAGATATGATCTAAGAGGGAGTAGATCACTGATCTCAAATATTTGGAGTTAATAAGTATTTGGTATTGCTATCAATGCCAAAGGGGGATTTTTTTGAGATATTTGGCATTGAGATACCATGAAGACAATAAGAACATATATGATTATCAAATGGTTGTCATTGATGACAATTGTAATATGTAACACCCCACTTGGGAACCCAAGAGACATAAACCTAAAATGTTACAATGCATACTAAACCTTTTTTTTTTGAAGCTTTTTGATGAATAAAACTTTTCTATTAATTATAATTTAAAGATACATATTCACAAAAAAAGGGGTCGGGGGATACAAGATCGCCCGTGAGTTCAAACGACATAACGTCGGATTAACAACTATTCATCAAAAAAATATATAAGCAAAAGAAGAAATCCCTCAGGCTGCAAGAGCAGTGCCAACCGAGGGTGGGTCTTTATCATTAGAACCCTAGAAGTCCTTTGGGTTGGTGGTTGGCTTAGGGGGAGCTCAACCATCATCAGTAGCAACATCAACATCTTTATCTCCCTCCTATCTGGGTGGAGAAATGACTAAGTCCAACTGAGGGAAAACCCATTTGGGGTCATGTTGCGTAGATGACCAACCCACATCAGGGGCAACAGGAGGAGCCACCAGGGACCAGCCCGAGCCCAACCTTCATGGAGGTGAGGCTGAGCGACGACGACGACCAAAATCACTAGGAGAGCAATGATGAGGCTGAGACCGAGAGTATGCGAGTGACATGTAGATCTACTCTGGCCTCACTGACGACCACGAGGAGAAGTGTAGTCACTAGATAAAGCATTCGAAGGCATGCAGGTAACCATATAGGGCACATTTCCCCAATGATCTAATAACTCCTATAGGTGAGCCACCTCCAATGTGACTTTGTTAATTTGTACTTAATCTACATTATGACATTATTACATATATGTGCTTTAGACTACATAGCAACATGAATATCAAGAAAGCTATGAGAGAATAAAACAACATTTTGGTCCTTCTAAATAGTAAACAAAATCTCCATTTTTAAAGCATGCCAAATATGGGCATTGTTAGGACTAAAAATTGCATGATCAATTTTGAGTTCCATTGAGAGATTAAGCCCTATAAATGCCTTTTGATGCCTATGTACCTGGTTGTACTTAAAAAGCTTATGAGGTGTTTAATGCTTCTAACACCTTCCATTCAGTGTATCTATGTGTTTCATGAAGTTAAATTGACATTCTGAGCCATTTTGTGAAGTCCCATTTTGAGCAAATTCCAAATCTACATTTTCACCTAAGTGTCAAACAGTGACAGGAGGCCATGTTTTCAAGTGAATATCTCGCACCTAAAAATGTTTCATGACTTACCGCTTTGAGAGTGTCTAGTGTCCATACTCGAGAACCTATGTTTTAGATTTTGAGTCATTTCGAATCCATTTGACTAAGTTTTGAATCCCTCAAAGTTGGTCAGTTATTGTTTTCATGCTTTTGCAATTAATTCTGAATTCTGGGAAGCCCTGTTTGATGTGCTATAACTTTTGACCAGTTGATCAAAATGTTGAAATTACTTTTGCATTGCATTGTAGACATTAGAGACTTGTTATGTTTCAAGTTTTAGATCGTGATGAATCCATTTGATTAGTTTTCAAACGCGATTCCAAACACAATTTCTATCTTTTTACTGGTGTCAGCATTTGCAAATTTGTTAGAACCCCTGTTTGTGACGTCATATATTGAGATCCGTGATAGGTCAGATAAAATGGATTGTACCACTATATTTTCTTCCAAAAATAATTTAAGTGTGCCATTTTTTAGGTCTTGACGAATCTATTTGCACACTTTTCTAGGTCAATTCCATTTGCAAAAATGTCAGTTTTTCCAGTTTGCAAAATCCAAGTAGCCTACTTTGATTGCTCACCATTTGCGCCTGGTTATTCATCATGAGCCCAAATCATAGAATCATACTCACCTCATGGTAGAGAACCAATGCCCCAGTTTTTGTCTTCCCAAGTGTCAGTTTGCCCAGTTTTTCAAAGTCAAATCCGAACCCAATTTATTGCCTTCTGACATGTTTACTTGCAGGTAATTCTGAGAAGGCAACTTCGATAGCGAATATCTTTTGACCCCAAATTCTTCATGAGACAAGATTTGACAGGATGCTAGAATGCATAACCGAGATTCAATGTGCCAGTTTCTAGAGCCTGGTCAGGTGTTTGGATCATTTTTTGAGGCCAGTCTAAAGACCTCTTGGTACCAAATTGACAGTTTGCAAATAAGTGATAAAGTGAGCTTTAATTAATGGTTCAGTGAATTGAATTGGATTCCAGTCAGTCTAAGAAGGTCGAGGGATCAGTTTGCATATTAGTTGTCTAGAAATGAATTTTTCTTTTAGCCAGACCCACTATAGGGCCCGACTAATTCCATCTGATTAATACAACATCATGGAGTTGTCAGAATGATTAAAAGGGGTTAGAATGATTTTGATCTATTTAAATGTCACAATACAAAGGCAATAATGATAGATCTCACAAAAAATTTGAACAAGATGCTAAAGAAGTTGGGAAAAGAGAAAATAAGGTTTCTTCAGATGGGCAAGAAACTGGAATTTTATTAATAGAAGTTGCCTCTCTGAATACTACACTCTAGCACAAGTTGAAAATTGAGCACATTGGATTATAGTCAAAGGAAAAAATTGAAATCATTCCTAGGCCCAAAGGATGTAGCTACAAACTTTCATTGAGCTGACAAACCCGACTTGCAAAAATAATGTTTAGTGGGATTAGTTGGCTTCATTATTCAGACAATTCATTGCAGTCAACATTTTCCATAATATTATGTTCTTTTCAACCCTTTCTTCATAAGGTCCTTGAGATGGTTGGGAGATTGTGGAATTCGAAATCAAGAGGGTGGTATGTGAGCTAGAAATACAAAACCAACAAGGACGTTGCTTGTAATCAATTTTGATCCCTACACCACAAAGGTTTGTGATATCAAGAGACATTTTGAGCCATATGGTAAACTGATGCACGTACAAATTAGAAGAAATTTTGCATTTGTCTATTATAAAAGACAAGAAGGATTGCATAAAAATCCATCCATGGCTGTTAGAGCAGGACAATATTGTAAAAAGATGCCTACGCAAAAAGACAAGGGAGCCATGTTAAAAAAGAAGCCCATGCCATTTATAAAAGAACACGCTAAATTAAATTTAAAAAAGGGGGCAATTAAGTTTAAAGACAAAACAACGAATAGGGCAGTTCATGCAACATGAAATGAGGAGCAACTCAAGCAATTCACACCCATAAAAGATGCAAAGAGGGAGTTTCACATTGAAGAAGAGGCTACGAAAGTTGAAGCAAGTCGTAGTCAACATAAAGGGAGTTCCCACCATGTATGAAGAGTCATCCACATCATAGGCAAAACATAGCAATAAAAAGCCATCTGAAGAGAACAAGTAGCAACATCAAAATTTGGAAACCGCTAATGCAAATGGAGGTCCATGCTATCCATAACAGAGATCCCCAACAATTAGAAAGAAGTTGCAGATCCACATGCCAACAAAGTAAGGGCAGAGCTCACGGCTAAGACACAGAGAAGGAGAGAATGCCAAGAAGCTTCCATTGAGGAAAATGGACCTTGCACAAATTATTAAAGCTAATAAAGGTGAAGCCTTCACTCTACACACGCATGACTCTGCTTGGTCTGTTCATTGCTTTTCTACCTTATTTGCTAGATGGACCATTTGGATGGTATCCAAGATGATGATTTCGCCGATTCAATCAATAATTTCTTTGTTGTAATGCCTGATTTACATTTAAAACAATTTGGCTGTAAGTTTCAAGACCACTGGTGCCTACTGATGGCTTGTAATTAGACGATTGTTAATGCCAAGAACTTGACTTCTAATTAGAAAAAAAAAATTGGGATTTTACGATTCATAGAGAGAAGGTTGTTAGAAAGCATCAGGACTGAGTGCAATGCTAAATTTGCAACTATTGTTCCCATGTGCTTACAGCGAGATTGCAGTTCTGGTGAAGCTGCAGAACCCACGTCTTGAATAGAAGGTAGGGGAATCATAGAAAGCATCACGCATAGGCTGGGGAACACATGAAAAGATGACAAGTCGTGGCATGTAAAATGAGAGAATGTGAAAACAGTGAGACTTTATCCCACATTCACCGTGGGCAAGACTTTTCAAGTCTTTAAATACAATCTTGTGCATAATGGCTTGTGTATTAAGGAAAGAGTCTTTTGGAAAGGCTGCGGCTAGTGCAAGGGCCCCACTCATCTGACCACCATGGAGGGTAAGGCTAAATTTTGAACCAATGGACAATTAAAATTTTTGACATCATCGCCTGAAAGTGGTCGAAATCCAACAAGGCGCTATGTCGCTAATGAAAAATGGCAAGGTTTTTCGGTAGCGACATAGCAACCTACTGGAAAACCTTAAAAACTTGGCGAGACAATGAGGGGTCCATGTGGTGATGATGTGGCACCATCAACGAACCAGTGAATGATATGTGGCGAAGTAGGCGATGATGTGGCGAGATCACAAACAAAGGAAGGAGATCGTGCCATGTGGCACATCTAGCAGTCCTCGATATCTCGCCAAGGAGAAGTTGCTCACGCGATAACATGGCGACATAGTGAGGGTAGAGGTGGTGATGACATGTGGCAGTGGGTCCTGATAGTGTTGACATGGCAGATGCAAGTTTTGAACAATAATGGAGTGCCACGCGGCAGCCCAGGTGGCACCTAGTGGGCTCGGTGAGGAAGAAGGAAAAAATTGAAGAATAAAAAATATTTTAAAATTATTTTTTCAAAAGAATGTGCACGTTCATAACTAACAAATGCAAAAGTGGGCATATTTTCTAAATTATAAACTTTAGAGATTGTTAAATTTTATGAATTTTAAACTTGCAAGCCAGAGTTTCATACCAAGGGGAGATTTTTCAAATTGAGATCTATGTGCTCCAATATACCATTGGAACCAGGAAGATCTGAATTTTTTGAATATGAGGTTGATTTTTGTGCAGGTGCTCACCGGTTTAGTCTATAAGCCAATTTGTGACTCCCTCAGTAGAATGACCAAAATTCATCACTGATCATCATAATTGGTCATGAGGCAGATATAAAGGCTTCGTGAAGTGTAAAAGTGAAGAAAATTGATTTTAATTAGTTCTCTTGTATTCTTGAGGCCATTTCAACTATTTTTTACCTTTTACCTTGAGTTCACTTTTACCTCTGAATCAGTTATGATCTTTCATCATGACATTTCTGAGATATTTGATGCCTCTGAAAGCAGATTGAAAAAGGGGATCTGATAGGCAGTTGAGGAGAGAGATTAAAGAGAGTTTTTTCATGGCAAAGAGAGGGAATTTCATGTGAACAGATGTCAATTGTAGATTCAATCCAGGAATTCCTTCCTCTATATCAATCTCATTCTTTCTCATTGTACGGGTTCCAGTTTCTGGGAAGAAAAGGTTCATTGCTGTGAGACCATTGGTTCCAGTATTTTGACATGTTTCCTTGACTGTGACACCATTCTTTAGCATAATTCTCTCATGTAAATAGCAGTAGTACAGATAATACAGCAAGTTCTGATATGTTAGGTGTTTTCATGTTTTAATTTTATGCATCTGAATGTATAGTTTCAAGGAAATGAATACATATGAGCAATAATTTCACTAGTTCCATTCTTGTTCTTGTCTCCTATATCAATAATCTGTAAGTCTTATGTGGTCTTGGAACAAAGATCTAAGATCCATTTGCATCCCCTTCAGGTTGTATGTTTGATGTATTTTGTTGTTGGACCAAAGGGCCAAGTAAATGCTTGATATGTTTAACAAGGTTACTGGTTACTTGAGAAGGATATTTTGTGAGAATGAGATCTGAATGAACACTGATGTCTGAATCACAAGGTGATTAGATAGATCTGATGTCTGGGTATACAAAATATGTCCTAATGTCATAGATGTATGTTTTGAATTCATGGAATTGCCCAATGGATTAGGCACTGATCAGTTATAGGATCACTTGTTATACTTCTGCATATTTGAGATTGTGTTGAATCAACATCATTAATCAAACATTTCCCCTTTCATGTTGAAAGTTATTCAATGTTAACCCACACTTAGCTTGCCATTTTCATGAGTTATGTTCTTAGCTATTTCATGCTTGTGATTTCTTGGTTAAGTATAGAAGAACTGGGGGTTTTATCTGTTATCTTGGATTCTGATTATGCTCATTGCACTGGTCACATAATTGGATCCTAAGAGGTTCACTCGCCTAGGTTTTGCAGAACCTGAAATGAAGAAGGAGTGTAGCCTTATAGTTGGCCTGGGTTCTTGGTGAATCGTGTCCATTATTGGAGATAGCTACCCATAGATGCAATCTTACCCTGTATACTTAGTTATTAAAACACTGTTAAATCAAGAGCCAACAAGCATATCTAAAAGAAAGCCTGGGCAGATCTTCCAGCACAACCATATGCCAAGTGAAATCCCCTGGATGAAAAGGCTTGAAAAAATCATGGATCCAAAGCCAATACTTCTGGGCTCTTCTATAGAACTAGAAAATGGGTAGGAAGCTCTTAGGCTAGCCATAAAAAGGGCATCTAAGATATGGGAGTCCTAGATGTTGGAGCCAAGGGCCCAAAGGCAAGCCCTGGAAGAGGAGGCACCAAACAAAGTGAGCAATATTTGGCTCCATAATGGTAAATCTATCACTCTAAGTCTTATAAGAAGAATGCAAATACCAACGCTGATTAAGAGTATCAACCATTAGAAGATGGGGCACCAGCCACCGATATCCTATCTTAAGCTTGCAACTAGTCATAGGAGTGGCAAGATACCACTTCCAATCTTTCCTCCATGGCGAGATGAGTAAATACCAAGCTTGTGTAACAAATTGGGAGGCACCACAAAAACTAGAAGATCAACTATCTACTGATCTACATGAATAAGCTTAATTTACATTTGGAGGTTCTCCCATGAGAAAAGGCTCATAGTAACCCAGGAAAATAAATCCTTGGGAGTTATGATACCCCTTCAAAACAAGCGCAGAGCACTAACTCCTTCTATCTTAGCTAAAGGAACACCTGGAGCCGCAAACAAGGGAGACCACCAAAGATTTTGTTGGTTCATTGAGAGGCCATCTTTGAACTCATTACCTGGCCAATGAAGCCAAGGTTTGAGGGCTTCATAGGCTTTTCAAATGCTCTTAACATTGAAAGTGCCTTGAATCTTAACAGGTTCTAGAGTCACAAGAAGGGTTTGAAAGCCAATCCCCTTCCAGGTAGGTCGATTAATTGGAAAGCCTGAAGAAATGCAGTATTATAATAAAAATTTCTAGGTCTCATCTCTAGTGAGTGCTTGAATGACCCGCTTTGCACAAAGGGAAATCCCTTGGTTGCGAGTGGAAAGTAGCCCAAGCCCACTAGAATATTTAAGCAAACAACAATAATCCCAGACCACTTTGTGAAAGTCATGATGCACAACATCAGAGGCCCAAAGAAAGTCTTAGAGGAGATGCTCGAGCTTGAGGTATGAAGCTTTGGAAGGGGCCCAATAGGAAGAGTAGTAGACATGTGCAACAACAAGCACTTTAGAACAGATTTGAAACTTTCCCATAAGGGAGAGTGGCTCAGTGATCCAACATTCTAGCTTCTTCTCAATTCGTGCAAGAACAACATTCCACAATTCCACGTGGGAGGCTTGAAAAGAAAAGGGAATGCCCAAAAACTTAAAAATTTCTCCATGTTGAACCCATTTCCACTCATACTACTGCAACCACAAAGGGCTTGGTAAGAAAGATTGTCTATAACAAGGGTTTTATGCCATTGAATGGTAGACCTAGAGGCAAGACAAAAAGTATCCAAGCATTGCAAGGCATTGGCAATATTGTCTTCATTTTCTACCAAAGGAAGGAATCGTCAGAAAAATGGCCACTAACAAGCTGCATGGAGGACTCTAGAAGAGAGATTCCATGCACCAAACCCCAAAAAATGGCGTTGGCAAGAATATAGCCAAAACCTTCAACAAAGGTGCAAGAGGGAAACCTTGCCGAATAGATCTGAAGAGCCCAAAAGCTTTAGATTGCCTCCCATTAATGGTGATACAAGCAAAGGCATCACCCAAAAGCATCTACATAGACTATAGAAAGACTAGAAACAAATCCCAAAGCTTGAAGCATGGCCAAGATGAAAGGCCACTCAATTTGGTCGTGCTTTGGCAAAATCAATCTTGAGAAATAAAGCCCGTTGTTTGGATTGTCAGGCCCATTCCATACTTTCCCAAACAACAATGATGTTATCTAAAATGTATCAAGACTTGATGAAACTAGTTTGCTTAGGGCGAACAATCTAAGGGAGCAAATGTCAGATTATAAGAGAGAGGGCTTTGGAAATCATCTTGTAGGAGACATTTAACAAAGTGATAGGCCTCCAGTTGCAAATTTCCTCAAGATCACCAACTTTAGGTATGAACTTAATATTACCCTTATTTATAATGCTGCCTGGGGAATTAGAATTGTAAGCTTCATGATACACCTTAGGAAAATCAGGGCCAATATCATCCCATAGGATTTTGTAAAACTCACAAGGGAAACCATCACAACCAAGGGCCTTGTCATCAACCATTGAAATGATGGCTTCCTTCAAGTCCGCAAGTGTTAAATTTTTCTCACAAAAGGCATATTGCTCAGGAGCAAGCCTATTAGGAATGACAACAAGACAAGTTTGAAAAGCTTGGTGACATGCATCAAATGACCCCTGAGTCATGAAAAATTTCTCACAGTGGGGCACAAAATCTTGGAGAATGTTTGGTAAGTAAGTAAGAACTTGTTAGTTTTCTTGGATGCATTTGATGTCAATTGCAGAATGATGAGCCCGCACAACATTAAAAAAATCTCTAGAATCCTAATCACCAACCTCCAACAAATGGAGACGAGCCTTGATCTAAGCTCCTTGAGCAACATAACTATGTGCAACTTGCTTCTGGTGCTAAAGATTATAAAGCTAAACCTAGAGATCCGTATCAAACGGATTCATGGCTAGGGCATCCGAGGCAGTATGCAAATCTTTAGTTGTGGCTTCATAAGATCTTTTGTGATACTTAGCCAACTGTCTACCATAAATATGAAGAAACCTTGCAGTATGGAGGATGGCATCATTCCACCATTGGATCCACCCAACTTGGGTGTGGGGCCGAGGCTCAAGATTCTAGACTTGAAGAATGTGGGCAATAGTCGACAGATGGGACAATAAAGAAGTATTGAGATAAAATTAGATTTTACAAGGACAAAGCTAAGTTATTTGCCAAGTGATAGAAAAATTAATGGGGGAATGATCTGATAGTGTCACATCTGGCAGAGGTGTGAAAGGTAGGGCATAATTGTGAGAAAATGAAAAAAAGAACTGTACAGAAATCATAGCCCTATCAAGTCCCTTTAAGACTCTGTTAGACCCAACTCAAAAATAGGACAAAGTATGCCAAACCCCATCTAAGCAGCGATAGCTAGCATTGGGATCGAAAAGACCTAGCTTGTTCTGCTAGTAAAACCAAGCCTCTCTTTCACCAGCTACCCATCGAAAAGGAAAAAGTCCTTCCTTGTCAATGGCCAACTTAACCACGTTGAAGTCCCCACAAAAAACCCAGGTCATAGTTGGAAAATGATATGCCAGCCAGTGCCACAGGTGTGAATGCTCAACAACATCATTAGGGGCATATATCTTAACAATACCAAAAGAATGATTCTAAAAAGACAACAAAATCCATACCACCCTATACAGGGGGTCAAATCCATGTGAAATAACAAACGAATGTAAACAAGGGGAAAGAAGAGTAACAACTCCACCTTGACCAACCTCATGCTAAGAAACAAATATGGTGTTGTTTGGCTAGATAATCTTACAAGCTGAGGTAAGGAGAAACCCAACAACTCTAACTTCTTGAAGACAAAGTACATTAAGATTACCAAGCCAACGCTTGGTGTTATGAAAAAAATATATTCTAGGGAGGTCTATCAGCCCCCACACATTCCATGAGGCAATTCATGGTAAACTAGCTTGCATGTCATCCTTGTCTCTAAGAGAGGAGAAATTGTTGTGCAAAAATGTGGGAGCATCAAATGAGGAGTCATCAAGAGAGATGACCCTCTGAATCTTCTCCCCATTATCAATATATTCATCGCAACCATTTGGGCTGCAAGACCAACATAGGGTTTTCTGAGAAATCATCGATGCCACTTGCAGTGCTTGAATCCATAAAGGATGAGGATTAGGAGTATGAACACTTGTTGTCGTTTGAACTCTAGGGTTTGAAACAGGAGGCAGAGGAGGCAAAGGGACATAAGGCTCTAGTTGAACCAAGCTTGAGCTAGGTCTACCATTATCCATAGGAAAAGGGCTCACCTTAGCCGCAGTCGAACCCCTTCCTTTTTTCACCACTGTAGTCCATTCATCTTTCTTAGTAGTTGCAACTGGCTTGGATTTTGAAATGGGTGGATGGTTGTGGTCCAACAAAGGACAATCCCTAATCTCGTGCTCAGCGGGCTGGCACAAATAACAGGTATTCAAAAGGTTTAGGTAGAGAACCTTCTAAGTGGAGGTGGTACCAAAAATCTAGATATCCATAGAGTCTTTGAGGTCCCTAGATAGGTTGACCTTAACACAAACCCTACACTAGGGTCAAGTGTTGAAAAACTTGTTCAGTTCAAGGCAAACAACCTTGCTAATGGTTTGCACAATGGCTGACAAAAATGACCAACATGGGATAGGCAGTCTAGGGAACTCCACCCAAGTAGGGACTTTAATCTTGCTATCATTAGAAACAATAAAATCATTTGACTAAGGTTGAAAAACCAAGAGGGAGGACCCAACAATCCGGGGACCTCAAACAAACACATGTTGAGCTTGGTTCAAGTTGCTAAAGTGAAAAAGGAAAAAGCCTTTGGTAAGGCTTTGAATGCCTTCAAGGTGAACAACCTAAGGTGTCCAAACCTTGGAAACCCATTCCCACAACATGCTTTCAGAAGGAGTGTGACCCACATAATATCCAATGAGGGTTTGTTGTTCTAACCAAGTGCACGCACTATTAAAATCCTTGACATTCAAAATAATATCAGGAGAGGAATTACCTCGTGAAACACCTTGGGTACAAACTCGCACGACTGTTTGTTTGGCGATGTCATTCTCTCTAATAGCAGCAACTCTAGCTCCAACATCAACTGCTAATTCGAAGAAGGCCAAGGCCATTATAAATGAAAATTATTCCTATAGTAAATGTGGTATAACAGGTGATAAACTCGCGAGGGCTTAGACAAAAGTCATACAAACCCTAACAAAGCACATTTTCATAATTTATTTATTTAATTTTTTTTGCGGAAGTAATATATACATACACATCAAGTACAAATAAGAAATTACAATTAAAGTTTCCATTCCTCAAGGGTTCCTTCACATTGAGTCACATTAAGAAGTTTGTACTAATTAATTTAAGTCTCAAGTACAAAGTCTACTCAAAACCATAGCTAAAATCTGAGATAATTTGTCAACACATTCAAACCCAAACTCTCTAAAACTTTCAACAATTCTTTTGATCCAATTTCGAATTTTGCTCCCCAAACCTCGTGTGGGTAGAAATGAGCTCAAATCTCTTAATAAAGAGTTAAACTCTACCTAGGGTTTTTGGTTTTCGAACATGCAAAGACCTTTCCTTAAAATAAACTTTTATTATTTAATCCTTTCATGCACACTATAAGATCCTTCTAATTAAAATATTCTTTTCTTTTCTTTTCCTCCGCTTTATTAATCAATGCAGGCACTATTTAAAGCGTAGTTTATTATTTAAATTAATAATAATAATAATTAAAGCTCATTATTTAAATGCAACTCTAATTTATTTTTTATTAATTAAATATTTATAATAAAACAATATTAAATCTTTAATATTTTCATTCTCTTTTTATCCAACTTCTTAAATTAAATCTTTTAAACTAAAGCACATATTTAATTAATTAAAATATCATCATATTTTAATTTCTCTTTAACTATTTTTCTAAATTAGATTTCTAAATTAAGTCTTTTAAATTAAGCACGTATTTAATTAATTAAACATTTTCATATTTTCTTTTTAATTAGATAATATTTAATAAATTTCAATATTATATTTTTAACCCAAATTTTATAATTAAATCACTTACCAAATAAATCACATAACCAAATCCACATAAAAGCAGCATTACCAAAATTGACCAAAACTCAAAAGTAAACAACATAGACAGATAAACACATGAGTTTAAAAAAGGGTGAAAATTCATATACATTTCCTCCTTGCCAGGACAAGTAATTAGGCTATGGTTAGGATTGGACATGAATATTATCTCCCCATTCTTAGCATTTAGTTATTATGATAGAACACGCTCATCCTGGCAATTTAGGGAAGTTGATGTCTGATACCTGCAAATCTATATAAAATACGAGCATGTACATGTGCATATATATCTAAGCTAGATAAATAGTGGTGGGGAGTGGTACATCATGTATATCCTTACTAGCAGGTGACTACGACTCCCTCCCTCGACCATATAAGGCATGTTAAACATAAATATAAAACACACACATGCAAGTATGGGGTAAGTATAATAGTAAATCCTAAATATAAATAACATCATATCCTAACATGAATATCTCATCATCGTGAGGACATACTAAACATCTTTCTAAGACCACCATTTGGCATCATCATAAAAGTAATTTCATTAACTAACAAAGAGAAATTAAGCATCATCACTACCAATAGGAAATTGTTACAACCTAACATAATCAATTACTCGACATATCAAAGTATTACATTTCAAATATCAAATAAGGGCTGACACATCTATAGAAGAGTCATATAGAACAATAACAACTAAGTCTACAGTGATAGCAAAGGAGGGGTGTTACATCCTCCTCCCCTTAAAATATGGTTACTCCTAGAAGTTAGCTATCACTGCTAACATAACAAATATGAAATATACAATCACAAAATATCGTTTGAAACATCGAGTGTTATGAATCCAAGTTTTAGTTTCATAGTTCTATTGTTTCAATTTTTGTTATTTATTTTTGTTTGTTGATAAGTCTTGTTGTTTAATCTTGTTGTAAGTTTAACTACTTGTTAAATGATGGTGCACAATATGCCCAGAGTTCCCAATTTTGAAACTTGGGCTCTGATACTAGATGTAATGCCCCGCTCAAGAACCCAAGAGAAATAAACCTAAAATTTTACAATGTTTCTTGGTTTTTTTTTGAAGTGTAAACAACACAAGATAGAAATAATGTGGAAGCAATACATAGATACACATCAAGTACACATAAGCAATTACAAATAAAGTTTCCATTCCTCAAAGGTTCCTTCATGTTGAGTCACATTAAGAAGTTTGTATTAATTAATTGAAGTCTCAAGTAAAAAGTCTCCTCAAAACCATAGCTAAAACCTGAGACAATCTGTGAACACATGCAAATCCAAACCCTCCAAAAATTTCAACAATTCTTTTGATCCAATTCTGAATTTTGCTCCCCAAACCCTATGTGTGTAGAAATGAGCTTAAATTTCTTAATAAAGAGTTTAACTCTACCTAGGGTTTTCAATTTTCGAACATGCAAAAGCCTCTCCATAAAATAAACTTTTATTATTTAATCCTTTCATGCAAACTTAAAGAATTTTTTAATTAAAATATTCTTTTATTCTATTTTCCTCCACTTTATTAATTAGTGCAAGCACTATTTAAAGCGTAGTTCATTATTTAAATTAATAATAATTGAAGCTCATTATTTAAATACAACTCTAATTTAATTATTATTAATAAAAAAATTATAATAAAGCAACATTAATTCTTTAATATTTTAATTCTCTCTTTATCCAACTTCTTAAATTAGACTTCTTAATTAAATCTTTTAAAATGAAGCGCATATTTAATTAATTTCTAATTAATTAAATATCATCATATTTTAATTTCTCTTTAACCATTTTTTCCAAATTAGATTTCCAAATTAAGTCTTTTAAATTAAGTACATATTTAAAACTAATTTTATATTTTAATATTTTCTTTTTAATCACATAATGTTTAATAATTCTCAATATTATATTATTAACCTAGATATTATAATTAAATCATTTACCAAACAAATCACATAGCCAAATCCACATAAAAAGTAACATTACTAAAACTCAAAAGTAAACAACACAGACAAAGATAAACTCATGGTTTAAAAAGGGTGGAAAGTTAGATACATGTCCTCCTTCTCAGAACAAGTAATTAGGCTATGGTTGGGATTGGACTTGAACATTATCTCCTCATTCTTACCATTGAATTATTACAATAGGGAATGCTCATCCTAGTAATTTAGAGAACTTAATCCCCGGTACTTGCAAAACTGTATAAAATATGAGCATGTACATGTGCATATATATATATATATATATATATATATATATATATATATATATATATATATATATATATATATATATATATATATATATATATATATATATATATATATATATATATATATATATACATATACACACACACACACACACACACACACTAGCAGGTGACTACGACTCCCTCGCTCAACCATATCAAGCATGTCAAACATAATGTAAAACAAACACAAACACCATACACATGCAAGTATGGGGTAAGTATAACAATAAATCCTAAATATAAATAACATCATATTCTAACATTAATATCTCATCATCGCGAGGACATACTAAACATCTTTCTAAGTCACATCATTTGGCATCATCATAGAAGTAATTTCATTAATTAACACGGAGAAATTAAAGCATCATCACTATCAATAGGAAATTGTTATAACCTGACATAATCAATTATTCAACATATCAAAGTATTGTATTTCAAATATCAAATAAGGGCTAACACATCTATAGAAGAGTCATACAGAACTTCTTTTTTCTATTAGATATAAGAGTTTTAGAACAAAAAGAGCAACCAAAGTACCACCACAAAAATCAACAAGGAGGCCAAGCCTCACTAAGGAAGAACAGATTCAGCTGTACAACATAACAAAAAGAGGAGAAAGACTAGCTAACTAAGAACATCATAGTAATTGACCACCCAGGTAGTCCAACCTAAGGGACCCTCCATCCAAACGATGCTTTTACGTTCTTGAATCTACATCAACCTGAATAAATCATCCTTTCTAGCATTCACTTTCTTACAGATTTCTCTATTTAGCCCAATGCAAGCTTGCTCAAAAGCTTGCAGATCATCCAAGGTTCTACGCCATTGGTATCCATGCTTAAAAGCAACATGCCCATCATGAAGGAACCGTCTCATCTTGTCTCGCTCGATTAGCATAGTAGCTTGCACCTGCAAAGAAATTTTAAAATAAGTGAGCTTTCAAAAAAATTCAGTAAGGTCCCTTGGCTTACCTTGGTATCTTTCCTCGTTCCTGATTTCCAGATCTGCCAGAGAATGTTAGATGACAATATATTCCAAAATAAATTGGTATCTTTAGGAAGACCATTAATATGACCAGTGATAATATCAAGAATATTAACATCAATAGGATAAACAATGCCAAACATTCTCCATATTTCTTTAGCAAAAGTACAATCTAAAAGAATATGTCTACTAGTTTCAAGAACTTTGCATAAATTACAAAAATCAGAATTAGATAAATCTCTCTTAATAGGTAGCTTGTCCAACATGACTAACCATCTGAAGCATCTAATTTTAGGCTCAACAGAATTCTTCCACAAGATATCAAAGTATTTTTTCCAAACATCAGCATCATAAGAAGGTACCAAACAACATTGACATGATCAATAATATTAGTATTACAATCTAGGATTTTGTATATATTCTTGGCCTTAAGCAGATTTGTGACAACTCCACCAGGCCATTTACACTTTAGGTGCCTTTGAGAATCAACATGGCATATAGTGGGAAGACCATTAACAGCTTGCACAATCATGTTATAAGTTCTTTTATGGGAATCAGGGATATCATATTTATTTTTAAGCTCATCCCAAGGAGTGATTTGGTTCTGCTCAAAGAGATCTATGAACTGTTTAATACCTTTCTTAGCCCACAATCTGGCAGAATACCCTTGGGTAAGGGCCAAAGGTTTACCATTTAGGTGAAGATTCCACCAAATTGATCTTTCACCATGGATTTGATCATTACAATGAAAATTCTTGTTAGTGATGAATTTCCTAACATGGTCCCAAGCCTTCCAAATAGATCTAAAAACTATGGAACCTTGGACCATGACAGGAAAGTTACCAATAATGAGGTCGCAAAAGGGGAGATTAGTCCAAGATTTGGCTTTCTTAGGCACACCCCTTTCAATGTTATTTCTAACTAACACTTTCCAAGGACAATCACCCTCCATGGATTGAAAAATCCATTTGGCAGATAGGGCAATACCCTGAATTCTTAAGTCCTTCAACCCAAGTCCCCCAAGGGCCTTGTCAGTGTGGCACCAAGCCCACCTAACAGAATGAATTTTATTATTACCCTTTCCATCAGACCAAAGAAATTGTCTGATGGACTTCTGAATTTTAGCAATCTGATAATTGTTAAAAAACCATGCAAGGGAATAGTAAATGGTGTAGGAGGACAACATCTTCTAGCAAACTTGAATTTTGCCTGCCAGAGATAATGCCCAATTATGCCATTTGTTAAGTTTCTTATCAATCTTCTCTTTAACCCATGACCACATGTCCTTGAGGGCAGGATCCACTGAGAAAGGGATACCAAGATATCTAGTGATCTTATTGGGGCCTCCCCAAAGAAAATTGAATTGAGGAAACCAATTCGGGGGCTGCACATCCCACCCCAAACAACCTAATTTGGCTTGAGATATTTTAGCCCCATATATAGAACAAAAGAAACTAAGTTTATATTGCAAAGCCTTAAAATTGCTTTCTAAAAGCTCAAAGAACAACGCGGTATCATCCGCAAACTGGCAATTGATGAGCTCTTCATCATTAGGCAAATAGATACCTCTGACATCAGGAGATAAAGAATTATCTCCGAGGATATAGAAGAGAGCCTTCGAAGCAATCACAAAAAGAGATGGTGCCAGAGGGCACCCTTGTCTAATGGATCTCCCTAGAGAAAATGGAGCAAAAAGAACACTGCTAACTTCAACTTGAGCACAAGCATCACTAAGAAGCACCTACACAGTATTACAAAAGGAGGGAGGGAAATCGAAGGCCTCTAACATCATAAGAATAAACCTCCATTCAACCCTATCATAAGCCTTTTCAAAATCCAAAAGAAGCATGGTCGAGTTTTGGTGTTAGCATTTAGACCACTCCATGGCTTCCCAACTAGTTATGAGATTCTCGAGAATATATCTACCCTTGATGAAACTAGTTTGGGTAGAGTTAACAAATTTAGGAAGAATATTGACTAACCTAAGAGCCATAATTTTAGCTAAAATCTTATAAGACACATTAAGAAGGGTAATCGGCCTCCAATTCCTAATGAGGGTCTTATCTCCATCCTTGGGGAGGAGCTTAATGATCCCTCTATTAACATCCTATCCCAAGGAGCCAATAGACAAAGCTTCAGAGTATAAGTCATGGAGATCCTTACAGATCCAATTGATATTGGATTTATAGAACTCAATTGGAAAACCATCAGGGCCCGGGGCCTTATCATCATTGAGAGCCTTGATAGCTCCCTCAATCTCCTCAATAGAGATATCTTTAGCAAGCACAACAATATCCTCCGAGTCCAACTTTTTAGGAATAAGCATTTTGCATTTATTTCTTGAAGACTCAGCCTCAAAGGAGTCCTCTGAAGTAAAAAGAGTCTTGTAATAATCAGCAAAAGCTTGAATAATAATCTCAAGGTCTGAAATGTCTTGATTATCAATCGAGAGTCTATCAATAGACTCTTTAATATGTTTATGTTTAAGAAGATTGAAGAAAAATTTCGAACCCCTATCTCCATGTTGGAGCTAGTGGGCTCTAGATCTGATCCTGGCTCCATGAATCCTAACTTGTTAATGCTTCCTAAGAGCATCTTTGGCAGCCATAACTCGGGAGAGAAGATCCAAATTGGAGGAATCCCTTTGGATGTTGTTCTCAGCTATTTGTAATTCATAAGATAATTATTTTTCAACAAACCTGTAATCCTTAGCCTTTTTTTGACCAATGGTTTGAAGAAAAATCCTCCATGAAGAAAGGTTAGTTTTCCATCTATCAAGATGGGAAAGGTGTTGAAGGTTAATTTTATTGATACCTCTAATAATCTGCACAACAACAAGAACATCCTCATCCATGAGGAGACTAGTGTTTAAGATGAATTTACTACTTCTAGACTTGTGTTGAAGCGGACTACTTTTCAAATTAACCTTAGACAAGATAGGGTGATGATCAGACAAAGTGGTGGCAATAACCCAAACAATATTTCCAGAGATGTCTGGAGGAAAAGAGAAAAAATACTTATTGGCATAAAACCTGTCAAGCCTGGAATAAATCCTAGCATTTCCCTGTTGAAAGTTGCACCAAGTGTGCCATAATACAGGGTTGGTTTTCAAGTTACCAGCAATAGGATAAAAAAGATAGTTAGAATTAAAAAATATATTCCAATAGAATTTTTTATTATCCTTCCAATGAAAGGGAATGCCCCCCGACTTGTCATCCTAAGATTCAATCATGTTGAAATCTCCACCAAAAATCCAAGGCATATCTGGGAGGTCTATAAGCCATTTCCAGAGCTCAATTCTTTCCTTAGGGTCATTTGAAGCATAAATAGCACAGACCTCGAAGGTTTTGTCATCATATTGCAAAGTAACCCACACCGCTCTCTGACAAGGAGAACATCCATTATTAGTAATATGTTTTTCCCATTTATTACTAATAAGCAGGGAAATTCCCCCTCTACCTCTCTCATGGTTAGTGCAAAACTTAATAGCATCTTTCCAAATAAAATTGAGATTGGAATCCAAAGTGAATCCCACAGATTTAACTTCCTGCATCATAAAGAAGTCTATAGAATGCAGAGAGTTTAACAATTGCTTGATAACAAACTTTCTATCAGGGGCCTCTAAACTCCTCACATTCCAAGATAGGCAATTCATTGAGACAATATGTTGGAAGTGGAGCACGCAATACCCTCTTGATCAAATAGGACCAAAAAATCATTTGAGGAATCCCCTGGTTTAGTCACAGATGGCTTATTTTTTGAGCCAGGTGGTCTTCCTCTTCGCATGGCAGTAGGAGAGTATCTACTAACATCGTCTTCAATATTTGCTAGAGAATCCACATCCATGCACTGCCCATGATTAGACTTCAGGGGAACAGGGGCAGCTGGAATAATTTCAAATTCATAATCCTCCTCAATCTCTTGGAAGATTTTTTGGGGGAATTTTTGAGAGGACTCACTAGCTTGGGGCTTACGATTGATATCAACAATCTGACTGACAATATTCGCATTAGTCAAAGCAAGACCAGTTAACAATTTAACATGATGATTATTACTATTGTTGGGGCAAAAAGTTTTAGGCATGGAGGAACTATTTCCTCTTCTTTTTTTCTTATCTTGAACAACAGTAAATCCATCATCTGTATTAAGATCAATAGCTAAATCAAGACTGGGAAGCATTTGAAGACCTCCAGATGTAGGAGTGGTATCACACAAAACGTTCTCAGGCCGAATAGTAATAGCAGAGAGAGGGTTAGGAACAATTTTAGATGAAACAATCTCAGACTGAAAAAACTTAGGACCAACATTAGTCGAAACAATAGTGGGGTTAGGGGTTTCGGTGTGAGGCGATGGGGATGAAGAAGAAGCAGGGGTTGATCGACAAAGAGCATTCTCAAGGGGAGGATTACTGGTGACAGGAGGATTAACCACATTTTTAGTTGAATCATTGGAGGGATTAGGTTTTCTCCTAATGATAGGACAATCCTTACGGAGGTGGCCTTCTTTGCGGCAGAGAAAACAGGCATTCAACCCCCCCCCCCCCCCCCCCCAAAACCTCAATAGGACAGATATAAGCATCATTAAGGATGTTAATTAAAACATCAGAAGGAAGGTCCTTACCAGGCAAGAGAGAGATAAGAATTCTAGCGTCCATATGCGGGATGAGTCTCATAGTTTCATCCATTTGAATAATTTTACCAATAGGCTCAAGTAATTGCGGCAAAAAATGCCACAAAAAAGAGGGAATGTTTTTTACCAGTATCCATCTTGGAGCTGAAAGTGCGAGAATCTCCTCATGGATGGCCTCTGGTGACCAAACAATAGCTCTAAATGATGTTGAAGCCACATTCCAATATTGTTTTTTAAGAACCTCTGTTTGAGCATCATGATTAACAAAGAAAATCACATATAAACCCTTTTGTATTTGCCTACAGAATGAAATATGCAACCCAAGTTTGTTATTCCAGTAATGATGGAACCAGTCATCCATGAATTTCCTTGGCGGACATTTATCAATTTCAACAGCTGAGAAAAAAATTGCAGTATCTCTTAATCTATTTTTTTCCTTAACAATTTCTTCCAACATTTCAGGATTAGGAACAATGGCAAAATGAGACAAAGAAGCCAAAGGGGTGTTACCGAATTCCGAGTCAACATTGTTACTTGCACTTGCAAACTCAAACCTTGCTCTATCATTAATGACTGATGATCGACCCACAACCTCAGAAAAAGACTTAGGATGATCGCTGCTATGAGAGATTGGGTTACTAATGCCATTATCTGGAGCAAATTTAGCCGCTTTCGAAAAAGAAATACCTGGAACTTGCTCAGTAGTCTTGCCATTACCACTCAGTTCAGACATTTTAAAATATTTAATGCTGGATGTAGAAGGGGATATGCTCGAATCAAGCAGCTACATGGAACAGTTGTGCTGTCCCTCGCCATCAGCGTTGGCATTGCCGGAGGTCGCCACTTTGACAATGCCCTAAGATGCGGCATGAAGAGAATAGAAGTCACCGTAGACCTTTCACTATTTGATAAATTTGCATTCGCAAACTAATTTGTGGTTTGATTAAATTGCCGGATGACTTGATTGGTAGAATTCGCAGATCCAAATATTAAATTCACACTCGATTCCCTAATTCACAATGACAAATCCACAAGGCAAAAATTCCTACACTCCAATATTCTATATTTCCTCTGCTATTTCAATATTATATATCTTCTCTGTGATATGATGTCTGATAATTGGTTCGTTGTTGCCAATTTATAGTTCGTCGTTGCCTGTTATTCACTCAAAATCTATAGCTGTTGAGTTTGATTATAATTCACTTCAATTAATAAGCCTAAACTTCTGTTGTGCAGAGCGTTTGCTTATATCACTGGGGTAGAGTTATTCACATGGTTCATCCATCGAAGTAATATTTTTCCACCGTTCTTCATATAGAACTTTAACAATTAAGTCTACAATGATAGCAAAGGAGGGGTATTACATAATATACCCATGATCTGTGAGAACTATGTTTACAACAAGTTACCAAGCCCCACATGAACACTTGTCATAATCTGTGATCACTAAGTGAGGACCAATCATTACATGACATAGTGGGTCATTCGACAAAGAGGTCAAGGAAAAATTACATTGAATAGTGTGAAATCAATATTGGAGGCTAAGAAATGAGATATATATATTACCTTGGGATATGTAACAAGGTTGTATACCAATGTAATTTATATTTTGACTAGTTCAAGCGGTGGAGATGTAAAATGGAAAGAAAGTTGACCCAACCAAATCTAATCATTGAGATTCATAAATAGTTTGGTTAAACAAAGAGGGAAACACAAATTCAAATGGAGGGTCAATATTAAGAGGTAAAATATCACACACAAACATCAATGATTTGTAATAGATAGATTATATGTTGTAAAAATGAGAAACAAAAGTTGGTGAAGGAAGACTCTCGATTCAAGCTAATAAAAGAGAGATCTAGTGATTATGATCAAAATATAGAGAAGAGAAGTGCACAATGCAACAAAAAGAGGCCAAAGAACATATAAGATGTAATAGGAAAATAGTATCATTTATAGATCGGAGAGTTTAGTTGTTTCCCAATAGTTATAACTAGTAAATCCCTATACCAGGCAGACCCTAACTTGTTCAAAGTTGTAAATCCCCTATTAGGGTAGACTCTTGATTTTTTTTTGTAAATATGTTTATAAGGTAAGTCTTAGCACATTTTATTATACTTCTAACAAGGTACAACATTACTCCTAATAGGGTGAACCATTAGAAAAATTGCATGCTCTTTATCGAGCAAACTCATTTACTACAACAGTGAAAATTTGTGGGTATCACCCTAATCATTGTTTTACCTTCTAACTAAGGATTTTTGTAAGACCAAAATATTGTGTTATATGTCTCATATATTTGGTCAAATTATTTTATTATGCTTTAGTTTACACTACTGATTATATGCTTGATAAGTTTAATGTTAGTAATTCATTAACATATAAGATTAGTACTAAAAGTTTGAAGAAGTTTTGATGTAATAATTGACCCCTGCCCCCCCGCCCCCTAGTACAATTGAATCCTATCTTTTTGTTCCAATTTATTCCAGAGGGTACACCAAAAATGCATAATAAACTCTGAGTCTCTATCTGTCAAAATGTTCAAAGGTAGCATGTGGATTCTACTAACTTCTATAAAGAAAATACTTGCAATGTGGGATGCATCGTCAGTGGATCTACAAGAAATAAAGTGTTCCATTTTACTAAATCTGTCTACAACCACAAAGATGTCATCATGATCCCTTGAAGTCTTGGGTAAGCCTAGGAAAAATTCCATGCTTATGCTCTCCCAAGCTCTATTGGTTATTGGATGAGGTTGATACAATCCAACATTGGTAGAAGCACTTTTAACCTTCTGATAATTCCATACTTCTATACAAAAAATTTGATATATGTTTGCAATCTTGGTCAAGAATAGAACTTCCTCACCCACTCTAGGGTCTTGTCTAACCAAAAGTAACCTCCTATCCCAACGTTGCGTTTTTCTATGATCATGTTCTCTCTTATGGAAAAATTGGGAACACAAAGTTGATTCTCCTTAAATAATACACTATCCTACAACAAGCACTATGAATAATCAATATGATAGGTTTCTACAAACTTGGAACATACATCATATACCTCCTTGAAACCAAGGTCATCCTTGCATCGATCCTTTAGGGATCCCATGTCCATGCTACACAAGTGAAATTTGGGAATAGTTAGTACCCTCCTTCTAAGTGCATCAATTAATTGATTTGTCTTTCCTTTTTATGTTTGATTGTAAATGTGTAGGTTTGCAACTCCTCCTCCTATTTCATATCCTTATAATTGAGGTTTTATTATCCATTAAAAAATCTAAGGACCTGATTGCCAATAAAAATAATGAATTACCAAGGTAAAAAATAATGCCTCCACTTTTAAGTGCCTGCAACATATCATATAGTTATAAATCAGATGTGGAGTATTTCATTTTAGCATCATTATGTCTCTCAAAAAATAAATCCTTATATTTCCATCTCATCTAAAGATTGTGCCAATAGCAACATTACTAGCACCACATTTGTCAATAAAAGGCTTGTTGAAATTAAGAAAACTTAATATGAGAAACTAAGCCACCCTATTCTATAGGTATTCAAAACTTTTACCAGCCTTATCAAATGACACAAACTTTCCTATAGTCTTCCCCTTAATGGTGTCTAAAATAGAGGCACAAATTTGACTAAAATTCTTCACAAATTTCCTATAAAAGATAGCTATCCAATTAAAACTTCTTCCATCACCTAAATTATTTTGTGGGGGGGAATTCAAGATTAGTTCTACCTTGGAAAGATCTATTTTGAGGTTTCATTTCGAGATGAAAAACCCAAAGTAAACAAACTCTTATTTTATGAATGCACACTTGTCTAGATTAATCATCAACTTCTCTTCATTGAGTATTTTCGAAACTAGATCCAAGTGCATGATGTGATCCTTGGTCCTACTAAACACAAGCATATCATCAAGGTAAATAACAAAAAACTTTCCAATAAATTCCAACAATACCTCATTAAATGCATAAAGGTACTAGGTGCATTTCCCAAAAAAATGGCATAACAAGCCACTCATAAAGTCCTTCATTTGTTATGGAGGAAATTTTACACTCATTCCATTGTCTTGTCCTAATATGGTGTTAAATATATTTTAGGTCTATTTTGGAGTAATAGTAAGTCCCTCCTAAATAATCAAACAAGTCCTCAATCCTAGGAATATGGAACCTATACCTAATGGTGATTTTGTTAATTTCCCTTGAATCAATATAGAGTGTCAATCTCCCATACCTCTCAGCAACTAATACTATAGGGATAGCATAAGGGTTTAGGCTCTTCTCAATTAGTCATTTGTCCACTACTTCTTGAACTTGTTTGATAATTACAATATTTTCAACTAGGGCCATCTTGTATGTAGGTTTATTTGGCAAGGTAGACCTAGGAATAAATTATATTTGACGGATTATATTCCTTATTGGTGGTAGGATATTTGGTAGTTCTTCTTCCACTATTCCCTTGTACTTATCCAAAAACATCTTAACTTCCCTATTACGTCCTTCTAAAGATCCTTCTCTTTTGTCTAATCTTTGTGTTTTAACACCAGAGCATACCCTTGACTATCCTCCTCTTTCATGATGTCCATGAAATATTTACCATCCAACAACAAAGTACTAGTTCATGTATATCTTTAAAGCTCATTTTCAAGCAATGAATCCATTTAACAATTCCTTCCATTCTAGGTGATTAAGTAGAAGTTTTCCTTGTAGTGCCTCTCCCATTTGAATTTTGTAAGTCATCATGATGGATGCAACCTTGTTGATTTCTCCTTGAGAAGGGATCATGATTATGACCATGAGTGGTCTACACCATTGAGGTGATTGGATTTATGTTTTATATCAGTTGCATTGATTATGCTTTGGTTGCTTTCTGAGATTATGATGTGATTTATGGTTCACTGAGGTTTGTGTCAGTGGTTACCAGGATTGATGTGGTATCGTGATGTTGTTCTATGATTACCCTAGGATGCATACAGAGATTGTACTGTGTACTATTTCTTGCTACATTGGACTAGGTTCTTGTAGCAATGGTAAGTCATGTTTATGACTACGTTCACTTATGTGTTTTAAGTGCCTTTTTCATGTTGTTTAAATAACCATTATTAAATGCTTATATAATTAGAAATGGATTGTCCATGTTGGATTCATTGGTTATGTGTTGCGGCTATTTACCTTGCTATATTTTGATCTGAGAGATAATTATCACTCATGTTATGTTTTGCATTTGAGATGACCTAAGGGTCAAATGTTATACTTTGATTTTAGTATCATAGATGTTAGACTACTATGTTGTTCAGTTGATCATATTGCATGATGATGCCATTTTGAGATGACAGTGTGTTTTATGATGATATTTGGTTATCTGGTATTTGGACATATCTCTGCTTATATTATGTGATGGATTTAATGCTATGGTTATTTACTTCATTCCTGCGTTGTTATGCTTTATGCAAACGTGAGTAATATAAATGGATTATTTCAATATAATTAAGTAAATGGTTAAATTAGGTAATTTAATGCAATTATTGCTTCGGCTATGTTATTATATGCAATTACACTTGATCATGTTGTTTAGTGTGTAGGATTTATATCCCTAGCAATGGCACACAGAGTTAGTGATTCAACCATTCATATCTTACCAATGTTGTCCCTATATGGTCGACGTATCCTTATTTTGTTTAATTAATCCTTTTGGTAATTATAAAATCTAAACTCATTTGCATTATGTGATTAGACTAGTGAGCCTGTCTATGCATTTAGAGGTTCGCATTGTTGTGAAAGTTGTTAAGGAAATTTCTCTATTTTTGGGGTTTCAGGCTTTTAATTTTATTGAATTTAATTTTTGGCATCTTTGCCATAGATGTATTCCTATTTCTAGGAATAGCCTATTTTCCTTTGGGTTGATTCGAGGTTTAACTAGGTTGGCTGGTTAATTGCCCTAATCAATTATTCACTCAAAAAGTGAATAAGTATCCAAAAAGGAATTTAATTCCTCACTTTTCACTTTCGAATTATAAAGTTTGAGAGTAAAACCCAAAATCTTCTTCATGAGGATTTACTATTTTGTTTTTTGTGGGAGCTACAGGTATGGGATCGTCATGAGGTTGAGCTCGTTGGATCTAGCTCAGGGAGAGCTTGGATTGCTGTGATTTTCAGCTACTTCTACAGGCTTTTATTTTATGGTTTAGATTCTCATTTTTCCCTTTTGGCTGTGAGGTAGGGCTCTCCCATTTTATTGTTTCAGCTCTATTTCTGCTTCTATTTGTTATGAGGCTAGGAACTAGTGTTCCCCTTTGTTTCTATATGTTGGCTCAATCTGGTTGGGCAGGTATGAGCATTTCCCTGTTTCTCTAGTTGAGGGTTTGGGGTTTTGCACCATTATGTTGGTCGTTTTTGCATATAGACTCCAAACCCATATTTTATTTGATATTTGTGGCTTTTTTACCCTAAGACCTAATGGGTTTTAATTTTTAAGTTTTTGAGTTTTGAGGTTTTTTGCCTCGGTTTGCATGCCACCCAATTTTCTTGGATTTTCTTTGCATAAGTTTGGTCATGGACCTGGATCATCCATTTGGATGTCATCTAAACCATTGTTGCACTTTTATATTTGCATTGGGATGCATGTTGCATCCATACTCTTGATGTTGTGCTCAGTTGAGTGGTTTTATATTTGGTGTTTGGTTTCTTTTGGACCTTTGTTTTGGTTTTATGGACACTAGGATTTGTATAGAATCCATACTCCTGGATTGAGGCCAGTTGAGTGAGTTCATGATGTTTGGTCTTGATGCATCATTGGGATTCATGTATAATCCATACTCCCAGACCGAGGCCAGTTGAGTGATTTCATGATGTATGGTTTTATTGTCTTTGGGATTTGTGTAGAATCTATCTTCTTGAGTTTGTTTTTGGTTGAGTGGTATTTTTCTTGTGTTCTCATCCAGTCCTTCTATTATGATCTTCATGGTGGTGGTGAGTCACACACAAGTACATGTGCATGAATTTGTTTGGTGACTTGTGAGGCCCAATCTTTCATGGTACTTTTGAAAGTTATGATCATTGGGGTTGGGTTGGGAATTTGCATGTCTATGGGCACTCATCATTGGATGAGCATGGGTAGGGTAGGGTAGCATATGGAGGGGGCTTCTATCTCACAATCTGGTGATCATTGTGCCCAGAGGGTTGGTAGAGGAAGTTTTAATCAAGTGATAACTAAATTAAACACTAGGTGGTAATAAAACTTAAGATAATAATCTATGCTAGAGCCTTTATGTTGAGGGAGTTAAATCTGTACGTTCTAAGCTTGGGCTTGTCGATGCCAAGTGACTCTAAATGATTTCAACCCCTACTTAGTAGCCCACTGAGTGTCTGACGAGGACATGTAGTTTATGCATTGTCTATGTTCTTGGTTTCAATCATCATACTATTTGGCGTGTGTGTTAGCCATGGATGTTGTTCTTTGTGTGTGTTTGTTGCTAGATCATTACCTCCATTAGCACAGAGGGAGTGGACCTATGAGTGCCATGTGGTTGGGAGGTGTAGCTACCCATACCACTACTAGGGACCGGTGCACAGAGATGATCTATTATCCTAGTGTGACCATTGTTGGATGTTTTCACTTGATTATTCAGGTTCTAGAGTATGCTTTCTTATGATTTATGCTTTCATTGAAATGCTTGGATATCATCTTTAGATGATGCTAGTTTATTTGACGCATTCCTATATTATGATGTTTAGCATATGATTAGATGATGTGAATTTTTTTGTTGGTGCATCTATTGCTTATTAGTTTAGCATGTAAGAGTTCCCATTCATATGATGTTTAGCATATGATAGATGATGTGGTTGACTTATTGGTTTATCTTATGCTTTACTTTTAGCATGTTAGATGTCCTTATTCTTATGTTGTAGCACATTTTAGTAGTGACATCCTCATAAGATAACATCGACAATTTGGTCAATAGTTTGGGATGTTACGCGTAGGGGATGGCTAGGATCCATGATGGTCTTATGATGCTATTGATGGTTGGGAGGAACCACGTACTTAGTTTGGTTGTAATATTCTTTGCGATATTATTTCTGTTCATTGCGATGTTATTTCTGTTAATTGCCATGTTGTTTCCATATACTATGATGTTACTTTTAGTTATTTCCCTTCACCACTATGATTTAGATGGATAGTTGTTCCTCTTTCTTGTTTCATGGCATCTTGTTGTTTATGCACTCGAGTGTTTGTTCCTCAATTTATGTGGTTCTAGTACTCCCCGGTGTGGAGGAAGTTTATTTCTTATCTTTTTCCCTTTATGTTTTTTGTCTTGCTAATTTGTATCCTTGCGTGAAGTTGTACTTTCTCACGTGAGAATGCAAATGTTTGTGTGGTGTGTTGGGCTTCCTCGTGCAACTTGTAGTGAATCCTCGTGCGAAACCCCACACCAATTTGGGTGTTTTGGTTGCTAGGCCAAGTATGTCCTCATGTGAGATGGCATTTTCTCGTATGGCTCAATGTACTTTCTCACACAAAGAGGTGCTTCTTCTTGTGAGACTGTCAGTTGTTATTCTCTCACGCAAAAAACAAGGGGCCTCTTCACTATTTTTCGAAGAAAGCAACTTGGACTTTTGAGTACCCTTTGGGATTGCTTGTGGTTCCATGTTTCGATAGATTGAAGATTTTGTGTTCTAATGTCATCTTTATTTTTTGTTCTTGAGTTTGTGTGTGTCAGTTCGATTGTGGTGCTTGGAGATTCATTGGTTGTCGGGATTATGGTTAAGCCTTCCATTGCGATCTTTGTGATCCCTATATGATGTTGATATGTGCATTCATACTTGTAAAAAAATTGTATTGAATCCTTATTCCAAGGATCTCCAGGTGGGGCATTACATTCCTTCCCATTGTGTTGAGAATTTGTGTCATACTACCAAGGACACCCCAAAATGATGTGAAAATAATCCATAGGAATAATTTTGCATAACGCTATATCATTATAATCATTATTTTCCCTCATAATTGAATTAACAAATTCAACATAATACAGGGATAGTTAATCCATATTTAATAGCCATCTTTCCCTCATTAAGATTCCTTTAATCATTAAATCGGGGACATTTACTTGAAATGGGTTGGCACTATATATGTACTAAGTGTTGGAAATATAAGAGGAGTAATTGAGAGGAGAGGGGTGAATCAGTCACCACTAAAATAATTCCAAATACCTTAGATGTCAATACAAACTTCCTTTAAACTCACATCTTGGTTAGAACTAGATATTCAATGCAACTCAGTTAACAAAGCAATATGATATATTAATGTATATTAACCTTTAGTTTGAAAAAGATAAAGCATGAAGCAAATAATAGGAACACTTGAGACACCAAATTTTAATGTGAAAACCCAATTTGGGAAAACCACCAATGCAACTGGTTACAACTTTTCACTCTTCAGAAGTGAGCCCTATTAGGAACCAACCCTCTTAAAGGTTATGAAACACACTGTTAGGTGTGACCCCTTTAAAGGATTTAAATCACCCTATTAGGAGTGGCCTTGTTAGAGGTCTTAAGACACTTCAATCTAGAAATGTCACTTGGTTAGAGGATTTACAAAATGATAGTTACATCAACTTTGTTAAGAGATTTCTTTATTGCTACAATTGTTAGAGAGTAACAATAATTGACTTGATTTATGAAGCAACTGGATTGCAGATTCAAATCACTATTTTGGCTTATCCTTTGGATCCTCCTTGATCAATATATTCTTTGCATCTTTTGAATACTCTTCTTTAAATCAGATATCCTTCTTTATTTGCATCTTATCTTCTTCTCCACTTTCTCATTTTTTAATCCACATGTTGACCTTTCATATATATGACATTCAATGTCAAGTCGGCTTGAATACCCTTTGAAACAAACAAATAAAATCCATTAAGATAGCTTGCATAGACCAACAAGTAAATAAAACTAATCTGTCAGAGGTTGGGATCACTCAGTTACCATTTACTTCCTTGGTAACTGGCCTAACTTGGTTTAGACTAAATTCCTTTGGTAACTATTCAGACTCGGTTTGCACAAGAATTCTTGAACTTCGCTTCTTCTGAACTTTTTCTCTGCAAATACTAGAATCTTCTAAACTTGGTTCCAATTGGTAGTGCTCGATAAGAGTATAACATTTGTGTAACATCAATGACAATATACAATTGAATAATTGCTATCAACAATCTCTTTAGCATTGATGACAACACAACATGTCATTAAGAAAATAAACCTTAGAGAAATAAAATGTTTTATAAGATTTTATAATATCCTTAGTTTCATTATGATTCTCTATCCATCCATGAGAACTCCCTCTAAGATTCTCCCTCTGCCATCTTATCTTTAGACTCCATTAGATCAAGTTCTCCTCTTGCAGATTACTGCCTTCAATTCTTCTTTGATTACACCAATCTCTCTTAATGAATATATGACATGATTCTCTCCCTCTTTAAAATCAAATGCAAAAGACTTGACATAGTAATTTTACAATGTACCTAATGTACTAGTTCACATGCAATGAGTTCTGACTTCTTTGCATCAACTTGATAAATCTTTAATGTAGTTTGGTTGATGCATCACTAATCTATACTCTAGTGAGCATCAGGTAGGGGAATGACCCCTAGCTTTCTTCTTAGATAAAAAAATGCATCCATAGGTAATGGTTTGGTAAATATGTTAGCAACTTGCTTCTTTGTGTTAACATATTCCAATCTAACCTCTTTATCTTGAACAAATTCTCTCAAAAAATGATACTTGATGTGCACCACTAAATTTTTAGATATATTGATTGCACTTGTGTTATCAGAATAGACAACCATTGGATCCTCATTTTCTTCCTTCATTCCTAATAACAGTTGCTTGAACAACATTATATTGGAACATTTAACTGCTATAGCAACATATTCTACCTCTATTGTAGATTGAGAGATGCAAATTTTATTTTTACTTGTCCAAGATACTAACCTCTTTCCAAGAAAGAATGCTCCTCCATTGGTGCTCTTCCTATCATCAATGCTTCCATCCCAATCAACATTAGTAAAATATTTTGACTCGAAGTTCCCTCTTTTCTTGTACCATAGACCATAGCCTTGAGTTCCTTTTAGATATCTCATCATTCTTTTGATTGTCATCATGTGATGATTTTCTCTAGGATATGTAGATAATATTGCAACTATACCAATTACTAATGCAATATTAGGTCTTATATGAACAACATACTAAATTTTCCCAATTATAGATCTATAGGTAGTCCAATTTACCTCTTTCGAATTATCATTCTTGGATAACTTATGTCCAGTAGACATAGGCATTCCAATTGGTTTGGAATCTTCCATTCCAAAGGTCTTCAATATCTCCCTAACATATTTTGACTGAGTAATGTAAATTCCAACTTTCATATGATGAACTTGTAAACCAACAAAGAATTATATTTCTCCAAACATTGACATTTCAAACTCTTTCCTCATTTCTTTAGAGAATGTCTTGCATAAGTCATCATGACATGTAAATAGGATATCATCCACAAATATTTCTTCTAGAAAAATCTTGTTCTATGGTCCCTCTTTAATATATAGACTATTGTTATCATTGGTTCTTTGAAAACCAATCTTTACCAGATATCCATGAAGTCTCACATACCATGCTTGAGGAGCTTTCTTCAAACCATATAAAGCTTTGTATAACTCACACACCATGTCTCTTTTGTTTGGATCAATGAAACCTTTGGACTGATCAATGTAGACTTCTTCTTCTAGAATTCCATTCAAGAAAGCTGATTTTACATCCATTTGATACACATTGAATCCTTTAAATGTGACATATGCAAGTAGTGTTTTGACTCCTTCAAGTTTTCCAACAAGAGAAAATGTTTCTCCATAGTCTATGCCTTCTTCTTGAGCGTATCCTTTGCACACTAGCCTTGCCTTATTCCTTGACACTTCTCCATTTTCATTTAATTTGTTTATGAATACCCACCTTGTAAAAATTACATTTTAATCCTTGGGTCTAGGAACAAGAGCCCAAGTATTTTTTCTTTTAATTTTACCAATCTCTTCATTCATTGCCTCTATCCAACTTTCGTTTTCCAAATCACCATTAACATTTGTAGGTTTAAATTCAATAAGCAAACATGTATCTTTTAGTCTGTTAATCGTCATTGTGCCTCCTGTTTGATCTCTAATTATTTTCTTAGGTCCATGATGCCTTCTAACATATCTAGCAAGTACATGTATCTTAATTCTAGATTCTAGATTAGATTCACTTGGTTCACCATGCTCAAAGGTTCTATGAATTTCCAAATTATGCTATGTTTCTGCTATCTAAGACTCAGTTCCCACAGACTGTGACTCAAATTCCTTTGTCTGAGACTTGGTTTGAGCTAACTCTAACTTGGGTTGCATTGGCTACAACTTGGTTGACATTGGATGTGACTCAATTGACATTCTAGATTTGGGTGACTTGGGTGGGGTAATTTTTTGAATGTTGGGTAAGGTAACGGGTTCAATTTAGACAAAAAATTCAGTAATCCTCGGGTTCTTTTATGCTTTGTTCTTCATTCTTTTTTGCAGACTCATCAATTTTTACATGTGCACTTTCTATAACCTTGTGAGTAGTAAGATTCAAAAATTTATATGCTTTGCTCTTATTGGAGTATCCTAGAAAAATGCCTTCATCACTTTTCACATCAAGCTTTCCTTTCCTTGACTCTTTCACGATATATCATTTGCTTCCAAATACTTTGAAATAATAGACATTAGGTTTATAGCCATACCATAATTCATAAGGTGTTTGATATGTACCTTTATTTAGTTGAACTCAGTTCAAGGTATGAACTATTATGTTGATTGCTTCCTTCCAGTATTTGGTTGCAACATTTTTCTATATCATTAGTGTTCTTGCACAATCCATGATGGACCTATTTCTTCTTTCTACTATGTCATTCTGCTGAGGTGTTCCATGTGTAGGTACCTATCTTTTGAATCCTCTTTCACTGTAGAATTCATTGACTTCATTAGAAATGAATTCTCCTCCATTGTTTGATCTTATGAATTTTAACTTCTCACCTATTTCTTTCTCAGTTCTAACCTAATACCACTTGAATTTGTGAAAAGATTCATATTTATCCTTAAAGTACATTACTGTCATCATCCTAGAATAATCATCAACAAACAAAATAAAGAATTTGTCTCAAGTGTAACTCTCTATACCTATTGGTTCAAAAAGATCTGTATGAACTAGTTCTAAGACTTATTCAATATTGAAATTCTTAATTTTGAAGCTAGTTTTACCCATCTTTCCAATCTGCTATTGTTTGCATAAGCCCGTTTCAAGTTTCTTCAGATTTGGAATACCTCTTACTCTTCTATTCTTTCTTATAGTAACCAGATTATCAAAGTTTACATGACACATCCTTTTATGCCATAACCAACTTTCCTCTACATGTACAAAGAAACATGAACTATCAATGAGATCAAGATAGAATAGATTAGCTTTTGCCTGATTGCTAGTTCCAACTAGGTTTCCTTTACCATCTAGATGTCTGGCCTTCCCATTCATGAATTCTACCTTGAATCCAATGTTGTTCAATTGTGCCACACTTAGAATATTATGTCTCATTCCTTCAACCCAGTAGGCATTATCACATCTGATTTCATTAGTCAATCCAATGCAACCTTTTCCCTTCACATAACATGGTTCATTGTTTCCAAATTTAACATTTCCACCATCATAGTGCTCCAACTGTTCAAACTTGGTTTTATCACCAGTCATGTGATGAGAACAACCAATATCTATTATCCATGTGTCATTCTTACATACATGAGAAATAAGTACCATCTTTTCATTATCCACATCATCTAATTCATCTTTAATAGAAATCTATACCATTTCATCTTCATTATCACTATTAGAATCTTTAGCAATATAAAAAGATTTCTTACCTTTGTCTTTGTAGTCTTTGTAGCTTTTGAAATATTTCTTGCCTTTGAACTTGCTAGATTTTCTATCATCTTTGCTTTCCTTATTTGGACACCTTGCAACAATGTGACCAACTTCTTCACAAGAAAAATAAATCAATGGAATTTTCCCTTTATATTTACCTTTTCCTTTTGGTAAACTCCTTGCAAGTAGGGCTTCAATGGCTTCAAGATCATTAGATTCTTCATCTTCTTCACTATTAGACTATTTCCCTTTTGAGTTTCCTACTTTTCTACCAAGAGTTAGTTTTTCTTTGAATGTTGATTCTATTTTGTGCAACATAGTTATCAAAGTTATAAAACTCAAAAGTTGTTAACCTTTCGACTAGTGCATTCAAAGTTATATCACTTTTGGGATCACATCTCATTTCTTGAATAACTGAAATGCTAATTGCATAAATAGGAAGAAGAGTTCTTAATACCTTGCTGACTATTGTTTCATCTTCTATTTTTCCTCCCGAGGCTCTGATTGCATCATGCTTGCTTTGATTCTTTCACTATATTTTGCAATGTTTTCATCTTTTCTCATATTCATTTGATCAAATTGACCTCTTAAACTTTATGCTTTGGCTCTCCTCACATTTTCATCCCCTCCATAGATCTTTTGTAGCTTGTCCCACATTTCATGAGTAGTAGGACAATCTTTGACTTCATCAAATTTAGCATAATTGTGAGCATAAGCAGTACCAATCCTTATTATGTTGTGATTCTTATTATCTACCATCTGATCCATAGTCAAACGATTAGGAGGTGACACATATTGGTTCTCTAGGAATCGTAGGCATGTATCTCCAATGGTTCCCAAATGTAGCCTCACAAGTTCCTACCATGCTTTGAAGTTATCTATTTTCAACTTGGGAATCTCTCTTCTGCAAGACATCTTTATCTTTAACTAAGGTCCTTGAAACCTTTTTCGTAGGCACCAAAAACTTTGATAACAATTGTTGGAAATATAAGAGGAGTAACTAAGAGTGGAGGGGTGAATTAATTTCCTCTAAAACAATTCCAAATCCCTTCGATGTTAATAAAAACTTCCTTTAAACTCATAGCTCAGTTAGAACTGGATATTCACTATAACTCAGTTAACAAAGCAATCTGATATATTAATGTGTATTAACCTTTAGTTTCAAAAAGATAAAACATGAAGCAAATAAGATGAATAGGAGACACAAATATTTAATGTGGAAATCCAATTTGGGAAAACCACCAATGGAACTAGTTACAACTTTTCACTCTTCTAAAGTGAGCCTTGTTAGGAGCCAACCCTGTTAAAGGTTACAAAACACATTGCTAGGTGTAACCCTATTAAAATATTTAAATCAGCCTATTAGGAGTTACCTTGATAGTGGTCTTAAGACACTTCAATCTAGAAATGTCACTTGGTTAGAGGATTTACAAAATGACTATTAAGTCAACTTTGTTAAGAGATTTCTTCAGTGCTACAATTATTAGAGAGTAACAATAATTGACCTGATTTATGAAGCAATTGGATTGTAGATTTAGATCACTATTTTGGCTTATCCTCTAGATCCTCCTTGATCAAAATATTATTTTTAGATCCTTGGACACTCTACTCTAAATTAGATATCCTTATTTATTCACATATTATCTTCTTCTCCACTTTCTCATTTTTCAATCCACATCTTGACCTTTCATATATATGAAATCTAATGTCAATTTGGTACAATACAAGGCAGGAGAGTCCCCAAAGGAGATGTCCAAACCCCCAAGAAACAACCACACAGTGAAAATACAACAAAAAAACAAAAACAATGCAATATTTGATACCAAATCACAACTCTTTATTCATACATATTGTAGACACCTAAAAATCCTTTAGAAAATAAAGTATTTTTATTTTCTGAAAAATTCCCGATGACATCATCATTTATTAATTAATTAATTATTTAATTAATTAATTAATTTTTATGCCATTAAATCCTTTTATCTTAATTAAAAATATTTAATTAAGGAATCCCTCCCAAAAATGTTTAAATCTTATTTAAACATTATTTCCTTATTTATTAATTATTTAATTAATAAATTGACCAAAAATCCTAAAATAAATAAAAAATTTATTTTTTACCCAAAACTTGGCCAATTTCCTTATGACCAATAACCTCTTCCAAAATCTTCTAATCCTTCTTTAATTTCGATTAAAGGCTAATCTCATCATTTCCTACCCCTAACCCCAACTCAAAATATTTAATTAAAATTAAATATTAATCCTCATGTTTATTAAAAAAGTTTTAATAAATATCTCCTCAACCCAAACCCTTGAAATAAATAAAACTTTATTTATTTTCTAAAAATCTAATTTATCCTCATCCTAAGAAGTTCTAGACTCTTCTAGAAAGTCTTCATCCTCATCCTAAGAAATTCTAGACTATTCTAGAAAGTCTTTATCCTCATCCAAAATCTAGACTCTTCTAGAAGATGTCTTTAAACCTAATCCTAATCCCCTCCTAACCATGTCACATTCCCTAAACATGGGTTAAAACTTACTAACCCAAGCCAAAGTTAACAAATATCTCTTCCTTCACCCACCCTCATTAAATGCCATCCACTTGCCTATCCTTAAGCTAATCCTAAACCATCCTAATCCATCCTCTAATCATTTGCAAAAGCCTAAGCAAGCTTAGAACCTTCCTAATCAAGTCCAAGTCGAATTTGCTCTCATCACCCTCAAAATATCTCAACCATAAAACTTTATGAAGTCCACTAGGCCATAAATGACTCTTACAAGCCCTTTTATTGCTCTTACAGGTCATTATGAGGGTCTTTATGAAGATTTTATCTCTTGAGCCTCCTTTGTTGACTCATCCTTACCCTTTCCTCCATCCTCTCACCATGTGACATGTGTCACTCCTTGATTGGCTATAAGGAAGCACAATCCATGTGCTCTCCTCTCATGCAATCTGAGCCTTCCATAAGCTTTTTCCCATCCTTGCATCTTAGCCCTCAATCCCTCAAGCCTCTTGCCTATAAATGGGATATTTCCCCTTTGCAAAATAACACAATCCATGAAGTAAAGTTATAATGCTATTTTGAGAGCCAAATCCATACTAAATCCATCTATCCACACCAAAAATCCACAATCATCCATTGAAGCCTTTGGAAGCATATTGAGCATACATCCTATCCATTTAGATAAAGCCACTCAACAAGAGAGCTTCTCATTGAGAGAGCCCATTAATGGCTCATATTCTCAATTGAGAGCTCATCTTAGTCTATCTTGAAGTTTATGAATTTTGTTTAGTTTGTAGAAGCTTTATTTAAATTTGGTTTCTATTAGCATACTAACATTTTCTCATATACATTTTGGCACGCCCGGTGGGACCCCGCATGGGTCATCTTCATTAGCTTTTTTAGTCAAGTTTTGTATGTTATTTGCTGATTTTGGCTAATTTTTCTTGTTTTTGTGATTGGTAGGATTGTATAAATTGGTTTTGTAGGTCCACATGAGCATGAAGAAGACAAAGGAACTCATAATCTATCTCATAGTGTTTGCAGATTTTTCAAGCTTATAGGTGGACAAAGAACTTGAAATTCTTCTTCCTCTTCTTGTCTATATTCTTCTTATTCCATCTACTTCTTCTTCTTCTTCTTGTGGGAGATCTTGGCCATTTTTTTTTTTTTAAGGAAGCAAAATCATACACACTTCTTTTTAGTGCTTAAAATGAACCCCCAAATCATACTTAAATCCATTAAAAAATTAAAAATTTGCAAAAAAGAAAAAATATTTTAAAAAGTGAAACTAAACCAATCTAATCATTTGCATCCTTGCAACATCAAGGTTTTAGATGCATTCATGCAAAGTTAGGAACACTTCATTTTTGGGAATTTAAAAAGAACTTCAAGTTTCCATTTCAAAAGGTTCAAAATCAACACTAAGTGCACACTAAAATCTAAATCAAACTCAAAGCATCAATCAAGGATAAAATGAACCTTATTTGCAAATATGTTAAAGTTCTTTTAAAAATCTCATGAAAACTAAGAGTCCTAAATGGTTGCCAAAATTGTCCTAAAAGCTTTGTTATTTGTTCCAAACAAATGTCTTATTGCAAAATCTTGAATGTTTCTTAGGATTTTCATGCATCAAAACAATCTAAGAATATCATTTTTGGGCTTAAAATATGCAAACTAGAACACAAAATCTTGAATGAAAACCAAAGTCCAAAGAGTCATTTTCACTTTTGAGTCCAAAAACAATCTTGAATGATCTAAGGTTAAAACAAAGCACTTCAAAGTTCTTAAAACAACACACAAAATCTCAATCTTGAATGCTCAAAGGAAAAAACTTGAATGTTTAATCACTTGTCTTTGAATGCATGTTGCTAAACACAATCTTGAATGCCTAACAATCAATGAACATTGCATGGTTTTGATGCATTTTAATGACACTCGCATTTCTTATGCTGACGAATTCTCGATTTTCATTATGTTGACGATGCTGTCAAGTTGGAATGAACATTGTATGTCCTAATCACGAGTGTCTTCAATCATAGCTTACAAAATCTAAATCATCAATTGGAAAAGAACAAGCGTGTTTTTTAGCCCAAGATCATCCAAGTCTTCTCTCCCCTTGTCGTCTTTCGAGGCCATCTTGGGTGCATAAGATTAGGATCCAAAATCTTGTCTTAGCTTTTTAGGAGGCCTGCTTGGGGATTTCATCACCCCTTGGGACGACCTCAACTCCAGCGTTCCGGCGGAGTATAAAGATCGGGAGGTGAATCCAAAGACACCTCTCTTGGGATCAAAATTTTGTCACTCGGGCTAAGCCTCAAGGAACTTTATACCCTTGAGAAGTGAAAGAGGAGAAGTGGGTTACCGCTCCTCTCGGCTGTGTGACATCTTTTTGGTTTCATCTACGGATTTGGGCCTCACGTACCTTGCGTATATCGAGGACTCCCTAGCTATAACAAATTTCATCCTTGTAGAAAGCTTCCTAGGATGTTGGTGTGTTTGACGTGCTTGCTCCAAAATTTTGTCTGCTTGTTTGTTCATAGCTTTTGAATGAATGTTTGCCAACTTTGGTCAAAATCCCAAAAAAGCAGAAATCTCCCAACCCAAGGCATACTTAGCGTAGTCACTGCCTTATCAGAAAATAATCCAAGCTCCCCCGTTGCAACCGAATCTATCTAGTTCTTTGCCTTAGAACAATTCCAAATCCAAAGTCCATCCAAATCATCCCCCCAGCCAGCTAGCAACCCAATCCAAAATCACCCAAGCCTTTAAAGAGTTGTTGTCACTTTGCTAGATTTTGCTATCTAATCAATCTATCCTACCAATCAACCAATCTCACCAAGGTTATCCCTCTGACAGAGCATTGTCTAGGGTAATCTAGCTTTGTCACTTGCATCCCTCATCACCTTGAGCTAAAGGTTGGGATCCACAAGTGGTCAATCTCGTGTCATGCCCATAGGATCATTAGTCTATCCTTAAGTTGACACAGCCACCACCAAATCCAGCACATAGGAAAGCAAAACTCTCACTTTTTGACAACATACCCTTGAAGTCTTCCATCCACAGGAAAGCCAAAAATCTCCAGCCAATCCTCCTTAGGTCTGTCATGCAACTTTGACTCTCCCTAGGAAATCTTTCATCAGCCAATCCAAAATTTGTGCTTAACCCAAATCTAACCATGAGCTTCCGTGTTCATCCATATGCAAGACCCCATCCCCATCAAATTCATCATCAAACCATGAAGTACCAATCCTATCATGATGTGTTTGGTCGCATTGTCCTTGCTCCTGCCACCTCCTATTCCAATGATGATGAAAATCTTGTTGACTATGACGGGTATATTGAAAGCCTTAGAAACATTCCCCCAAGCATCCTCCAAAATCCAAGAGTTATTCCAAACTATCTAGTCATGCCATCTGATATTCTAGCTTCCCCTCCATCACCCCATCAACCAAGCTTCCAATCTTCCACCCCCATCACACTAGCTATTCCTGTCAATCCACCTCCACCTTCGACACACGAGTCTCCAAGGAATCTCCTAGAGGAAATACAAGAAAAGTTGCCTCCAACAGTCGATAAGCCATGTCATCTAATCCAACCATGTGAAGTAGTCAGTGATGAAGCTTCCCCATCTATAATATCACCTCCATCTCCCATAGCTATCATCCCCATACCATCCATCCAATTGCTTAAAATCCTTCCACTTCCTGCAAGCATCAAAATCCCACCACCTATCAAATCCCTCCAAATCCTATCCACATCGCCTCCAAGCATTTCCCAAATCTCTTGTAATGACCCTTATGCATCCATCTTGTACTCACCCATCTCCACTACTGAATCTCCCATCTATCCATCTGCTGCCTTTGAAGAATCCATCCCTTCACCTCCTATCGCACCATCCACTCCAAACCAATCCTATCAAGATCCTGCCCAAAAGCATGTTGACATCCCACAAAGCATAAATGAAGATATCATCATACCATGTCTTCCATCCATAGTGCAGTCACCATCTCCTCCATCTCCAAAACCTCAAGCCATATCTCCTCCACTACAAGATATCTTGTCATCCCACCAGCTACATCAAGATCCTATCCTTCCATCTCCCCCACTCCATGCTTCCATCTTACCACCTATCCAAGCTATTCCACCATCTCTAATCTACCCTCTTGGTTCACTTACATTCATCCACGGTGGCCCTCTCTCAGCAGAAGAATTAAGAGCAATATCTCCCCATTGCAATACACCTAATAAATCACTTCTACTATTTTTTGCAAGCAAAAAGTTTCCTCAACTTGTTCAAATGCTCAATCGATGGCATTATCAAGGTCAAGGTTTAGGACCACAAGAGCAAGGAATCAGAGAGCCTATTATTGCACAAAAAAATCTAGGATTTCATGGTCTTGGATATGTATCCAAAGGCTCACCATCTAAAGGTGTTGGTACACCACACCCCCAAACCAAGCCTATCTCCAAGCCCACCATGCCAGCCTCCCATCACTCCTTCAAGAAATCTTATGTTATCCCCCCTCCACCATCTTTGCAGCCCAAAAGAACCTACCATATCCCCCCTTCATCCGCTAAATCCATTTTGGGTCCCTATGTCCCAAAATCTACCATCCTCCATCCTCCTATTAGCCATCATAAAAATCACATTCCATCCATTCCTATGCAAGATCAACAAAGGCACATATCAGGGCCCATCATCCATCATCATCCCCCTACATGCTCTTTCATATCCTCTCCATCTCACAAAGCTTCTCCAAACCATCTTCCCAAAGCTTACCATAGCAATGTGAATGCCAACTTCAAAATGCATAAAGCTAAAAATCCACATCCTAGGCAATCATATGTCTATTCTAAAAGACATACTCCAAAAAGGAAAAATCCAATCAAAGAATGCAAAATAATGCAAAAGCCTATGAAAAGAAAATCCAAAACCATGTGGATCCCCAAGAAAAAAGTTGAAACCCAATGCATAATGGCATCCACCATTGCTAATCCCCCATCTAGTGACTCATGTCCCCCATCTCCTAACTCCATCTTGGGTGCCTATATCCCCAAGCACGCTTCCACAAATCCTTCATCATGCCTGCATCTACCATCTATCCCCCATATGCTCTTTTCACACCCGTCCCAACATGTGCCAATGTTGCTCTTGCAAGCATCCCCATCTCATACTCCTTTCCAACCTTTTCATCCCTCCATCTCTTACCATCAATCCCATCTAATCCAATCTATTGCATAAATCACACATCTGGTGTACCAACAACTAGCAACAAAATTGAACATTCCAATAGCTAGTGAAAAATCTCAAAAAAGCCAAAATAGCTGAAGAAAGCCAAAATCATTCCAGCTAAGTCCAAAGTCAAAAAGTCAAAAAAGAAAAGAAAAATAAAGCGTCCACTGGTGAAAACTTGGCAATTCAAGCGCCTTGGACAAGTACCATGATGAAAACTTGGCAAACAAGCGTCATGTGTAATCCCGCCATCCCCAACTTAGCCTATCACCCTCATGCTTTTGGTCATCTCTTGACTTCCAACTCCATCTTCCAATCTATCCACCTGTCCTCCACCCTCCATCTTCCATCTCACACCATCCACTTATCTCCTGCAGCTTCAGCCAACCATCCCAGCTATCATCCATCTCCCTAGCTCCTTCAGCTTTTTCCATCCTAGCTTCAATCCTATCACATCCATCATAAGACCTCCTTCCTCATGTTATCTTCTGATTGGGGGTACTATATTCCTTGGAGATCTTGTCTTGTCCATCCTCCCTTGTCATTGGTATCTAGCTCTAGGCTATCCTCATGCAAACCCAATGTCATCTCTTTATATCCATCATAATCCTAGCTATCTACCATCCTATCCAGCCATCTCATCCTGCTCCTCTAGCTATCCTTGGTCACAAAATATCTCATCATCATTGGATGCATCCTGCCAAATCCATATCTTTCGCTATCACCCCACCCTTAGCTTTTGCATCTTGCACAACATCGAACCATCCTGCTATCCTATCATCCTGAGCTTTAGCCCGCTTGTAAATATCTTGGTCCGTTAGCTTGTACCATATCTTGATTAGCTCATTTGTAACATATCTTGGTCCATCAGCTTGTACATCCTCTTTAGCTTAGTACCATTGTATCTATCCAGATTTTGTGTCAGCTCCTCCTTGATCAGCATCTTGCACACATCGCACAACCCTTGGTTAGATATTCCAATGCATCCTTTAGCTAGATTTCCTATCACCAAAGTATTATCTTTCTTAGTTCAGCTTGCCAGACGCATCACTCATCCAAATCCACCAGCTTAGGTGCTCTCCGATAGGTCCTTGCAGGATATAGCTTTCCTCATGTCTGATCTTGGTCCGTTAGTACCTCGTCCTACCCATCTCGTTGGCAAACGGTTCTCTTTTGGATTTTCACTTTCTTTTGATTTGGGATCTTCCCTTTTGGGTCTTGAAGTATCTTTTCCAAGAAATCTCCTTGTTCCCTCCTCAAGGTTGCCATGATCTTCCATATCATGGTATGCTGCGAATGGGGCAATTAGAGCGTAAGGTCTTGATCAGGTCTTTTGTTTGTTTTTCTTTTTTGCTTGTGGGTTACCCAGTGTCGTTTCCACACTGCTTCCTCTGGGATTCATGTGTGATACTGGGGCAATCCTTGCGTGTTTGTTTTGAGTCAGTTCGTTAGTCCTCTAGACAGTTGGTGAAAAGGCCTTGATGTTCTTGGTAACCTTGGCAATTAACCAATAGTCCTATAGCAAATCTAGTGCTCAACTACATGGTGGTACTTCTCTTTGAAGTATCCCCCCGCTCAAAAAGCTTCAATGGAATCCCTTCATCTCCATTATCCCCCATCCATATCCAGCATCCATCTCTCCTACCCCAGCTTATGCATCAGTATCTCTTTGAATCACTCATCACTCTTAGCTTTAGGGATCCACAATCCTAGTCTTAGGGATCCACCAATCCAAATCAACCCACCAAGCCTCATCTTTCGAGATCCACAATCCTAGTCCTAGGGATCTCCGAAACCCATCTTCCGCCAATCTAACTCTTTGAAATCCTGTTCCATCAGCTTTATAATCCCCTCATCCATCTCCCTATCTTGGATTCCTTTTTATAGCGCTCTGCTCCTTCATCCTCCATCTTCCCTAAGGTCTTAAGCTTGCTTCCTCTTGTGCATCTGATTCTCCTTTATCATTCTCCCATAGTGAGAGTTTGAGCTAATTCAGCCCCTTCTCTTTGCCAATCTGAGTTTCCTTGCTCATCCCAGATTCTTGTACTTTTTCAAGAAGCCACCAAGCCTCGCTTTCTCTCCTCGCTGCCTTCTTGAGGGGGCATCTCATAGTCCATTCTCTCCTCTTCTGCTCTAGCCTTGGGCATCTTATTTTCTTATCTTTGATGTCATGCCACTTGCGACATCACATCAAAGAGGGGCAAAATGTAGACACCTAAAAATCCTTTAGAAAATAAAGTATTTTTATTTTCTGAAAAATTCCCGATGACATCATCATTTATTAATTAATTAATTATTTAATTAATTAATTAATTTTTATGCCATTAAATCCTTTTATCTTAATTAAAAATATTTAATTAAGGAATCCCTCCCAAAAATGTTTAAATCTTATTTAAACATTATTTCCTTATTTATTAATTATTTAATTAATAAATTGACCAAAAATCCTAAAATAAATAAAAAATTTATTTTTTACCCAAAACTTGGCCAATTTCCTTATGACCAATAACCTCTTCCAAAATCTTCTAATCCTTCTTTAATTTCGATTAAAGGCTAATCTCATCATTTCCTACCCCTAACCCCAACTCAAAATATTTAATTAAAATTAAATATTAATCCTCATGTTTATTAAAAAAGTTTTAATAAATATCTCCTCAACCCAAACCCTTGAAATAAATAAAACTTTATTTATTTTCTAAAAATCTAATTTATCCTCATCCTAAGAAGTTCTAGACTCTTCTAGAAAGTCTTCATCCTCATCCTAAGAAATTCTAGACTATTCTAGAAAGTCTTTATCCTCATCCAAAATCTAGACTCTTCTAGAAGATGTCTTTAAACCTAATCCTAATCCCCTCCTAACCATGTCACATTCCCTAAACATGGGTTAAAACTTACTAACCCAAGCCAAAGTTAACAAATATCTCTTCCTTCACCCACCCTCATTAAATGCCATCCACTTGCCTATCCTTAAGCTAATCCTAAACCATCCTAATCCATCCTCTAATCATTTGCAAAAGCCTAGGCAAGCTTAGAACCTTCCTAATCAAGTCCAAGTCGAATTTGCTCTCATCACCCTCAAAATATCTCAACCATAAAACTTTATGAAGTCCACTAGGCCATAAATGACTCTTACAAGCCCTTTTATTGCTCTTACAGGTCATTATGAGGGTCTTTATGAAGATTTTATCTCTTGAGCCTCCTTTGTTGACTCATCCTTACCCTTTCCTCCATCCTCTCACCATGTGACATGTGTCACTCCTTGATTGGCTATAAGGAAGCACAATCCATGTGCTCTCCTCTCATGCAATCTGAGCCTTCCATAAGCTTTTTCCCATCCTTGCATCTTAGCCCTCAATCCCTCAAGCCTCTTGCCTATAAATGGGATCTTTCCCCTTTGCAAAATAACACAATCCATGAAGTAAAGTTATAATGCTATTTTGAGAGCCAAATCCATACTAAATCCATCTATCCACACCAAAAATCCACAATCATCCATTGAAGCCTTTGGAAGCATATTGAGCATACATCCTATCCATTTAGATAAAGCCACTCAACAAGAGAGCTTCTCATTGAGAGAGCCCATTAATGGCTCATATTCTCAATTGAGAGCTCATCTTAGTCTATCTTGAAGTTTATGAATTTTGTTTAGTTTGTAGAAGCTTTATTTAAATTTGGTTTCTATTAGCATACTAACATTTTCTCATATACACATATAACTGATTATATGCAATATGCCCAACTATAAGGTCTTCTGGGTTAGGGCCAAATACAAACAATTACAAAATCAGTTTTGCAAGATCCAATAAGATCCACTTATAAACCCAATTTTAGCTAGTCCAGATCCACAATTGGATAAGAACACCAACAAAATCCATAATTGTACCCTCAGGTCCACCAAGCCAATTCTCTAGTTCTCAAGCCGCAACCCTAGCTCTTCAAAATTTGCATCTACACAATCCCCTTTACTCCTTCGAATGAAAAAATTCTCCTAGCTATGCTAAAGACTCCACAAAACCCTTTACTTATACCCAAGTAAGCCACAAGTTGGCCTTGTTTATTACAAACTAAATTAAATGCCTCACATTAAATATATGTTGAGTCACAAGTTAGCCACAACACAATTAAATACCAAAAGTTGGCTCATAGACAACTTATCACAAACAAAACCAAAAACAATACTGGCACTCGACACATATAGGAATACTCGACACCAACAGGTTCACTTAGCATCCACATAGAGCTATAATAACTTGACACTCACCAAGAGCTATAGTAACTCAACACCCACTAGGAGCTACAATAACTCAGCACCCACTAAGCGCTACAGTAACTTGGCATCCACTAGGAGCTATAGTAACTCAACATCTATTGGGAGCTACAGTAACTTGACACCCACTAGGAGCTATAGTAAGTCAACCTCCACTACAAGCTCAACAACAACAAAAAAATGGAAACCACTAGCACTTGGCTCTAACATTCATGATTGCAAGAAAGCCTAGGATGCTTCTGCATTAGACACCCTAGGTTCAAAAAGATGCTCTAGTAACTGGATAAGAACACCAAGAAAATCCACAACTCAACTCTTTGGTGGAAAGAATTGCAAAGAGACATAGAAGAGGAAGGTGAAATGACGATCACTAGATGGAGATTGATGGTGACTAAGTTGAAGACTAAGTTCATTCTTGTTGATTATGAACTTGAGTTATTTAAGAGATTGCAGAATTTGAAATAGAAAGATATGACCGTGAAGGATTATACTGAGGAGTTCTACAAGTTGACTATTCGATCTAGTCATAGAGAATTGTCAAAGGAAAAGGTAGCTCGGTACATTAATGGTTTGAGATTCAATATTCAGGATGAGGTTGGTATGTTGAATATTTTTTTATTTGAGGATGCTCATTAGTATGCTTTGAAGGTAGAAGATAAATTGAAGAGAAAAAGTCAAAGTAATGCTAGAGGGAAGGAGAAGTAGGATAGCTTGGCACATGCTAAATCGAGTGCTAAAGGTGAGCCAAACTTGTTGATAAAAAAAGAAGAATAGGTGGAGGTGGATTCAGAGATAATTTTTTCAAATGTGGTAAAGAACGACATAGATCTTTTGAATGTCTGATTGGTAGGAAAAATGTTGTTGTGAATGAGGTTGCAGTTTGGGATAGTTAGCCTGAGCAAGGAGAATTTATTTTGGCTCAACGAGTACTAGTTGGTGAGAGGACATTGGATTCTTGTCAAAGGACTAGTTTTTTAAGGACTTGTTGTAAGTCTAGTGGTAAAGTCTGCAAGGTGATTGTGGATGGTGGTAGCACTAATAACCTTGTTGTTGAGGAGATGGTTCAAAAATTTGGTTTGAAGATAGTAAGACATCCTTATCAAATTCTGCAATCCCTTAAACAACTCAAGTTCATAATTAGCAGGAATGAACTTAGCCTTCAACTTAGTCACCATCAATCTCCATCTAGGGATCTTTATTTCACCTTCCTCTTCTCTGTCTCTTTCCACTTCTTTCCACCAAAGAGCAGCATGCCCTTTCAACTTAATTTGTGCCAACCTCACTTTGAGTGGATCCTCAATATCCTCAAGCTCAAAGTATTCTTCCTATTCACCAATCTAATCAATTAGGTCTTCAGGAGTCAAAGTGCATGTCTTATGCTTCAGCTTCAACTGAGATCCTAGTCTACCAAACTGACCAGCCCTAGTTCCAATAGGTCTCTCTACATGATTAGTTTTGTCCTCATGAATAGATCTAGTAGTTTCAAAGTCTTCTACAACTTCCTCATAACTACCTTCAATACCCACATGCCTAGGCATACCACCTAAAGTACTTACAATTTCAACAATCATGCCACTCTTCGTCAATGCAATCTCAGATCTGAACTTTGCTCTTATCTTCTCTAAGATCCTTTCTTCCACAAAATCACTAAGATCATCAATTGTCCTAGGGTCCAATATTCTTTGAGGAATCTTCCAAAATTTTAGCAAACCCTAAGCAACAGATCCACCAATCTAGAAGACCAATCAGCCACAAGATCAACCTTCTCTGCAAGTCCTAGTGTAAACTGCCTCAGCTTCAACGATTTGTCCACACTTAGGAAAACCTTCACTCTAATACCATTTGATGTAGTACAAGGTAGGAGAGTCCCAAAATGAGATTGTCCAAACCCCCAACAAACAACCACACAGTGGAAATACAACAATAATACAAGATTTGATAGCAATTCACAACTCTTTATTCATAGATATAATTGATTACATGTAATATACTTGGTTGTAAAGCCTTCTGGGTTAGGGCCAAATACAAACAACAATTACAAAATTAGTTCTACAAGATCCAACAAGATTGACTTACAAACTCAATTCTGACTAGTCCAGATCCATAACTAGATAAAAACACTAAGAAAATCCACAGTTGTACCCTAAGGTCCACCAAGCCAATTCCTTGGTTCTCAAGCTCCATTCCTAGCTCTTCAAAAATCCATATCTACACAATCCCCTTCACTCCTTTGAATGAATGAATTATGTTAGCTATGTTAAAGACTCCACAAAACCCTTTACTTATACCCAACTAAGCCACAAGTCAACCTAGTTCATTACAAACTAAATTAAATCTTTCATATTAAATATATGTCAAGTCAAAAGTTGGCCACAACATAAATTAAATACCCATACATAAATTAAATACCAAAATTCAGCTCGTAGGTGACTCATCACGAATAGAACCAAAACTAATACTATCACTCAACACATATAGGAACACTTGGAACCAACAAGAACACTTGGCACCAACAGGTTCACTCGACATCCACTAAGAGCTACAATAACTTGACACCCACTAAGAGTTGTAGTAACTAGGCACCCACTAGGAGCTATAGTAAATTGACATCCACTAGGAGCTACAGTAACTCGACATCCAATAGGAGCTATAGTAACTTAGCACCCACTAGGAGCTATAGTAACTTAGCACCCATTAGGAGCTATAGTAACTCAACATCCAATAGGAGCTATAGTAACTTGGTATCCACTAGGAGCTATAATAACTTGACATCCACTTGGAGCTATAGTAACTCGACCTCCACTACAAACTCAACAGTAACAAAAAATTGGAAACCACTGATACTCGACTCCAACATGCAGGATTGCAAGGGAGCCTAGGATGCTCTTACATCAGAATTGGGCTTAAATACCCTTTCAAACAAAAAAAAATAACATCCACTAATTAAGCTTGAATAAACCAACAAATAAATAAAACTAATCTGTTGGAGGTTGGCTAAAACTAGGTCACTTGGTTAACATTGAGTTCCTTGGTAACCAACCTAACTTGGTTTACACTGAACTCCTTTGGTAATTGACTTGACTTAGTTTGTACAGGAATTCCTTAACTTCACTTCTTCTAAACTTTTTCTTGGCGAATACCAAAGTCTTCTAAACTCTGTTCCAATTGGTAGTGCTCGATAAGAGTATAACATTTGTGTAAAATCAATGACAATATACAATTGAATAATTATTATCAACACCGAGAACTAGAATCATCCATGTTACAGGAAACTTGTTGAAATTAAAGGCTATTCTATGGCATTATGAAGTAAATGTTGAAAGGAAATAATCCAAAGTAGACATTGAATCTATGTGCACCTATTGAAATTTGTAACTCAAATCATTGAACACACTACTCTTGCTAGAATCAAATTGGAATTTAGTCAAACCTTAGACTACAAGAAATGCATATACTTTCTAGAACATAAACAACTACTAAAATGAAATATATTATATCGTAGGAAAGGAAATAATCTAACAAGGATTAGTCTCTGAGTGGGCCCCCTTGGGTGAGCATCTAGAGAACTCAAATATAATTTATGTAATCAAAAAATCCTTTCATTAACTTTAAAATAAATAGTGTTTGGCTGCAAGTTGCATAAAGATGATTTACTAAAATCAGTAATTTATTCAAATCTTTAATTCTCTATCCATCTATCACAAAAGAGGCTACTATTATTTAAAGGAAATATTCAATTACTAACTAACTTCTCCACAAAAAAGGTAGAACATTTTTTTTGGCAAAACTATAATATTTATATTATCGCAATTTGGTTCAAAGGCTAAGGTAGAACATTATTACATCACATGAGGTAAGCCTTATGTTAGAAATGTTTAGAATAATTTGGGGGGGGGGGGGGGGGGGGATAATCAGTTACTCAAGGTCTATATGTACCACTTGAATAATTAAATATTAATCACTTCACTATTTTTCTTATCCTATTGTTGCTCAATCTTTATTGTAAAAATGTCATAAACATAACTTGCATTGCATAATGAAAACATTCATCATAGTTTGACACTAGGATTTTATGTGGGAACCCAATTTGGGAAAATCCACTAGCAACATGTCACTCTTTTTCACTCTTTCGAAGTGAGCTCTTTTAGGAGCCAATCCTATTAAAGGTTAAAAAACACATTGTTAAATATGACCTGGTTAGAGGATTTAATCACCCTATTAGGAGTGGCCTTGTAAGAGGACTTTGATCATTCCATTTAGAATGCCACCTAGTTAAATGATTCACACAGATTGTTAAGTCTTCAAATGACTATTATGTCAACCTCTATTAAAAGGATTTCAATACAAACTATTTACAATGATAGCAAAGCAAATAGTAGGTTTGATTTGTGTGATTACAACTCACTTTTGTTGGTTTAGATCTCTCTGTGATCCTTATGTTAGTTCATTGATAAGTCTTTCAGTGTCATCTCTAATCTTGATCTGCTTGGACACCTTTCAAGCAATTAGTCCACTCTTCTCATCAACACTTAAGCCTTCTACTCTAATTCACTTATCAATAACAACATCATATCTACAAGATTTCTCCTTTAGCTTCACATTCAAACACTTATGTATTTCTAATCAACCTTGCTCTATGTGCCTCTCTTCACATGCAAACTCACTGATACACACATTGGTTGGGCTTGACTAGACATGACACCAAATGATCGATTATGTATCTATTTGAATAGGCAATTCATGCTTTACTATTTTCCACATCCACCGTAGATCTTAGGGTTTATGATTAGATTCAATTCGATTCAATGTAATTGTTCATCTTCTTGATCATCCTTTGGAAACTTCTCTAGATTCTATATGTTAGGTATTCACCTAATCACTTTCTTGAATTTAATGATCCAACTCATCAATCTTATCTTCAACATGTTTTACATCTTCTAAGAAATCAACTGAGTCAGCTTGATCTTACGATTTCTTTGATTTTTTTCTCTTACTATCACTCAAAAATCTCTAAATTTTGATATTCAATTGTTGTAAAGGTTCTTACTTAGTATCAACTAACTTTAGCTCGGTCGATAATAATGCTCGGTCAACACTAGATTTTCTTGGCACTAACTATAACTCAGTTGACACTAGCATTACTCAACACTCCTTAGTATTTTGCTCTTTTGCTTGGCTTAGCTTAGCTTTCTTGGAATAAACAATTCCTTTGCTTTATCAAATTCTATCTAATCAAATGTCCATTGTAACTTTTGTTTCATAACTTCAACCTTTCCTCTAGGTGCTATAGTTATGAGTAACTTCTCAAATCCTCTTCATCAATAAACTAGATATAACATTTAGATTAGGTAGCAATATGTCTCATCCATGGATTTGACATCAAATGATAGCACAACAATTGTTCCAATTGTAAGTTTCCAACAATCTCCTTCTTTGGCATTGATGGAAACATCTCAAACATCTGAATACTAGTAGTAGCTATGTTACCATACAATCCAAAAGATTTCACTATCATGAGTGATCAATATTCTTAGTTTCATTTTGATTCTCATCCATGCAAATTTTGAAAAATCCCTCTATCATCATTCTGTATTTTCAAATTGATCTTACATGATTCTCTCCCTTTGAGGTTTATCTTACCTCCTTTCTTAGCAATCATCTCCCTTAATATGTAATCTCTCCATTAGATTTGATTTCTCTTAGTAATTTCTCCCTCTCTTTAGTAATCTCTCCCTCTTTGAAAACAATGCCAAAGACATGTAGCTCTCTCAGCTTCAAAATTCTTCATACACCCGAATCATGTAGATTTTGCATGTTTGGCTGATACTTGTCATCTATCTATGATTGATTTGTTTATGCAGACCTTAGGCATGTCCCAAAGTAGAGTTGTATTTCATCACTATGTAGAATGTCTTGAGTAGCACATGTGATGAAATGCACCTTGTATTCTTAAGTAGCCTTAGTTAGCGAATCACCCCTAGTATACCTCTAAGATATTCATGAACATCTTTGGGTAATGGTTTTGTGAATATGTCAACAATCTGTTCATATATAGGATAAAATATGGTTGATTACTAGGGTTTAAAATAATGCACATGAAAGAGACCCTAAACCCACATTTTACACATACATATAAATTATTATGATATGGGATGTAAAATAGAAGAGAATAATATTGAAATGAATAAATAAAGGTACTTACCTCCAAAAAAGAACTTGCTGAAGACCTTGTCATACAGTCTCAAAAAACTATTGATTTTTCATGCTTTTAAATCAAAACTGCGAGATCTTCAAAAACTAGAAATATTTTTTCTTTTCTAAGGGTATGTTGACCTTGACCCAAAAGTTGACCTTGACCTGCACTGCTTCGATGGGAATTCTATTCACAGATTCCAAAAGTTTACCAGAAAGGGTATCAAAATCTACACTAATATTTGTTGTTCCACACATGTAGTTGCAAGAAAAATGGTTTTCTTAGTTGGATGGGGGGGTTTTCCTTACTCAAACCCCATTTTGGAATTAACCTTGAAATATAATTGAAATAATATATGCATAAATAAGGTAAATGGAAGTCTTTACCTTGCTTATGTGGAAATACTTGTGGAGGATTTGAATCCCTAAATCCACGAGTACAAATGCTCCAAATGTATGTAGGATGTCTCAAATCAATTTCATTATATCTTCAACACCAATCTTGAATGGATCTTGAATTAGGAAGAGGCTTGAATGGAAATGGATGAATCTTTAACTAGAAGGCTCCATAAAGCTTGAATCCTTCAATGGTTACTAATGAATCTCCTTGATGAATTAAGTTCTTAAACACTTGAAGGTTTGAATGCTTGAATTCTTGATATAATATTTTCTCAAAGATTCATAGTAAGTGGATGTGCAATATAATGGTTCTTCACATATCATCATGTGTCTTAGAGAAAATGAGAGGAGAAGGCTTCCTTATATAGTGATCAAGGGAATTAACTCCCAGAGAAGATTGACATAGGAGCATTAAATCCCATTTAACCTTAACCCCTAGGAATTGACCTAAATTAAATGTAATTTAAGAGTTTACCATTTTAGAGACCAAAACAACTGACCTAGAAGTGGGAAAATAATTCTTTTCAAAACTTGAAATCTAGAAATCATGCAACCTTGAAATTTGAACCTAGGGTCAAGGATGAGGTCAACCTTGACCTTGGTTATGATCGGGGTCATCCTTGACCTAGGTCAGGGTTGAGGTTGACCTCAACCTAAAAGGTCATCCTTGACCCAAAAGTCAAGAATCTTAGGATTTCAATCCAGAATGCCAAAAAAGTGCAGAAAGAAAGTGGAAAAGGGGGCAGAACAGGGGAAAAAGAAAAATCCAAGCCAAAGACCCATTCAAGGTGCTTGACATGACCTTAAACCACTTACTTAGAGGGTTAAACAATCTTAACATGGAAGTGCTTCCATTTTAAGATGATCCATTAAGCCCCCCCTTTAGCAAGAGTATGGACTTGATGCAAACTCTTGGTAAAGTAGATCATAATGAAAATATAATCTTATTAAAATCAAAGGGACAAATAGATCCTGAAGCCCCCAGGGAATCAAGTCTTTGTCAAATATGAGATTATAATAAGAGAGACATCATAAGAAAAAAGAGAGAAGAGGGAAAGAGGAGTGGTTAACTTTCCTAGTAAGATGTGTATATCTCACTGTGAACCACAAAAGGATATGATGACCCACCAAAGAAAGAACTTTATAGTCACCCCATAAAGTTGTGTACCTTTTGGTGACTTTGTGCATGTATGTAATTTTTCTTCTAATGGCTTTTATAAAGTACCCATGGATCCATATTTTCATGTCACCATAGAATATATTTGTAAAATGTGTGTCTCTTTAGGATTTAGCAACTTATGTAGATTACCCTACGAGGATTTAGCATATTTGAAATTGGAAATGCATGTCACTTTAAGATTTATCAACTTATGTACATCACCTTTAGAGGATTTATCATATTGAAAATTGAAAATTGAAAATAAATCTCTCTTCAAGATTTAGCAACTTATGTGTCTTACCTTCTAAGATTTACCATGTTGCAAAGCAAAAGGTTAGAAAAAAAATGCATAATATGAAATAAGGGAGGTCGTATATATGCCCCCTCATTAAGATGGCAAAAATACATACTATTTTGACATGTTAAGGAAAGAAAAGAACAAGGATAAAGCTTTCTTCAACATCAAGATAATATCCATAGACAACATCGAGTCCAAGCTAAGAAGGTCATAGCTCCTATAAGGCCATGGAAGGGACAAATGCAAAGAGATATCATGCAAGAAGTGAAAAAATAACTCTTGTGAGGGATAGCACACAGTTCAACTTCCAAGGTGAGAGATTTATCAACCATGGAAACCAAATGTCAAACAACAAAATAAGTTATGATTAAGGACATCAGATCCTCAATGCAAACCATAATTTTCATGTATGATTGAATATCACATAATTGATAGATACTTCTTAACCAAGGAAAAGTGAATCCAGATAGAAAAGAAGCAGATGTCATCCTTTCCCCCAACCATAGGAACAAAGATGAAAGGGGACCTATTATATCACTTGAAACACTATACACGACAATGAGCCCCCAAAGATTAGGCTAACACTGTTTACATAATGTGGAGTTCCATAATAGGAACATAAATGTTATTTAGAGAAAATAGGATTGAAATACAACTCATTGCCACATTATATATAAATAACCTTACTATCAATGAGTTACCTAATCTTATAATGTAAAGCTTGACATTCATCAGTAGAGTGATCATGAAATCTATGATATAAACAAAAAGATCGAGTCTTCGAGTGTGGACTACATTTATTTTTGCATTTAGGTCTAGTAATCATCTTAGAACGAAGGAGCTTAAGCAAAAGAACTTGATCAAAATCCTTCATAGTTTCATCAGGTTTTGAAGTGTTACTTGAGATGTTGTTAACATTGACTTGTTGTTGAGGATTAAATCCCAATAGATAAGAATGCTCATGCCCCCATTCTATAAGGGAATTTGAATTCCTTGTTTATGCTTACCACATGCTTGACCATTGAATCCTTGTTTAACTAGGAAATGATAACCAAGACCACATTGAGAATCCATATTAGAAGGAGTCAATGGAGCTTAATTAGTTACCATGTCATCATTACTAGGTTTGAAAATTTCATTGTGGATAGAAGTAGTGACAAAGTTATTATGAAGAGCTTTAGAAGTAAAAACTCTTTTTTCAAACTCTCTTTGTGGCTTCATAAAATCAAGATAAAAAACATTAAACTCTCCAATAAAGGTAGGATTAAAATCCAAGGCTCTCAAATCATCACCAGGAAGAGCATTAGAGGAAGAAGGATTACTATTAGAAATAGGAGTAGTATGGGTTTGAATATTCATACAATGATTTGGTGCATCATTCGCATGAAGTGTATACATCATGTTGTTATGTTTAAACTTGACTTTACGGTAAAGGGTAGAAGGGATAATATGCATCTCATGCAACCAAGGTCTACCCAAAAGAAGGTTATAATTGAAAGGTCCAAGCATAACATGAATAGGTGTATTCAAGATGACCAAACCTACTTTGATAGGTAAGGTAATGATTCCCAAAGTGCTCTTATAAATATTATTAAAGCCACGTATAGGAATATTATCAGGTTCAATACTTGAAAGATTGACATTAATTTCTTTAAGCATGTCTATGGTACAAACACTAAGCCAAGATCCATTATCAATCAAGGTCCTATGAATGATACTTTTATTGATAGTAACAACCACCATAAGAACATCATATTGATTTTGAACTTCTTTACAAGGTAAATCCTCTTGAATAAATACAATGTCATGAACACTTGATATAGTATGCATGCATTGCAAGAAGTTATTGATGTTCTCTTGATTAGGAGGTGGAGTGGGAAGAGTTGATAGAGTTTTTTGCTCATAGTCGGTAGGTGAAGTTTGAAGAAGCTCCCATGAAGAAATCTGAGTAGGAGTATTTTGCAATTGGTTTATCAAATCATACTCCTTGCTAGGAAGATGAGGTGGAGGAGGAATATTGGGTTGATAAAGTGGAAATGAAATAGTGACCACCAAATTAGGGTGAAGGTTACTCCTTATACAATATGTGTGAGCTATAGAATCTTGGTCACTGTAACACTCTAAAGATTCCATAGGTTTACCTTTGATAGTAATGCAAGGACAACCTTTGATAGTCAACAAATGTTATGGATAAACCATGTTAGTTATCTCAACACTAAAAAAAAATTAATAATAAGGAAGAAAAGAAGATATCCTAGGAGAAGATGAAATAGAATTTTGATTCTCCATAAGATCATCACTAAGAGGGAGAGCATTAAGGGAATGCATATGATTCTCCACTAATGCCTTAGCACTAATAGGAATCTCAAATGGAGGTAAAACATCTATAATGTCATCTTCTCTCACTAGAATGTCTACATAAGGGGGTGGTATTTTAGAAAAATAGTTACCATCATGTATGAATATGTCATCCATTAATAAATCACCCTCTTGTATCAAAGGTTCTCCACAAGGAGGGGATAAATCAATGTCTTTATCCACTGGATCATCTACAATGGTTTCATGAGGAAGAGAGTAATCAACATCCAAATCCAAAGGTTCATCACAAATAGGAGGATTATCATCCATATTAATAAAGTACGTTGTAGGATTCTATTTTGAAGAAGGCTCATAGAATGGAAACATATTAGGAGAAGAATTAACATCGATCCTCAAATCATCTTCATAAAGATAAATATGATAGAGATATAGATTAAGGTCATCTTCATGCTCTAAGACATCTTTACAAGGCAATTCAAAAGATGAAAAATCATCATCACATGCACTAAACAAAGTCTTTCTAGGTGTAATACCATGCGATGGTAAGGTAATATGAGGATGTTGTGTAATCCCAGAAGAAGAATGTTTGGAAAACATTTGAAACAACTTATACAACATGATAAGGAATAAAGAAATGCATAAAAAATAGATCTAGATGCATTCAAATTAAATTTATAAGCATGAAACGGAAATCAAAAACCATAAACACAAAAGGGCATCTTATTCCACAAAATATAAAAAATGTAAATGTTTTTGTATTTTTAAAGAAATTTTGTAATTTTTTTGCACTTTTGAAAAATACAAGAGCATAAAATAAATCTACTTTTATATACATGTAAGATCTAACATAAAATGCAAATCCAACATAAAAAAAAAGGTGTTGTCTATCACGGGTTGACCAATATGTAAGATGAAGGTGAACACGCAAGATAATATGAAGGGAAATCTAACACCAAAAATACAATAGGGCATCTAATTCCACAAAAGAGAGGTCATAAATGTGTCAGGTTCACCAAAATGCATAATTAAGGTGAACACACAAGTTACTATGAAAGGAAACACAAAAACATAGTAGAGCATCCAATTCCACAAAAGAGAGGGGGTAAGCATGTCAAGTTTACCAAAATGTATAATGAAGGTGAACGCACAAGATAACATGAAAGGAAACACCAAAAATATAGTAGAGCATCTAATTCCACAAAAGAGAGGGGGTAAGCATGTCAGGTTCATCAAAACAAATAATGAAGGTGAACACACAAGATAATATGAAAGAAAACACCAAAAATATAGTAGAGCATCTAATTCCACAAAAGAGAGGGGGTGAGCGTGTCAGGTTCACCAAAATGTATAGGATAAAATAAGGTTGATGAATAAGGTTTAAAAAAATGCACATGAAAGAGACCCTAAACCCATAGTTTACACATACATGTAGGTTATTATGATATGGGATATAAAATTGAAAAGAGTAATATTGAAATGAAGGAATAAAGGTATTTACCTCTGAAAAAGAACCTGTTGAAAACCTTGCCAAATAGTCTAAAAAACTGTTAATTCTCATGATCTTAAACCGAAACTGTGAGATCTTCAAAACCTAGAAATTTTTTTCTTTTCAAAGGGAAGGTCAACCTTGACCCAAGATGACAAAGTTAACTTGGACCCAAAATTTGACCTTGACCTGCATTGCTCCGATGGGAATTATGTTCGTGGATTCCATAAGTTCACTAGAAAGGGTATCCAAGTCTACAGTGATATCCGATGTTCCACACCTATACCTACAAGAAAAATGGTTTGGTTTGTTGGATGGGGGGGGGTTTGCCTTAATTAGACCCTAATTTGGAATTAACTTTGAAATATAATTGAAATGATATATGCATAAACAAAGTAAATGGAACTATTCACCTTGCTTATGTGGAAGTCCTTGTGGAGGATTTGGATCCTTGAATCCGCAAGTACATATGCTCCGGATGTATGTAGGATGTCTCAAATCAATTGCATTAGATCTTCAACACCAATCTTGAATGGATCTTGGATTATGAAGAGGCTTGAATGGAAATGGATGAATCTTCAACAAGATGGCTCCATAGAGATTGAATCCTTCAATGGCTACTAATGGATCTCCTTGATGAATTGAATGCTTGAAGGCTTGAATGCTTGAATACTTGATGCTTGAAGGTTTGAATTCTTGAATTCTTGATATAATATCTCCTTAAAGCTTCATAGTAAGTGGATGCACAAGATAATGGTTCTTCACTTATCATCATATGTCTTAGAAAAAATGAGAGGAGAAAGCTTCTTTATATAGTGATCTAGGGCACAAACTCCTAGAGAAGGATGACATAGGAGGATTATATCCCATTTAACCTTAAACCTTGGGAATAGACCTAAATTAAATTAAATTTAAGAGTTTACCATTTTGGAGACCAAAATAGATGACCCAAAAGTGGGAAAACAATTCTTTTTGAAACCTGACATTTGGAAATCATGCAACCTTGAAATTTGAACCTAGGTTTAGGGATGGGGTTGACCTTGACCTAGGTTAGGGTTGAGATCTTCCTTGACCCAAAAGTCAAGAATCTCAGGATTTCAATCCAAAATGCTAGGAAAGTGTAGAAAGAAAGTGGAAAAAAGGGGTAGAACAGGGGAAAAATCCAAATCCAAGCCAAAGACCCATTCAAGGTGCTTGACATGACCCCAAACCACTTACTCAGAGGGCTAAATGCTCTTAACATGGAAGTACTTCCACTTTAAGATGATATAGTTCCTTTGTATTCACATATTCTAGCTTCACTTCTTTGTCTTGAACTAGTTCTCTCAAGTAATGATACTTGATAGGAATGTGCTTTGTCTTAGTGTGCATCACTGGATTCTTTGAAATGTTGATAGTACTTCTATTATCACAATAGATAACTACTAGATCTATAATATCTTCTTTCATACCTTTCAACAATTGCTTAATTTGCATTATGTTTGAACAATTCACTACAGCTACTACATGCTCAGCTTTAGCTATTGATTGAGAAATACGATTTTGCTTCTTGCTTGTCCATGACACCAATATTTTTCCTAGAAAGAATGCACCTTCACTACTACTAGCATTTTTTTTGTCATCAATATTTCTAGCCCAATCTGAGTCAATGAAAATCTTCAGTTCAAATCTATCACTTCTCTTGTAATATAATCCATAGTCTTCTATACCTTTCAGATATCTCAATATCATTTTCACAGCCATCATGTGATTCTCTTTAGGATTTGCTAAAAATCTAGCAACTATCCCAACAACCAAAGCAATATTTGGCCTACTACGAACAACATATTGCAATTTTCCTATCATGGATTTGTATAGGGTATAGTTCATGTCAATAGAATCATCACTCTTAGATAGCTTATCTCTTGTAGATATAGGTGTACTCACTAGCCTTGAATCTTCCATACCAAAAGTCTTTAATATTTTCTTGATGTATTTGGATTGTGAAATGAAAATACCAAACTTTGTTTGACATATTTGTAATCCAACAAAGAATTTGATCTCGCCAAACATAGACATTTCAAATTACTTTTTCATTTCATTAGCAAATTATTTACATAATGCTTCCCTTCCTCCAAATATAATATCATCAAAAAATATCTCAGATAGTAGTACTTCACTGTTCTTACCATTCTTCAAATATAAGTTGTTGTTATCATTTCTCCTTTGAAAACCAATTTTCACTAAGTAGTTATGTAGTCTCTCATACCATGCTCTCGGGGGCTTGCTTTAATCCATAAAGAGTGTATCATCTTAAAATGGAAGCACTTCCATGTTAAGAATGTTTAGCCCTCCTTAAGGGGTGTTTTGGGCCTTCATCAAGTTGTCCCTTATTTTTTGCCGCCTACCCATCTTTTTTTGCTTGTTTAGGGCTCTATTTGGGCCTCCTCGGGCACTGTTTTTCCCTTTTGGCTCATTTTCCAAGGGTCCTAAACCCTTGGGTCAAGGTTGACCTTGACCTTGACCCAAGTCCTTTTCATCAATTTTTTTTCCAGATGTGGGGAGAAGTTCAAAAGTTTGTTTTCCTGCTTCCAAGTTGGTTGTTTCAGGCTTTGGAATGGTAAATTCTTAAACTGTATTTAATCTAGGTCTATTTCTAGGGGTCAAGGCTTAATTGGAATTTAATTCTCCTATGTTGACCTATCTAGAAGTTTGTGCACTAGACTAGTATAAAAGGAAGCCTTCCTCTCATTTTCATATCCACTTTTCATGATCAAGTAATCAAGTTTTCTCCCAAGCGCATTCAAGCAAACAAATCAAGTGAGAAAGAAATCACCCATTCAAGAATTCAAGTTTTCCATTGAAGATCAAGGATTCAAGCACTCAAGCCTTTGAAGGTATTTGGTTCAAGCATTCAAGATTCATGATTCAAACCCTAGATCTATCCATCATGGTGGTGTGACCTTCCTTTGAGATCCTTTGTTCATCTTATGGATTTATTCATTCTTCCCTCAAGGTGGATTTCAAGCATACAATCATGGAGGTTTTGATTTATATTTATGGTTTTGATTTATATTATTGAGTTCAAGCTTTCATATGAATATACTTGTTTACATTTCAAATACAATTGCATATCTATCGAGTATCATAGCTTCGCTGATAGACCTACTTCTACTAATTGCTAGTATTCTCTGTTTCAATTCCATTATTAAGGTTGATTCTAAACTAGGGTTTGACCAAGGAAAACCCCTTATCCAAACAATAAAACCATTTTTATTTGATATACATGTGTGGGATAGTGAATATTAGTGCAGATTTGGATACCCTTTTCATTGAACTTTCAGGATTTGCGAATAGAATTTCCATCGAAGCAGTGCAGGTCAAGGTCAACTTTTTTGGGGTAAGATTGTACCCTGGGGTAAGATCTTACCCCTTCTTTGGGTCAAGGTCAACTTGACTCAAAAAATAAAAATATTTATGGGTTTTGTATATCTCATAGTTTTGGTCTAGAGTCGCAAAAACCAATAATTTCTGAGACTGTTTGATAGGGTTTTGAGTAGGTTCTTTTTCAAAGGTAAGCACTTTCATTTCTTCATTTCAATATTAGCATTTCCAGATTTACATTCCATCACCTTAAAATTCAATTTATGTATAAAAATATGGGTTTAGGGTCTCTTTCATGTGCATTATTCTAAACCCTATTCATCCATATTTTTATATCGTACAAAGAGCTTTGTTTAGTTTACATACCATGTTCCTTTTGTATAGATCTACAAATCCTTTAGGTTGTTCAATGTATAATTATTCCTCTAGTATATCATTTAAAAATGTAGATTTTGTTGTTGCTGAGCAATATCTAATTGAAAAGATCATTTGAGTAGAAAGACTGTTGAAGAAGATTGTGTGTTTCAATCATTGTTTTGTCACTGATGTCAAACCTGCTACATGTTGGTAAGATAATTGCTTATATGTTTCAAGCACTATCACTTATTTGATTGATGAGGAGGATTTGATCAACAAGATGTAACAAAAATACCTAGAGGAAAGGTTGAGTTATGATTATGTATTGAAGTGCAAAAATCAATTAAGACAGTGACAACATAATGAATTGATGATCTACTTGAGGTTGCAAAATGACTGGCTACGCTTCAAAAGTTTAGAAGAATAAAGTTGATAGTAGGTGCTGAGAAAAGTTAGTGCAAGGTGAACAAAAAGTCAGTTGGAGGTGAGTGAAAGCAAATTCTAGTGGATGTCAAGTAAGTGAGTAGGTGTCGAGCAATTTAGTTGAAGCTGAGTAATTTTTAGTTGATGCCAAGCACCAATAAACTCTAGTTATTGCCGAGTGATTTTACAATAGATGTCAAGTAACATAATATGTGCCGAGCATCAAAAGATTGATAATGTAGAGCTACTACATTATGACAAAGATCAAAGATTCATCAAATAAAAGCCAATAAGTTTGTTTTCTTGGAACTTGTGAATCACGAGGAAGATAAGATTGATGAGCTGGTGGTACAGAATCTTATTAAACTATTTTAAAGGTGAATTAAAACAGATTATAGGAGAAGTTTCTAGAGAAGACAAGATATGGGGTAGATACATTGTATCCCACCTAATTCATCAAAAACCCTAATTTTGGTGATGGATAATGAGCGAGAAAAGTGTTCTAGTTTCCTATACGTAGGGATGTCTGGTCATGAAGCAAAGAGGTTAGAGAGTTTTGATGTGAAGATCTAACAAGGAGAAGGAAAGGGGTTTGCTTCATCAAGTGACCCAAGTGAAGAAGTCTGTAATGACGTACTAAGCAAGAAGGCTTAAAGAGAATGAATGCTTGAAGGGTGAATAAGCTATTAGAGCTGCAAAGATTGGAAGCCAAGTAAAGTTGAGGACTAAATAATGATCTATAATCAACAAGTAAGGTTGTAAGTTGTATCAAATCAAAGATCTACTGTTACTTTCTAACAATTGTATAAGCCTAGGGCAAATCCTTTGGAGTAAGGTTGACGTAATAGTCATTGGTAAATCCTTTAACAGGGTGGCATTCTAAGTGAATGGCCTAAAGTACTCTAACAAGGCTCATTTTTAACAGGGTGATTGAAATTCCTTAATTGGGTCACATTTAATAGTGTGTATTGTAACCTTTAACATGGTATCACTTCAAAAGAGTGAAAAAGGAGTAGCATGTTATTGGTGGTTTTTCCCAAATTGGGTTTCTACGTTAAATCATTGTGTCAAGTGTGATGATGGATATGTTGTGTTTTATGCTTTACATTTTTGCAAGTTGATTTAACAGTAACATTTCAGTTTTAGTTAACACACAATGAATGCATGCATGGTAAGAATGTTTTATGGGTTTACTGAATTGCAAAAAGTTTTATTTGTACATCTGGACCTTGAACAACTGATTCACCCCCCCCCAGCTATTTTAAAAGAATTTCAATAGATTTGACATCCATTTGATATACTTTAAAATTCTTGTAAGCCTAGTATGCAAGCAGAATTCTGACTCCTTCAAGTCTAGTCACAAGAGAACAAATTTCTCCAAAATCAACTCCTTCTTGTGCATAACCCTTGCATACCAATCTTGCCTTGCTTCTTGTTACTTCACCATTTTCATTGAGCTTGTTCCTAAAAAACAACTTTGTCCCAATGATATTTTTGTCTTTAGGTCTTGGAACTAAATTCCAAGTATCGTTCTTCTCAATTTGGTTAATTTTTTCATTCATTGCTTGTATCCAATCTTCATTATCTAAAGCACCCTTTGTTGACTTGGGCTCAAACTCACAAAGTAAGCATGTATTGTCTTTGAGTCTTCTTCTTATCATTACACTTGATTCAAAATCTCCAATGATTTTTTCAAGTTTATGATGTCTTCTCACATATTTTGCTAACATAAGCAGCTTCCCCCTTGGTTCTTCTTCGGGTTCATTTGGAAGAATAATCTCAGCCTCATTTCATCTTCCTTATTCAAGTTCTAGTTTAGGTTCTAAATGCTCGGCATTCACTATTTGATGATCAACATTGCCCATCTATGACTCAACATCTTTAGTCTATTTCTTGGCACCTACTCTTTGATGTTCGACAATTTGCATTTACACTCCATCATTTCCTATCTGATGGGAACTTATAGCTTGACTTGTCTGTTCAATTTGAGTGTTGGGAGCATCATCATCCACACAGATGAATGTACTATAGTCTTTAGGTTCTTCATTACATGAAGTATCATCTCTTTCTACAAATTCATCAACTCTCACATTTTCACTTTCCACAACTTTGTTAGTGTTAAAACTTAAACACTTATAAGCTTTGCTTTTAGTGGAATAACCTAGGAATATGCCTTCATTACTTTTTGCACCAAGCATTCCATTCCTATTATCTTTCAGTTTATAACATCTACTACCAAAGATTTTTAAATATTTTTTATTGGGAGTATAGCCATACCATAGTTCAAAAGGTGTAGCATTTGTACCTTTCTTGACTTGTACTCTATTCGGGGTATAGATAATAGTACTAACTCCTCTCCAATATTTTAGTGACACATTTTTCTCCATCATTAGTGTTCTTTCATAGTCCATTATTGATATGTGTAATGTCCCTTCCATATTGTAGTTCAATTATTCCTTCAAAATATATTTGTCTCGGAATTCAGTCATAAGTGTTCTTCTTCAAATTCTTTTTTTTATAATCTTCCATGTATAACAATTATCTACACGAGTATTAATGGGTTGGAGTATTTGAGCCAATAGAGGGTCCCTTCTTATTGTTAAATTAATTAAAGTCTTTGCCCATTTTCTAGTAATGCTTCAAAATGACCTCCTTTTATTTCCATCTTCAGGCACATTGGATTAAATTTACTGGTAGGGTCAAATTTGTAAGATTTATCCCTATTTTTAAATGTATTTCTTGATACTACCTTTTTTTGTTTGTTTACTATACTATTCAACACATATGTTAAGCCAATATCAAACTCTGATGCAGATTATACGAGTTCGTGTGACCATCAAATATACTCCACCAGATTAATAATTCTTTGTTGGAATTATGTTGGATTGCTAATTGTAGATGCAAACCCTTTCCTTATATTGTTTTAATGCTAGGTCCATGCCTCTTCCATTTGTCTTGTATATTTTGTCTAAGTGCAATATATATCTCCCCTGACTTGGTCACTGAAACTTTTCTTTTTTAAATAGAAATTGGTTTTCAACCATTTAGTAGACTTGCTTCTTGAAGTATTGTTTCTTCTATTATTCTTGTTGTTCTTACCCTACAGGATGGTAAGATCATAACTCTAATCCCACCGTAATGTCCCCGATTAGGACATTGGAATATAAATCCTAATTTTGCATATATTTTCTATATCTTTCCTCTGATTTATTCATATATCCCAATCTTTGGAAATATTCCACTTTATTTCCTAATCAATTGATGATTTTCTCCTTTGTATTTGTAGTCATTTATATATTTCATTGTGTGAAGGGATGTGTCTATTCGTTTTATTAAATATTAATACTTTAATATTAAAATATTATAATTATAATGTAATATTATATTATATGATAATAACGTTATTGATATTATATTATTATTACTATTTCATTTATTATTAATAATTTGACCTTATTATTTTATTAGTACACATTAGTAATATATTATTTTATTCTTTAATAATATATTATATTATAAAATATATATTTTATAATTATATTTATTCATCATGAAATTATAATATTTTTATATATAGTCATTTACTCTAATAATTTAATATATATAATAATTCATTAGGGGACATGACAGTTTATATTTTTTAATTGAAAATTATATATATTTATTTGGTCATGAGCATGTTGGATAAATTTTAGAGGGATTGTTCGAGTATTTATTACAGATATTAAATGAGAGATCAATAACTTATATTGGATGAAAAGCAACAGATTGTGTGCCCTTGATGTATGTAGATGCTAAAACAAGCCAAAAGAAGTGACATTATAAGAAAAGCATACAAGCATATCAAATTCTTATTTCTAGAAGGGTTGTGAGGATATAACATAGGCAAGCCATTTTGAATAAGTGGACAACATATTTGTTTCTATATCTTTCGAAAAGAATTACATATGCAGTGTGAGATTTTGGAGAAGGCCACATACATCAAGACAAGATAGAAGCAACATTAAAAATAATAATAATAATAAAATAAATAAAACTGTTAACAACATCTATGGAAAAGATGAAGTGGATTTTTTCATGCAGTGTGCTCAAAATAGAGAAAAAAGAGAGGGACATATAGAGAGGAGACCACAACATCTTTATAGAAGTAATGCAACACTACATCATGTATACAAATAGTGTTTAATGAAGGATGTTGGGCAATTCATTCGCAAAGGACTATACATCAAATCAATAAGCCAAACACCATTGAAATATCGATGCATCATATATTAGTGGGGTTGTATGTGCCTTAAGGAATTAAAACATCCATCTGAACATCATCGAATAAAATTTTCCACAATGAAGAAAAGAAGTAGATTAATGGATTAAATATAGTCCAGAAAGGGACTACAAGAACTATATGGATATAATAGAGAAAACAAATAAAAATTGATTGATTTCATGGGGAATACAACACTAAGACTAGCTGATTTAGATAAATCTATCAAGGACGAATTTGCACAATGTAGACCTAAAGTTGTGATAAGGCAGTACTAATACCGTGCCTCTTACAAGGATCCCTGTCTCCTTACGACATATTTTTGTTCCTTTCATAATATAATGGTACGTATATTTGCTATCACATTAGTAGCCAATACATATAAATATAGATCATTTCTCATTTCATACGTATGGTTAGTATTTAAATTCTTCAAATCAATACACTTTCCCACAAAGTGAATGAAGGTTTTTAACATGAGTTGAAAACTCTATACATAAAAGAGAGTAGCCCTCTCAACAAACAATTACACTTGGCATCATTTAATGGCCTTAAGAACCCGAAATTGTAGGAGAGTTAAATATAATATTTTTAGAATAGATAGATTGTGTTAATTAGTAATGTAAAAATAATGAAGATACTAATAGGAAACATGTATAGGATTTAATTGTTTTCTCTTAGGAAAATATATAAGGGTTAAGTTGGATTTTCTATTTTAGTTGAGTAAAAAGGAAATGTAGAGGTATAAGTTATTGTTAAGAATTTAAAAAAATTGAAGTTTTTATTACAATACAATAAATTGTAAGGGATATATTTACTCATTTAAAATGGGTGTGGATAAATGAAAGAAGGAAAATAAAGATTTTCTAGAAGGAGCCAAATGAAGTTAATATATTACTACAATTACATTCTTTATGTGCACAATAAAAGCTATTGAAGTGATTATATAAGCAAATTGAGGAGCAAGTACAAAGGGAAGAAATGATCTCTCATTTCTTCACAAGATAAGGTAAGACCCTATTGCCACATGGTTGAGACTTAATCAATTATTCAATATAACAAAATTTATAGAATATAAATGGTAATGATAAGAAGTAGTAATAAAATGAAATTATTTCTTTAATGATTAATTATCAAAAAAAAAAAATTCAAGATATATTGTAAATGCATGTTAGGATTAGGTAGGCAAGACAGTAGAGCGGATCCCTAAGGCAATAGAGGGATGTATTCCACTCTTGGGTTTAGGCTTATCAAGCTATGAGACCCAACTACAATACCCGAGTACTCTGGTAAGGCAATCATTAAGAAGTAATGATTCTAAAATGATCCCAAGATTATGTTAAGCAGTAAGAGACTAGGTGGATAAGAGGGTAGGGTTGAGTCCTAAGGCAAGAGGGGTATATACCAACTCTTGGGTTTAGGTTTATCAAGCTATGGGACCCCACCACGATGTTTCAAGGACTGTGGTATGGTATAGCATCTAGACATGGTGAGGGATGGAAGGTATCCATTTGAAAGGTGAGGACCAAGGTCTTGTCAAGCCTTTAATGTGATTTCCTTGTCCAATTCCTGGGTGACCTAGCCTATACATACAATATAATCGACAAAACATGAATATGGACATATATGAAGAATTATTTTGATTAAATAATGCAATGATTGACAATATTATCATGAATATGGACATATATGAAGAATTATTTTGGTTAAATAATGCAATGATTGACAATATTATAAGCCCTTACAAGTAGGAATATTACACTAGAGCTATTTTTCCTAATTAAAACTACTAGCTTCTTTTGGAAGTATATTCATGTGTACTAACTTGTATTCCTTGGAACACACATATGAATGTGTATTAATGACTTTGTAATTGCAGGTTCACAATCAAATAATTGCATAACATGTGTATTGTGTGTCTTCATCGTGTATGCTTCATGTATTCATGCATTAATGTGTCTTCTTCGTGTATGCTTCGTGTCTACAAGTACGCATATATTTACTTCATACATTACGACATTAACTACATGCATACCTTATGTATTCTTTCATCCTAGTGTATAACTTGTATATTGACTTCACAAGAAAGGTTTAGTGTAAACAATCATTGCTTGAGGACAAACAATTTGAGGAAGGGTGGACTGTCATGTCCCCTAATTATGGTAATATCAGTAAATTATTATATATATTAAATTATTAGAGTAAATGACTATATATAAAAATATTATAATTTCATGATAAATAAATAAAATTCTATTTTTTTTTAATATAATATATTATTAAAGAATGCAATAATACATTACTAATGTAATACTAATGAAATGATAAGTCAAATTATTATTAATAAATGAAATAATAATAATAATATAATATCAATAACGTTATTATCATATAATATGATATTACATTGTAATTATATTATGATAATAGTATTTTAATATTAAAGTATTAATATATAATAACATGAATAGGCACATCCCTTCACACAATGAAATATATAAATGACTACAAATACAAAGGAGAAAATCATCAATTGATTAGGAAATAAAGTGGAATATATCTAGAGATTGGGAAATACAGATAAATCAAAGGAAAGATATAGAAAATATATGCAGAGTTAGGATTTATAATCTAATGTCCTAATTGGGGACATTACAATATATTTCTCCTTTCAGCTATCCCATCCGAGCAAGGGTCCTTGGTGTTGAAATCTATCTTTTGATTCCTTTGTCATTGCAGAATGTATTGAACTCATGTGAGATGAATTCACCACCTCTATTAGATCTCAAACACTTCAAACTCTTCTCTATTTCTTTTTCAACTCTGGCTAAATTCCACTTGAATAACTAAAAAGCATTAGATTTAGCTTCAAGAACCATCACAACCATCATTCTAGAATAGTCATCTAAAAATAGAATGAAATATTGATCTCCTCAATAACTTTTAACACAAATGGGTCCACATAGGTCAGTATGAACCAATTCCCAAAAATCACTAGCAGTATATGTTTTACTCTTGAAACTAGACTTTGTCATCTTTCCTAATTGACACTATTTACACATAACATTGTTAGACTTCTTTAGTTTAGGCAATCCTCTTACTTTCTTCATCTTATTGATATTCACCAAATTGCCAAAGTTTACATGACATAATCTTTTGTGCCATAACCAAATATCTTCTTACTGTGCAAACATACATGTCTCACTTGATAGGTCTAGATAGAATAAGTTACCTCTACTCTGTTCACCATTTTTAATTAGCTTACCATCACCATCATGTATCTTGACCTTTCTGTTGTGAAATTCAACTTTGTAACCTATTTTGTTCAACTGGGAAATACTCAACAAATTATAGTTAAGCTCTTCAACCCAGTAAACATTGTCACATGTTATCTTGTCAGTTAGTTGAATAGTGCTTTTACTTTTTATAACACATTGGATATTATTACCAAATTTAACACATCCACCATTGTATGGACCAATATCTTCAAATTTTTCTTTATCGCATGTCATATGATTGGAACATCCACTACCAATTATCCATCTATCACTTTTGTTTACATAAAAAATTAATGTAGTTTTCTCTTCTTCATCATAATCTTCTTTCATAGAAACATAGATAACTTCATCATCATTATTCTCAGATTCATTATCAGTCTTTTCTTCAACAATATAACAAGATTTATTACCTTTTTCATTCTTGCTTATCCTATAGTCTTTGTCATCTCTTCTTCCTTTGTACTTGCTTTCCTCCCTTTCATCCTTATCTTCTCTATGAGGACATCTAGCAATAATATGGCCAACTTTTTTGAATGAAAAAAAATTGATAGGTAATTTACCTCTTCCTCTTCTAAACCTTTTTACAATGATGGCTTCAAGTTGATCAATCTCATCATCAAAACTATCACTTTCACTCTTCACATGTTTTCTTTTCTCCTTGCTAAGAACAAGATGTGACTTGAAAGTAGATTCAATGGTAGCAAGTGTGTAGTTATAAAAATTAGACATCTCAAAAGAAATAAGTTTACCAATTACACCTTCTAAATTCAAGTTGTTGCTTGGTGTGCATCTCAATTCTTGGATTGTAGAGACTCTAATGGCATAGATAGGGAGTAGAGTCCTCAATACCTTACTTATCACCATTTCATCTTTGATTTCTCCATTTTCACCTCCAATAGCATTAACACCCTCTTTAACTCTCACATAATATTGTACTATGCTCACACCTTTCATCATCCTCATGCAATCAAATTTTCCTCTTAGGCTTTTTGATTTGACTCTTAAAACATTGTCATCACCTCCATATATGGTTTTCAATATGTCCCACATTTTCCTTATAGTATTGCAATCTTTTAGGTCATCAAACTTGACATAGCTTAGGGATGAGGCAATCTCCAATATTGCTTGGCTATGATCTAACTTCTGACATAGTTCATTAGTAGTCAGAGGAGTAGTTGTTACTTCTGCATATTCATTGTCTAGAAACTTGATAACAACATTACTGATACTAGATATGTGTAGTTTCATCAAGGTCTTCTATGTAAGAATGTTCTCCTTGTTCAGCTTGGGCACATCTCTCTTATTTGTCATGATCTTTATCTTTAAGTACCTTCAAACTTTTCTATGTAAGAATTGTGCTCTGATACCAATTGTTAGAATTTTTTAGTATAATTAAGAGGGGGGTGAATCAGTTACTCAAGGTCTATATGTACCATTAGAACAATTAAATATTAATCACTTCACTATTTTTCTTATCCCGTTGTTGCTCGATGTCTATTGCAAAGCTATCATAAACATAACTTATATTGCATAATGAAAACATTCATAAAACATTCATCACAGTTTGACACTAGGATTTTAAGTGGAAACCCAATTTGGGAAAAACCACTAGCAACATGTCACTCTTTTTCACTCTTTCGAAGTGATCTCTGTTAGGAGCCAACCTTATTAAAGATTACAAAACATATTGTTAAATGTGACCCGACAAGAGGATTTAATCACCTTATTAGGAGTGGCCTTGTAAGAGGGATTTGATCATTCCATTTAGAATGTCACCTTGTTAAAGGATTCACATAGACTGTTAAGTCTTCAAATGACTATTAGGTCAACCTTTGTTAACAGGATTTGAATATAAATTGTTTACAATGATAAGAAAGAAAATAGTAGGTCTGATCTATGTGATTAAAACTCACTTTTGATAGTTCATATATCTATTCGGTCCTTATGTTGGTTCACTAATAAGCCTTTCATTGTCATCTTTGATATTGATCTACTTGGACACCTTTCAAGAAATTAGTCTACTCTTCTCATCAACACCTAAGCCTTCTACTCTAATTCACTTATCAATAACAACATCATATCTGCAAGCTTTCTCCTTTAGCTTCGCATTCACACACGTGTGTTTTTTATCAACCTTACTCTTTATGCCTCTCTTCACATACAAACTTGCACATACACACAGTGGCTGGGCTTAACTAGACACACCACCAAATGTTTGGTTATGTATCTCTTTAAATAGGAAATTCATGCTTTATCATTTTCTACATCTACATGCACTATAGATCTTAGTGTTTACGATCAGATTCAATTTGATTCAATGTATTTTTTCATCTTCTTGATCATCCTCTATAAACTTCTCTAGAATCCATCTGTTAGGTCTTCACCTAATCATCTTCTTGAATTTAATGATATAACTCATCAATCTTATCTTTAAAACATTTTACATCTTCCAAGAAATCAACTAAGTTAGCTTGATCTTATGGTTTCTTTGAATTTATTCTCTTACCGTCATTCGACAATCTCTAAATTAAGATACTTGGTCACTACAAATATTCTTACTTAGCATCAACTAACTTTATCTTGGTTGATGCTAATGCTTGTCCAACACTATATTTGCTCGACACTAACTATAGCTCGGTTGACACTAGCATTACTCAACACTCCTTAGTATTTTACTCTTTTTCTCAGCTTAGCTTACCTTTCTTGATATAAAAAATTACTTTATTTTATCAAAGTCTATCTAATCAAATGTCCATTGTAACTTCCTTTTCATAACTTCAACCTGTCCTCTAGGTGCTATAGTTATGAGTAACTTTTCAAATCCTCTTCATCAATCAAATAGATATGACATTTAGATTAAATAGCAATATGTCTCATCCATAGATTTGACATCAATGACAAAACAACAATTGTTCCAATTATAAGTTTTCAAAAACTTATTAATTACAATTAATAGAAATCCTACTCATTCAACATAGGCCCTAAAATCTAGGTACCATTACATACTGGAACTTATCAATCTTAGAACACTCTTCATGACTCAAGTTGTTTTGATTATCAATATAATTAACTGCAAGTTGGTTTTTGTGCCAATGCCCTATGTTGCAGGACTGAGTTTCTTCATAACTACTTCAGGTGCTTCCTTTGAACTTGCTCCAATAAATTGCCTTGCATCATAAATACTAAACAAAAACCTCGAGACAAAGATCTAGCACAAATTATGCAATATATTTATTCATCAAATGATTAACTATAATCTGAAATGCAATCATAGAATAACTAGTAATATTTTATATTGCACATTATTATAAATGGTCATCCATAGTTTTTATCCAAGTCCCATCAAGTAAAAAGATATTAACATAGTCTTGGCGGGATCATGCCACTTGAGAAAAATATTATGACATAAATCTATAAAACATGGATGACCAACTTACAACTCAAAGTCCTTATAACACATATACCTAGTAACTTCTATAAAAAAATATGCGTAATATTATGTCCCATCATCACCCTTTACTTAACTAGTGATGGTCCTCCTATACTATAAAATTTTACATGTACATGGATACTAAAGTTTCCCACCATTGATCCCCATTGCTAGTACTTCTAAGGCTCCAATTGAAACCTTTGCTCTACTCTAACTTTCCCTTCCTTCTGTTCTTTGCTTCTTGATCCAATTCATTTTTTGCATAACAATCTCTTTGAAGAAAATCTCAACAACATGCTCAACATCTGATGTCTTCTTACAAAGTATGAAATGAGCCATCTTAGAAAATCTATCCACAACAACAAATATAGAATCATACCCCTTCACTGTTATAGGCAATCCAAGAATAAATTCCATACTAATGTCACTTCAAGGTTTCTCAAGAACAAAAATATTTGTGTACAAACTAATATTCTAATTTGCTCCTTTTGCAACTGGACAAACTCCACAACTCTTTACAAATTTCTGAACATCCCTATACATCTGAGGCCAATAATACTTATCTTTCAATAAACTCAATGTCTTATCAATTCCAAAATGTCTAGCCAATCCACCACTATGCTTTTTTTTGTAATCAAATTCAACCTCAGAGAACTCTAAGGAATACACAACTGAATACCCTTAAACAACATACCTTCTTAATAAAATATTCATCAAACTTATTTGGTTGTTTTGTCAAACTAGGTGCTCTGTACTCTCTCCACATCTCAAAAAAATCATGATCAATATCATACAACTCCTTCATCTTATCAAAGAATGTCTTCTACTCAATGCATCAACAACTTGGTTAGTGACTCCACTCTTATGTTTACTCAACAAATGTGAAACTTTGTAAGTACTCAACCCACTTCATATGTCTTTTATTCAACTTATGTTGACTTCCCAAGTACTATAAGGCTTTATGATTAGTATACAACACAAACTCCTTAGGAATTAAATAATGTCTCCACTTCTTCAAGGCTTGAACAATAGCATAAAACTCTTGATCATACACATAATACTTCCTTTTAGCATCATTAAACTTCTCACTAAAGAAAGCAACAGGTTTACCTTCTTGACTTAATACAACTCCTTTTTGCACTACCACTTGCATCACATTCAACTTGAAATACCTTATTGAAATTAGGCAAAGATAATATAGGTAACTCAACAACCTTTTGTTTCAAAGTCTCAAAACTATTATCAACTCCATGTGTCCACTTGAATTCCTTTTTATCTCCTCTCATTGTCTTAGTCATAGCATTACAAACAAAGCTGAAATTCCTTATAAACTTTCTATAAAAACTAGCCAAACCATGAAATAATCTTACCTCACCCACATTCTTAGGTGTAGGCCACTCCAAAATTGCTTTAACCTTCTTAGGATGCATCTTTAAACCACCAATTGAAATCACATATCCCAAATACACAATCTCCTCTTGCATAAAAGAACACTTCTTCAGATTAATCATCAACGTTTCCTCTGTCAATCTCTGCAATACTTGTCTAACATGCTCAAGATGTTCTTCCTTAGTCTTACTGAATATTATCCAAATAAAAAATCACAAACTTAATCAAGAATCTCTTCAAAACTTCATTCATTAACCTCATGAAAGTACTAGGTGCATTATTCAAACCAAAAGGCATTACCAACCATTCATACAAACCATCGTTTGTCTTGAAAGTAGTCTTCCATTCATCACCTTCTCTATTTCTAATATGATGATAGCCACTCTTCAAAATAATCTTGGTAAAATACTTTTCTCCACTCAAAAAATCCATTATGTCATCCATCTATGACATAGGAAACCTATATTTCATTGTGATCTTGTTAATAGCTCTGGAATTAGTACAAATTCTCCATTCTCCATTCTTCTTAGGTGCTAATATGATGAGTACAACACATGGAAAAGAAATTTCTCTAGTCAAACATTTCTACAACAACTCATGTACTTGTCTGTTAAACTCTTCATGTTTAGTAGGTGTCAATCTATATGGTACTTTATTCGACAAACTAGCTCTAGGAATTAGATCCATATAATGACTTATACTTCTCATTAGAGGTAAACCAACAAGTACATCTTCTACAATAATATATTTATACTTATTCAACAATTTAATAATTTCTACTGGTACTCGGTCAATACTACTAGTTTCTGCTGTCACTCCGTTACCACTAGCTTCTATCACTCAGTCACTACTGACTGGCACTTGGTCAACACTAAATTCTAACACTTAGTTGATACTGGCACAACTTGGTCTTCTAGGGATTATGGAAAAAATATTTGATTCTTCTTCATTTCCCTTTCAAATTTCTTTTGATTAACCATGGAAATTTTCATAGTAGTATAATTAACCTCATCCAGGCTTTCAATCAAAGGCAACAATATTTTCTTTTTCCCATTTATCCAAAGAGTACATTGATTCAATCTTCCATCATGTATAACATATCTATCATATTGCCAAGTTCTACCCAACAGAATATGACAACAATCCATAGGCAGAATACCACACAGAACTTCATCAAAATAACGTCCAATCTTGAACTTAACAATGCATTGTTCACTTACCAATATCTTGTGCTCATATTTGATCCATGAAACATGATAAGGTTTAGGATGCTCCAACCTTTGCAACTGCAACTTTGTAACTAATTCTTCTAATGCGAAATTTGTAGAACTTCCATTGTTAATGATCACCTTGCAACATTTTCCAGCCATCTTACATCTAGTCTTGAAAAGACTTCTCCTTAGGATAGGTTCCTCATCACTTTCCTTATTACATAAGGTTCTTTTCACCATCAGATTTTCTCTAGCCTCAGGTCCACTTGGTGAAATCTTAGTGCCTCCTTGAATCACAACATTTCTATTACCTTTCTATTAGTTTGGGAATTTTCAAAGTTGCCATTTCTTTTGATATATATTTTTATGATTCACTCTTAAATTGTTTATTTTTGAACCATTGGCTCTGCCTCTTGTCAATCTTTTTGAGATGCAATAAATAATTTTCATTATCTCATTTATAAAGCTTATCCTAAGAGTGTTTTCCTCCATTTCTTTGCCTATTATTGACCAAGTTTGACCCATGAAATCTCAGCACCAAGTATATAATTATTATTAAATCAAAAGGTTTGTGGTTCCTTTAAGTAATATTGAACCAATTTGTACCACTCTTGAATGGTACAAAGCATTCTTGAACCTCTTGTACCCCTTGTATCTAGTTCAATAGTTCAGAGATTCCTTCAAATTAACCAGTTTGTGATTCTCTAACATGACACTTGTTGGTGGACCCTAGTTGAATGTGATGCAAAATTCAAGGAGAAGTTGACTACAGCTGGACACCATTCGAAAACTAACACACTCATGTGCAATTTAATCATTTACGCAAGGTGATAGATGGTCAATATTTTGAGATTAGGACATCATTAATAATCACACTGAGATATGGATTTAGCACATGTGAAAGAAGAATATCATTTGGGTTTCTTGCTTGGTAATTAATGCTAAAAGTTGCAATAATCCCATCTCCCCTTTTCACAGCATGTAAAGATTTATTGTGTCCATCTTATAATTAATGTCTTGTCCTTGTTTCAAAGTTTATATGAAGCGAATCATTTCCTACAAAAAGATGCATAAGTTTCATTTGATAATTTAAATGCTAGCTGTAGGAGTCAAGAACCAAAATCAACTTCCATAGTTGCCATAGTTTTTGTTCACTAGGTAACTTTGATACCTTCCATTATTGCACTTTGTCTTTTGATAAACAAGGTAGTGACTGCTTCTTTTATTTTTCCAAAAAGTGGGTTTCTAAGTCACGAAGTCCACTTTACATATATTTGGGAATACTCACAGCTTGTATAGTAGGTCACCTGTCATATCAAATACCAACCTCTTAGGGGTTAATTTAGAAAGAATAACAAAGAGGCTATGCGAGAGGCTTTCAAAACCCTTTTCTACCAAAGTCTTGGACTACAATTTCCTTATGGCCTCTACTTTCCCACCTGCCTATCCTTGTCCAAAATTGATCCAAGAATGTATCCAGATGTATGAAATGCCGAGTAATAATATTCTGAAAAGAGATGGGAGTGTGTTGTTAAGTGTTACTAGAGAATCTGTATCCAATTTGTTTCGTCTTGAAGAACAAGAGTTTGTAGATATGACCCCTACATCATCCTTGGTAAACTTTTCAATAACTCCAAATGTCTATAGGAATGCCATTGCAAGAAGCTAGGCTGTGCCATTTTACAAAAGTGGTTCTAGGTTGCCTAAAACCCTAATGAAAGACCATATATCTCTCCATGTTCATGATATAATAGTCTTGCTACACATGATATGTGATTCCTTGAACGTGAGTATTTTTGAAGACTGGATGTATTTCTATATTCAGATAGTATTGGAAGGTTCATTGTTTTTGGATCAAGCCAAGTTAATTACTTGATCTTTGAAAATCAGCTCAAGGGGACTCTAATCTTGAAGAAATATTTCTATATCTCCTCATATTTGATGTACATGTTAGTTGGTGCCAAAGATTTGTAACACTTACCTCATGAACCTTGGATTGAAGGTGTCACTGTATACAATTATTGCCCTGTGTTGCACAAAGACAAGGCCATGAAATTTTTTAGAAGAGTCCATGATGTCTTCTCTAGGAAGCTGTATTTTGAAATTAAGGGTTCTCTTCATCATAGATTTTCTCATGAATCTCAAAAACTTGTTCAAACCTATGGGAGATATACATTCAATATCCTAAGTTTACTTACCTAAGGATAGGAGGCTTTGATGATGAACTAATGCGACTCCCCGTATATTCTTTTGACTATTTTATCTTAGTAGAGGTGTCTCAACCACTAGTTGCTATCATAAACAAGTTTTCCATTGAGAAGGCATCATGCATTATTCTCCTACTTAAATTAGGCAAACTAACCTGTAAAAGTATGGATGCCATATGTATAGGCTTAGACTTAGTTAATTTTTGTTTTGTCTTCTATCATGCTAGGTGTGATTTTGATAATAAGGGGATATTTCATAGCTTGTTCCCAACCAATGTCAATTTTGTGCCTATGCATAATGTTGAGGATTTTTGGGAAGATTATACCAGTGAGCTAGAAGTATGGGAAAGAAAGTCCTCCAGATTTACCATTTCTCAAATTAAATTGTATCAGTTGAATATAGATGGGGATACTTCAAGTGTTGAAGAAGATAAATTAGATCTCATTGACACTCAAGTAGCGGAGTTTGTAGTTTCCAAACAAGTTGTCATAAATTGGGATTTCAAAGAAGAGGATAACATCCTTGAAAGGAAAAAGGCTATTTTTGAAAGAACAAATTCTTGGTTAAAAACAAGAAAGAATAAGCATGTTCTAAAATGTTCTAATGCTAACCTTAAATTTGCAGGTAGAAGATCTTTAGAGCTAGCAGTGTGAAGGGTACTAACATTTCCTCAGTATGTAGAACCTATTCCAAAAAAAAAGCTAAAATGTCAACACCAATAGGGTTTGATGAGGCTATCCCTTTCGATAGTTAACATAACAAAGAATAGGGTGGTGAGCTTATTGATAGTTGTCAACAAGTTTAGATGATAGTGGGCACATCTCCTTAGAGGGTTGAAGTCATGAGTACCCCAACCAAGAATAGTGAACCTTAGAAAGTTTTTGCTTCCACTCTGAATTGGTTAGTTTTTTTGATGAATAAAACATGAAGCCTGGTACCTGTTTATTTTCTAGTAGATGATATTGTGATAATAAAAAAACTACCAAAACTCTAAAGCCTAAGAGGACTAAGAGCACAACTAGGATAGTGTTTGATAATGCAATAGGTAAAAGCACTATTCAGGTAACCACGTATAATCACAAGGGAGCTACTAATGAACTTGAATTGAGTAACTTTGAAGTTACCCACAGAGACTTGGGAGTGGTCAATCATGAAAATAAAGAACATCAAGTGGAAGCATCAACTAAACAGATTGTTTTATAGTCTCAAAAGGATGGAATTGAGAAGAAAAAGATGAAGGCAGAGATAGGTGCGATGGCCAAGTATATAAGTTCATTAAAGGGATAGAGTTCAACATCTAACGATCAGTCATGATGCACATTTGATTTGAGTGCACTTGAAAACCAACAATTGATGGATGATCTGAAAAAGGAAAAGGCTATGACCACCATTTTCTATAATTGGATTGATCAAGTGGTAAGTTTGGTGGCTAAGCTCATGATATATTTACACAAAATATTCACTTTGGTTGGAGCTGTGCTTAATGAATCTTTCCTTCAAGTGACAATCTAGAAAGAATAAGTTGAACGATTGTCAGCCATGGTCATTCAATTGGTGGAAGTAGAAGATTATGGTTCAAACAAGTTCCTAGAAGAGAACTAATTACAACATGTTGATGCTAGGTTGATACATGTGTTGCAGAAAAACATAGCTTGGAGAGTGTCAAATTATGGTTCAACCATCTCTCACATGCAATCATTTGAGAAAGAGTCAAAAGTTTGCTATAGAGAGCATGAACAAGGAGTTTCAAACAATCAATTGAGCTCATTCCACCTCGTTCAAGGAAGGAGGCCCTAATATTGAGACATTGATTAAGCAATATGAATGACACTTGAACATGATTAAAAATAGTGTAGGGCTCACCACCTCTGATCTTACTAAGGTAGTCAAATTCAAAGCAATGATAGACATGTGTAATATTCAACTTCTTGAATACCTTGACATTGTCAATAAGATGAAATATGATAAAGACACATGGAAGAACTGACTTCAGAGCATAAAGAGTCTAAATACGACTGTCATGTCCAAGTTCATGAGTGCATTTAGGGGATGGAAGTAGGCATGCAGACCAATTAATGTATAGGATGACAAGGATGAAGAAGAGTCACTTAAGCAACATGAGCGTGATTAGCTATAAAAGTTTATTGGTTTAAGTTTTTGAGATAAACTTTAGTAGTTGTTTTTTGGGTTTGTGTACCCATGATTTTGTTATTCAAACTACTTCCTTAAAACTGTTTGGGAATTGAGCTTCAATGGAGATTCTCGAACATAGCTCTATTTATGCATGAAACTTAGTACTCGTAAGGGTTGGCAGTTTTTGATTGATATCAAAACTGAAGACTTCAATTATTTTGAATGTTCTACAAGTATTTTGAATCTTTAGTAGTATACAAAAATGGAATGATTTTCAAATGAATGAAGGTCTCATGAAATTTTCAAAGACTATGTGCTTTGAGTTATTCTTGGTTGGTTTATTGTTAAATCAATTTTGATTCATGGAGCTTTTCTCTATTGTTAGATCCAAATGCAATGCAAATTCTAAATACCTATTAGATTTGTTATTGTTCTTCTTGAATATACATGTTAATCAGAAAACTGTGCATTTCCATTGTTATATACTTGGTTTGTAGTGTTGCATTCATATTTATTTGATTTGTCCCCCTATCTAAGAATAGTCGAGATGCCTTATTACTTTCTAGTTAAAAGTAATTTAAATTTAAAAGTGTTTTTGTTGAAAATTTGATAGGGGAGTTGAACATTAGTAAAATTTAGAGAAGAATTGAAGAAGTAATAATTCTTCAATTGTTGGAAAGTTGCGTTTGTCTTGAGAGGTTGGGTTAAAAGAGTTTTAATTGTTTATTTTATTAAAAAGAAAAATCCATTTACCAACACTTGCCCACTTTTAGAGGATCTAAACTCAAAAGATCTATGCCCTTCTTTACCACATCTGAAACAATTACCACAAAAACCACCTCTAGAATAAGAATTACCTCTTCCTCAGTAAGAAATAGTACCTCCTTAGTAGGAATCACCACCTTTCCACTTGGTTTTTCCTTTATCATCATTCTCCCATTCAGATTTGTAGTTATCTTGCATAGAACTACCAGATCTACCACCTTCTCCATAAGATTTACCACTACCTCTTTGTCTTCGTTCATGCTTCTTTGTCAAGATCTCCTCAGCTTTCAAGGCATATTGATATGCTCCTTCCACACTTTCCAATTTCAAAAAACTTATCTCATCTTGAATTCTGGATCTCAATCCATCTATGTATCTTGCAATTTTCTCAACATCATCATCCACATGTCCAGATTTGATGTCCAATCTATAGAATTCCTCAATATACTCCTTCACAATCATGTCTCTTTGTCTCAAATTGTGCATCTTTCTCAACAAGCTAACTTGGTAATCAACAAGAAGGAACTTGTTCTTTACCTTGTTCACCACCTTTAGCCAAGTCTTGGTCTTCTCCTTTCCTCTACTTTGTCTATCGGTTTGTAAATTCTCCCACCATAGTGAGGCATGCGCTTTCAACCTTATAACTGCAAGTTTCACCTTCCTATTATCAAGAGTGTTTTCATACTCAAATAAATTCACCACTTTAGAGATTCAATCCAACACAACATTGGTATCCAATTTTCCATCATAAGGAACAACTTGTACATTAGGCCTTTAATTTTCTCGAGATAATACTCTCAAAAACCTTGCCTTATCTTGATCTTCTCCAGGTTCTAGATTATAGAGTTTGATACTGCTACTTCATCATCTCACATCATCAAGATGTGCTCCTCTTCTCTAGGTTATCTGTACAAAATCTAATCTACTTGCAATTTGTCTAATGTATCCAATATGACATTGTCAGCATTTCCTCTACCTTGAACCATCTTTACAATTAGGTTCCTACAAGATCATAACCCTCTGCAAGTTGTAGGTCAAATCCATAGATCTGTAACCCTACAACCAAATTTACTTAGGGTTCTACACGATCCAATCTCCACATGGAAAAACCTCGAGCTCTAATATCACCTGACACAAGGAGGGATGAGATAAACAGGGCCAAAGGCTCACCCAGGTATTCCAAACTTCTTGCAAGAGTAAAAACAACGAAAAATAATGTAATAACATCAAAGACAGGAGATAGAGGAACAAATGCTTTCATAGATTCATCAAATCATCAAATACATGCCTAGCTATGAGGCCTTCTAGGTTATGACCAACATTACAATACAAATTTGATCCATAATGATAAACTTCACATTCCCTTGCTCCTGCTCTTCCTACACTACTTCCTCTAATTCTTCCTCTTAACTTATGGTCTTAAAAATCTACCAAAGACACCTTTAAATACATGCATGGCCACAAGTCAGCCTGTTGCAAATACAAAAAAATAACCCTTATATTAAATGCTAATACAAGCCACAAGTCATCTCTCAACAAAAAACCATCACAAAATTAAGTGCAAAGGTCGACTCCAACAAGAAACTACACACAGACAACTTGACACATGAAGGACCAAACAAATGCTGCAACTCGGTGAACTCAAAAACACTCAGCAACCAAAGGAACTCACTAATGACTATGAGCTCAGAAAAAAAATAGAACTCAGTAATGTAAGACATTAAAACTTAGCAACAACTAAGAAACTTGGGAAACATGCAGGATAACAAAGCAACCTAGTATGCTTTTGCATCAAGTAGCTTAAAACATCATCCTATATCATCTAATAAACAAAGATAATAGAGGATGAGCACAAACAAAAAAACCACATAGACACCACATTGAAGATGTTAGACTTTAGAGATGACAAAACATAGACAACAAATAAACATGTGAACATAAAAATGACATAGTCTAGTGAGGTCAAAGATGACAAATCACAGGCATAGACGCCAATCTGTGTAGATGAAAAAAAAATAGAAGCCAATTTGTGAAGATGACAAAATGAAAATGAAAATCTACTGAATTGTATTCAAATTATCAAGGCAGACATAGCATAGATGACATTCTTTGAGTAGAGATGACAAAATAGCATCCTAAAGTAAAAATGCATAAAGTAAAAGCTAAAAGTAGGATGGAGCCAAGGCACAATTTAATATTAACAACCTCCACAACAGGGGTACCAGATACACATGAATCAAGGAAATAATCACTTGAGGACATCAATAAGAACAAAGAGAGCCAACATACCTAACATGTACATCATACTACTCTAATCCAAGAAAATCAACATTCTCAAAGAAACATGTACTTAAACAACATTGCAATGCAGGAAAAACACAAGAAAATAAATAACCAAAATATAACAATTGTACTCATTCTCTCCAAAACATAATGACGTCATGAGACCTCGAGGATCCTAGCCATACCCCCAAGCATGAAATCTCAATATGCCAACAAGATTGTTGGTGTTACCTTATGAGTTCCAACTTACCAATAATCAAATAAATACTATCAATGAAACATGACACATCCAACATGCTAATCTATTAAGCACATTGCTAATCCATAGCATTGTAAGGAACGTCAACTAAGAAATAATATCTAGCATTATGATAAAGGAAATCAATAAGTAAAAATGATAAAAACTCAAGGGTGAGTTGCATTACGCAATACAATACATATAAGTGCAAATAATATTGAAACATGGAGAATACTCAACATGAGAACCAACATCCAAAGTGCATACCAAGTAAACTCATAGCACAACAAGGTCACTACTCAATACTAATGAATATTGGGTGAAAATAATCAAGAGTGAGAGTTTCATTTCATGGCACATGATGGCCGATGTGGTTTTGAGGAATCCTTTTCTCATCAAGGAAACTCTACTAAGCTATATTGACATCTGTAGATAGAAACACAAGGACTCGTCATACCGCCATCCTCAAATGACAAGAAGGTAGCCTCATTACATATTTTTAGAAAGTATTAATCTCATTTCTAAAATAAAAATGAGGCATAATCCAAAATAAAACAACAAGACATAAATCAAGAAAGACTCAAAAGTCACCAAAAATCATAACATACATGATAAATCAATTGGTGTTAATACCAAGAGCATAGGCCACTTGGACCTCAACGTAGGAGCATAGCACAAATAAAGTGGTCTCAACACCCTACATCCGCACATCACATGGAAGATAATCTTCAAACATGAAGTGTACCCATAGAAGAAAAAAACAAAAAGTAACAACTGAGAGATCATAGGAGGTTCAACAAGATTCTCAAAGAAACCATACAAGAAGACACTCAAATAGTTTCAAATTGAGAGTATGGATCTCTTAAGATCCCATAAAGTAGAAGTAACTTAAATAATTCCAAGGATGTAATTTCAACCCACACATCTAAAAATCCAAGCAAAACAATAGCATCCATAAAATAGTCAAGAATTAAAGGAAGTAACATAAACAACAATAAAGTTGTATTGGTTTCTTCACCAAGAGCACAGATCCCATGATTGTACAACATAAAAAAATGAGGTTCAAATATCCTTAAATGATCCCATACAACATGCACATCCCAAAATCCAACAAGGAGCTCAAGATCGTAAAAAACATCATTTTTCGGTAAAATCTCGCAAGGGTTCAAAAATCAACATTTTAACATGAAAGGGAATTTTCAACTTAAGATATAAACTACTTTGAATGTCCTATTACCATTCTAACTTGGTTGACATACTCTTTGAATAAAATACTATCAACCTCAAAATCTAAATCATACAAAAATTGGCAAATGACAAGCCTAGTAGGGCACACAAAATGATGCGATAAGAAAAGGGTAAAAAAATCAAACTTGAAATTTTGCTACAAAAAATAAAACCCATTGGTATAAATTTACCCAACAACACACTTATCAAATAAAATTTCACTTTCAATCACTTCATAGAATTCCAGTAGCATAACGGTATTTAAAAATCACATTTTAAAACATGAAATTTATAAAAACTCAACCAGGCATAGAAAGAGATCAAATAAGTGGGGAAAAAATATAAATACACCCCACATAATGATTGAAATAAACTAAATACAATCAAACAAAGAAATGAGACAAGAATGAATAGCCCTACCTCTCAAATGGAGAAAAACATGAAATGAAGAGAAATAAATGAAATCACTACGAAATCAATTGACACATTCAACAAAGGGTAGCAATCTCAGCACAAATCCAACGAGATTCTCTGCATAAGAATCCAACAACTGGATCAGACCCAACAAACAAAGCTCCAAATTCTAAACAAGAGGGTTTGAGATATTTTTGCTCTTCAAATTTAAAAAGTGAGATAAATGAATTCTAAGTTCTCATTAAAAGTCACTTTGCCCCCCAAAACCAAAAAGATAAAATAAAACCACTTGAGGAAATTAAATTAAAACTCCAAAATTTAACACAAACTCAACCTAGGTTAATTTAATCAATTCCAAATAAATAGAATAACTCTACGGGAAAATTGTCAAGAAATACAAAATAACTACAAAATTATTAAATTCAAAAATATTAATTAAAATCCTCTTCCATGACAATTGTGAGAACTCTAATGCACAATGAATCAAGATTTACCAACTATGTACTTGAGGGATAATATGATAATTAATTACAGATACATCATCCCTATAGAAATGATATTGGCTTAGTATGAAATATTAGAACTATTATCAACTGCGTCCACTATTGGGAATATAGGTACACACTCAATTCCTAAATCTTAGGATGTATGTCCTTGGACCTATTCAGTAAACATGTAAACCTCAAGATCAGACACTCTTAATAAATAATATCCAAAGCACATATAACATAGATAATCATAATGAAGGAGAATGAGACATCGTGTAGATCTCTCAAGCAAGTGACTATGACTTTGTCTCACTTTGTACTAGCACCCACAGGAAATCCATGCATAGCATAGGTGTAGAACATCTTAACAACATATAATCACCTTAATATTTCATTTAAATTTAAGGTATTTAAATAAATTATTTCCAACGCTATGGGCATATGTCAATTTAAATTTCTATAAAATTTCCTTTAGCATATAAGGCAAAATGTCTAGGAATTATTGACAATCATCCTAATAATTTAACCCAATCTTATTGAATATGAAACATCTCATATTTTATCATTAGGAATCATCATGAGGATATTCTCTAACTAGTAGATAACCACATAATTAAACATCATACTATTTCACTTTATGAAACATATGTTTTTAGCTACATCAATAAATATTTAATCATCAGACATACTTATTCCATTGTGTTTACAATCCAGGGTTTGAGGATCTATTACCTCATGGTAAGCACTCTATTGGAGAGGCACTACATCCTAATCCCCTAAAACTTGACTTACTCGTAGAATTCACAAAGGATAACGTGGAAACATACCACACATTAGTCCAAAATATCTCTTTACCAAAGCAAAGAAATTATAATATTCCTTGGAGATAAGCATTGATAGAAGATGATCCTTATGAATATGGTTTAGCATAATAAATTATAATTTTCCAACATTGATTCAAATTCTTACCAACCATTGATATTTCAATCTCAATTTCCATAGTAGCATCGATGTAACTTTTCCATTTTTTTTAGTAGTCAAAATCCATGCACATCAATCTTAATAATAATATACATCAAGTAATAATGAAGAAGTTTTCTATTAAGGTCACAAAATTGTTTTCCTCTACAATATTAACATTAATATATATTTTTTCAAGCTCAAAATAGAAGAATAGAAAGAGTTTTCTACTCCATTCCTATCTAGATTTCATACATGATTTAAAACAATCAACCAAATAAATTATTTTCCAACTTTTTAACATTTAGAAATTATACCAAAATCATACAGTAACGCTTGGATTACCACCATTCTATCATCTCTATAAGAAAATAAATATCTCAATTACTCATTTTCAAGAACTTTAATCATTTCAATGAGAACTCTTTAATAACCAATCTCAATTTCATCTATTTCCCAAGTGCATAATATGGTTAGCATCAAAACACATAAAACATGATGATATTATAACATAACCACATGAAGATCCACCTCTACCATGAACATGCAAAAATGAATGTATATGCATTAACAAAAACATAATGCTCAAGAGCATACATACATCAATGCTTGGGTCAAAACATGATGATCTCATTTGAATCAGTAATCCATATCTCACATCACATATCTTAGTGGCTTGATGGAGATAGGTCCCACACCGTACGATGGAGCCTCCCATAATAGATCAAATGATGTTTAGAGTAAGGTGTTGATCCTCCAAGGGAGAGTCACCACTCTAAGTTAGGCAGTGGGTCATAGCTACATAACAAGCTCATTTACCTCCATACTATGGGGGTTCTCTATGTCTGCTTCCTCATATACACTCACCAAGTGCAACTCCTCTTCCCTTGGAGAGAAATCACATTACGACACAAGAATGACTCTAAAAAACAATAAGGAAAAAATAGCTTAGCCACCAAAGTTTATCAATAGGAGAGTAGATCATCAATTTCAACAGTAACATAAGAAAGTCCATGGAATTTGCAACAATCAATCCAACATAAAATAAGAGCTATGTGCAATAAAATCTCACAATTTGTGACTAAACCACACAAATAACATAAATAAATTTTTGCTATGCTCAAGAAAAGACAAAACAACATAAATTTCATATTACATTACTATGTGACTACATCTAGCTAGCCAACAAGGAAGAAGGGAACAATCGTCTGCCTATCATCATAGTCCTTCATGTATCATAAAATAAGAACATTGATCACATGGCATAGGGTATGGTTACACCCCACATGAGGTAGTACATAACACCCTTTTCACACACCTAGCATGACCCTACAACAAGTGAAAAGGACACATTGGTTGTATGTCATATGGTAATGTACCTTGTAGAGAAAGCACACACAGGTCACATCCCACATTGCGATACCTCTCAATGGGTGATCATTGTAGCCATAGGTATACAAAGCTAGGGTACTCCCATATGCCTATTGGTCCTCAAAAAATGAGCAACCATAGGTCCCCTCTATAAGTATGCAAGTGCCTACTTATCACTCTGCATCAAGTAGGAATACAATACATATACATAATGCGTGCCTTCACATATCTAGGTACGTGGCATCATTCCCTCAAGCTCAACTCACTACCATCAGCATCACGGAATCATCACTAACACTATGTAAGAACACCAATAAATGTGGCATCATATCTAATGCATCATGTTAGAGCATGAGCGATACCAGATACATCACAACATGGGCAAAATATCCATCCTCAAGCTCAATCACAAGAGTATATACAAATGCATGAAGCAATAGTGATAATTTATCTATCTGTAGAATCTCAAGTCAAATGTGGGTACTATGCTCAAGAACCATGGAGATTAAAACATACAAATATGAATCACATATTTGGGTCCATCACAAGGGGAAATACTTGATTTCCTTTTCTTCAAGAAGTGGAAGCTCAAGTCACTTTGTGTCGCCATTACACATACACTACATAACTACCCATGGAAAGGATGCTGCTACCACCCTCCCACATACTAGATTTTCAACAACATATGGGTTGACTCTTAGTAGGGTCAACATATGCAACATAATGACAATATGGTTCTGCCATACCCAAATGCAACATAACCTCCATAGCTAGGTATATATATGCTCACCACCTCATGGACACATAAAGCAAGTATTGGTTGTACACAACATACAATAATGCACTAGTAATGGATGTTCACATTCATAAGGAGTACTTTTCCAACAACAAACCCCATTGTAATATAAATCCCTTTGTTTCTCAACAAGAAATATAAGCATCATATAACAAAATAAAGTACTCCCTAGCATCCATAAATTTTTTATTACCAAGTTACATTACCCAAAATTCATAGTTTCTCATTTCATTTCTAATCAAGGAAAACAAAGTAACTTTATCAATTGAGGAATTCCAACTTTGCACTCACAAGAAAATGAAGTATACATCTCAATTTTCATATAAACTATTTATGCAATGAATCAAAATTTATGATACTTATGACATTCTCATCACTAAGCATCATCCTTATTAATGACATCTCAAACAATAGGAAGGAGAAGGAGAGCTAGTTTAATTTGTGTACCTATTGAAAACATAGTCCATTCATAACATTAGACATGCACTGGTCACATTAAACAATTATCATGAGCAATATATATTCAATTTCTACATCTTGTGTTCATTAAGAAATATGAATTATAAGAAATCTAAGGCTACGTGATATCAATTAGCATTTACATGCAACACGAAGGTATATCACATGAAGTAAGAAACTATGAAATGACATTAATTATCATATTTAATCCAAAAAAATGCATAAACTAGGCATATAAAGAATATTCTAAAAACATCATAACTTCCCACAAGAATAGAAAAGCATAATAAGTCTATTTGTCACCAAGATCACTAGGAAATAAACACACCCAACCTTAGGGGAGTCTCAACAATGGTCTGCACTTTAACTAAGGGGATAAAGGGAAAGATCTAAGATACCATCTCTCCCATGAACTAGAAGCAAGAGTGGGTAGTCTCAACCATCTACTACTAATATAATGCATATAATAAAGGAAATATAATAATCGTAAGGTATCACAACTGCACTTCACTCACACCAAACATAGCCTTTATCATGTGGGAAACATAAACACATAGGTCCCAAATGTCATGCCTACCCAGGAATCCTTGGATAAACATGTACTATTTTTTTTTTAATAATTCAAATAGAAGTTACCTACTACAATGGAGAGTAATCAAGTGCAATGAATAAGAATCAACACAAGATAATAATCTCAAGGAACATAGCATAACAACATGTTAAAAATGCAAGCAGAAGTCTTTCTAACAATTCAAAGAATTCCCAAGCCACTAAACAAGTACACAAAATGAAGAATACACACATCCCCAAGAATAATACCAACATATATATAAACATCTACAATTCACAAGAGGGAGATATTGTACTTTCCATCCTAAGAAAGATGTTCTTTTTAATCCCAACATAAATATTCCTATTATGGTTAAACATATAAGTTCATTTCCAACTATCCATAGCATACTCAAAACAAATAGAAAGAACCCTCAAAATATCTTTAAAAAGAAACGAAATCCAAGTACAACTCCAAGGGAAACCACACTAAACATCAAAGTTGAAACCTGAAAAATCCTAAAATTTGACTAAGCCTAAAATCCTAAAATCTAGAATCTTTATCTTAACTCCTAGAGGGCAAGAACCCCTCTCAAATGAATCATCACATATATAAATTATATCTTATAATAAAAATTATACTTAAACAATATATTTTATACATAACAAGGTTCTAAAATAGGCCTTGGAGATAACCTGAACATCGAAGGACCAACTCAAGTAACTTAAAACTTCATCCATCTTCTAATAAATAGAGATGAAAAAGGATGAGCGCAGATGACAAAAATACATAGACACCAAATTGTAGACACCAAACTTTAGATATGACAAATAAACTGGTGAACATAAAAATGACACAGTCCAATTGAAGATGACAAATTACAAGCATAGATGTCAATCTGCATAGATTACAAAATGCATATGAAAATCTACATAGACGATAAAGTGCAAACAAAAATATTCTGAAATGTGTTCAAATTTATAGGCTAGAGGCAACACAGATGACATTCTTTGAGTGGAGATGACCAAAAAACAACCTAATGTAAAAATGCATAAAATAAAAGCTAAAACTGAGATAGAACTAAGGCACAAGTAAATATTAATAACTTCCACACTAGGTTGTACTAGATGCACACAAATCGAGGTAATAATCACTTGAGGACATCAATAAGAATAAAGAGAGTCAACATACCTACCATGTACATCATACTACTATAATCCAAGAAAACCAACATTCTTAAATAAACATGTACTTAAGCAACATTGCAATGAAGGAAACTCACAAGCAAAGAAACAACCAAGATATAATAACCACACTTATTTCCTCCCAACCATAATGGCATCATAAGGCCTCAAGGATCCTAGCCGTACCCTCGAGCATGAAATCTCAATATGCCAACAAAATTGTTGGTGTTACCTTATGAGTTCCAACTTTCCAATAATCAAATAAATACTATCAATGAAACATAAAATATCCAACACACTAATCTATCAATCACATTGGTAAGGAACATGAACTAAGGAATAATATCTAGCATTATGATAAAGGAAATAAATAAGTAAACATTCTAAGAAATCACATAAACTCAAGGGAGAGTAGCATGGACCAATGCAATATATATAAGTGCAAATAATATTGAAACATGGTGAATACTCAACATAAGAACTAAGATCCAAATTGCATACCAAGTAAGCTCATAGTACAACAAGGTCACTCAATACTAACAAAGGTTGGATGAAAAGAATAAAGAGTGGGAGTGTCATCACATGACACATGATGGCCCATGTGGCTTCAAGCAATCCTTTTCTCATCAAGGAAACTATATTAAGCTATATTAACATCGATAGATGGTAACACAAAGACTCACCATACCCCCATCCTCAAATGAAAACAAGGCAGCCTCATTATATTTTTTTAGCAAGTGTTAATCTCATTCCTAAAAAAAGGAGGCATGACCCAAAATAAAGCAACAAGACATAATCCAAGAAATACTCAAAAGTCACCAAATATCATAACATACATGACAACTTCATTGGTCTCAATACCAAGAGCATAGGCCACTTAGACCTCAACATAGGAGCATTGCCCAAATAAATACTTGGATGTGGTTTCAACACCTTATATCCACAAATCACATGGAAGATCATTTGCAAACATGGAGTGTATCCACATAGGACAAAATATAATAACCCCAATAGGTTATAACTTCTTCAAACACCAAAAATCTTTATACTTCAGTTGTTTGGCATTTCGTCAAACACTTTGCAAGCAAGCTCTGATACCACTGTAATAACCCCAATAGGTTATAACTTCTTCAAACACCAAAAATCTTTATACTTCAGTTGTTTGACATTTCGTCAAACGCTTTGCAAGCAAGCTCTGATACCACTATAATGACCCTCCTCAAATCTGCCCTAAAAAATGCTGATGAAAGCTCAAGAAATTTTGTCAAACACTTTGCATACAAGGGTTCATATGATTGATATAACTTTTCAGGTTGCTACAATAACTCTTGTTTCGATTTGCATCAAAGAGAATGCTTACAAAGACTCCAGATTTGTCTAAACAATGACCTAACATGAATGTGCAGCTAATTTTGGCAATATTTAATACAAATATGTGACTTAAACTACTTACAATATGTAGCTACAACAACTAGTGATTATGACAAATACTTTGGATGCAACCTAAGATGGCATTATGCACTTACAACCAAGTGGCATTAATATAAAAACTTAGTATGCAAAATTATGACATTGTTTATGCCAAAAAGAGAACTTACAACCAATTGAGATTTTGTCAAACAATTGGCATGCAAACTAATAAGTTGATCATCAAACTCTAGGTTTGCAATATAGATAGTCTAAAAATTACAATGCTCTTTCAATTGCAAAATTCTTGCCTTCCTTTGATACCAATAATGCCAAATGGCAAACAAAGACAAGTACAATATGAAAATAGTGAAGTGTTGATGCTATATTTTGTACTCAGCTGAAAACCTACATTTCTAAGAAAATATGCCAAATGAGAAGTGAAGAACCTGATTGTAGATGGCTATAATAATTTTCTACAATGCTGCCTCGTCTGCTTTGCTTTTTCCGATTTTCTTTTTCGACTGCTTTTTCGGATTCGCTTTTTTGAACTGCTTTTACGGATTGCTTTTTCCGCCTGCTTTTTCAGTTTCACTTTTTTCGGGCTACTTTTTCGATTCCACTTTTTTGGGTTGCTTTTTCATATCTGCTTTTTTCAGACTGCTACCCTGTTGAATCTCAAGACCATTACAATAAAATAGCTTTATCAATGTAAAACAAATCTTATCAATGATAAACAAGTCTTCTTGCCAATTTTAAACAATTACCATCGACATACCGCTGCCACTGGATGTCCACCCATGCCCAAGATGACTTACTATAAATAGTAAGTATGCCCAAAGTTGCCTCAAAACCCCTCAGAAAGACCTGCAACTAAAACTATCTAGGCCAAATGGACTCTAAGCCCCTTTAATGTCTTGGTTAGCCTACGAGACCATGGGGAAATAGGCTAATGACAACATCATGCTATGAATGCTAAAAAGGGGACATTACAGTCCACCCTTCCCAAAATTGCTTGTCCCCAAGCAATGGCCGAACAACAACCCAATCAATCCACCTGGATCCCAAATGTAGTCATGAAATATATTGTTGTCAGTCAACATAGGCTCCTACAACAACTTGTGAAAATTAACCAAGAGGAATCCATAAATGAATCGTGAATCACGGTGCAACTGAACTCCAAATCCACTACTGCCATAGTCAGGAACCCATGAGGCACAAACTCTCAAAATATTAGACCCTAAGTAGAGTAGATCACCCAAACTATCAACATAATAAACACCATCCACACAACCCATCGTGTTATGTGGAATGCACACTCCAACTCTGCTACAATAGTGACCACTCCCACATGAAACTGCACCAAATATAGAGAATCCACACTCTATACATCTGCTACAGTTAACACAACTCTGCAGATTACCGGCCACTGTCTCATAACCATAACATCCATGCACTACTGATGGTGAATAGTCATTACATGGTAGATAGCAAAAATGAGAGCCCAGTCCAAACTTGTCTGCCATCAACTCCTCAACACATGGATCAAAAGCAAACTGATGAACATATCCTTTAGTATAATGATAGTAAAAAGAACCAATCTCAGTCACAGACTCATCCTGTAGATGTGATATGACCAACTGTGACTGATCATTAGCTAAGTCAGAGGATGATATAGCCAAGAGTGCAGAATCAACAACAACATCACTAGTCTTTGTGCCCTCCAAGTCAAACATATCACAATGCTCAGCTGCAACGCCCAACTCAGTTGAACTTGCCTCCAGTGGAAATGGACCAATTATGCCAATAGTAGTGTCGTAGATAGATATATCCTCATCTCCACTACCTCTATCAACCTCGACCATGGACATCCGCGGATCACTAGACACCACGGTCTGTGATTGTACAGAATCTAGTAAAGACTGAAGTCATTCTAACTCCATGGTCACCTTAGCCAAATGAAATTGTGAGTCCTCGAAAGCCAACTGTGTACTCTCAAGAATCTCAGGAGTCACCTTGAGCTACTGAGTAAGCTCACTCACCTCATCTTCCTTGGCCAATAATGCATCGTATGTTGTACTCCCCCACTCCATAAGATAATCTTTGTCAGCTACCAACTGCATATAATTTTGTCTCAGAATTTGGATAGCCTCCCATAAAGAGTGGATCTCTATCAAGGAAAGATAATTGCCTCCCTACTCATCACTAGTAGGAGAACCCCATCCATAAACTGCTAACAACTGACGAGCAGCATCAAAATGCTCGCAAGCGATAAAAATGTCTCACTCGCCAACTCCCAGCTGACTAGACACATGATTGTGCCGACTAGTCGAACTCGTATACTCTATCCCTGGTACACTGTCCAAAGGAGTAACCTCAGAATAGCTATCATCTATAATACTTAGATCTTGAGACTCTTCTGTAAACTCTGTCATATCTGAGAGATCATCAACCCATTCCAACAAGAATGATCGACTGGATATATGAACAATGCCCAACACAGGTGTGTAAAAACTAATTCCAGCATCAAACAAGTTGTTGGCATGGATGAGAACTACACCTAGCAAACTACTAATCAAGTCCATGATGGTGCAATAGATACTACTACCAAGGAATGATAGATATCTCTGGTCAAAACGATCCCAAGTACTAAGATAAGGATCCCAACATCTAATCCATGAATGAAAACTAGCTAGCAATTCAAGTAAACTTCTCACCTGAGTAATGTGAACAATACCAACTGACTTCAGGCACCTATCTACAATCTTTGAATCCAGAGTGTGAATGCTAGACATACTCATATCATCATCATGTGACTTGACTGTAAAAGAAAACTGAGTCCCTGTTATACGCGCTAACTTCCAAACTGAACTCACCTCAAGACAAAGCTCATCCACGTGTCTCTCAGAATCCTGGAGAGCCAACCGAGTACACACCAAGGAATTTTGAGTATTCTCTAGCTCATGAAAAAGCCAGTCAACCTCCTTCTCCTCCTTCTTCACTGCATCTTCCTTGATCTGTTGTAAGTCGTCATAAGAAGAACTTGGTGTGACTCCTTTCTGTCTCTCTTGCAGTTGAATCATCCAAATGTGATTCTCAATCAATCCATGTATCATGTCATGATGAGATAAAGCCGTGACAATATCCTTGTCCCTTGTCTTCAGCTGGCTTGCCAAACCAAGTGAAGAGCTACTAGCCTCTATCTCATGTGAAGAAGCATCCAACTGTGCTTGATACTCATTTTCTGCAAAGTCTTGAATGCTCACTTTCTGATCAACTGTACTATTCTCAAACATGACAGTATCCTCAACTGTTGTAACTTCATCCAGCCCAACTATATTGGAATCACTATCTGTGTCAATCATGCAATCCAGTGTGCCTATGATATCACCTTCTGATGCAACTGGCTCAACTTGCACAACATCTGAAACCCCTTCTGCCTGTGAAGATGATGCAGATAAACCATTACCTGAAGATGTGTTGAAGTCTCCCTGTATCGAATCTACATGTTTGTTAAACTCCTCATACAAGTTTCCACCTGTCATAGAGAAAGTATGATCCTTAGGCCTATCAAAGCATTCAATCAGTCTCTCCGTAAACTCCACATATGAGGTAATGTGTGCATGACCCATAGTGACCATACCATGATGCCACCACTTGCATGCTAACCCATCCAGGTGAATTACTGAATACTTCATAGCTTCTTCCTCAAGCATAAGGTTCAATTTTAAGTATGTGTCAAGCTTTTGAACCCAAGCTCTTGCTGTAGACTTCCCCGAGCCATCATAATATGGTAACTGAAGTTTCCCTACTTTCTTCCGTAGCTCATAGCTCTGGTTCCTGTCATGTCCACGTGGCATATGCTTCATCCGCACATCTATATACTCTCTAAAGGTAATTGCAGCAGTAAAATCTGGACCTGTGGCTTCCCAATCTCTCCTCAGCTGGTCCTGTATATCAGTGATCTGGGGCTCTAGTACAGGCTGCTCTGGAGCTCTAGGAGGAAATGTGGGAATCATGGGCCTTGAACTCACTGTCCTAGCTTGCTGGGGTGCATGACCGAAATTGTTCCCAACTTGTTCACCTCCATTATGTGTCCCATCCTGATTATTCCCATTCTGATTGTTACCATTCTGATTATTTCCTCCACCTACATTAGCATTCAACCCCATTTGACAAGCCATCATCTGCATCATAAGCTCCAATCTCTTACTCTGTTCCTGTGCTCTTTGCTCTACTGATTGTTGTCCCTGTGCTAAGGTGTCTAATAATTGTAAGAATCTTTCCTTTCCTTGATTTGGACTGGCATTCATTTTGTCAAACATTTTTCTCTCTATCTGACTAATCCAAATTCCCAATAAGACCTCCACATGATGGCAGGAAATCACTCTGATACCATTATAATAACCTCAATAGGTTATAACTTCTTCAAACACCAAAAATCTTTATACTTCAGTTGTTTGACATTTCGTCAAACACTTTGCAAGCAAGCTCTGATACCACTATAATAACCCCAATAGGTTATAACTTCTTCAAACACCAAAAATATTTATACTTCAGTTGTTTGACATTTCGTCAAACACTTTGCAAGCAAGCTCTAATACCACTGTAATGACCCTCCTCAAATCTGCCCTCAAAAATGCTGATGAAATCTCAAGGAATTTTGTCAAACACTTTGCATACAAGGGGTCATATGACTGATATAACTTTTCAGGTTGCTGCAATAACTCTTGTTTCGATTTGCATCAAAGAGAATGCTTACAAAGACTCCAGATTTGTCTAAACAATGACCTAACATGAATGTGCAACTAATTTTGGCAATATTCAATACAAATATGTGACTTAAACTACTTACAATATGTAGCTACAACAACTAGTGATTATGACAAATACTTTGGATGCAACCTAAGATGGCATTATGCACTTACAACCACGTGGCATTAATATAAACACTTAGTATGCAAAATTATGACATTGTTTATGCCAAAAAGAGAACTTACAGCCAATTGACATTTTGTCAAACAATTGGCATGCAAACTAATAAGTTGATCATCAAACTCTAGGTTTGCAATATAGATAGTCTAAAAATTACAATGCTCTTTCAATTGCAAAATCCTTGCCTTCCTTTGATACCAATAATGCCAAATGGCAAACAAAGACAAGTACAATATGAAAATAGTGAAGTGCTGATGCTATATTTTGTACTCAGCTGAAAACCTACATTTCTCAGAAAATATGCCAAATGAGAAGTGAAGAACCTGATTGTAGATGGCTATAATAATTTTCTACAATGCTGCCCCTTCTGCTTTTCTTTTTTCTATTTGCTTTTTTGACTGCTTTTTCAGATTCGCTCTTTTGAACTGCTTTTACGGATTGCTTTTTCCGCCTGCTTTTTCAGTTCTGCTTTTTTCGGGCTGCTTTTTCGAGCTACTTTTTTGTATCTGCTTTTTTCAGACTGCTACCCTGTTGAATCTCAAGACCATATCTTTCAATGGCGTCAAGATTTTCAGCTTGAAGGGATTTCGTCCTTCAAACTATTGAGACATGATCTCCAGAAAATTTTCCAATTTCTTTGATTTTTCCAAGCATGCTTAAAAGAAGCTCTTCCATTTCTTTTATAGTGTTCTCACAAGAGCTCCATCCTTCGTTTTCTCAATGTGGGATAAAAAATAACTCCCTTTATGTAACTTATGTCTCCAATGTGTTATAAAATAAAGGGGACTCTTTTAATTTAAATATTTTCCACAAACTATAGTCTATGCATTAATAAAGTTAAATATTTAAATTTAACTTTATAAAATAGCTTTATCAATGTAAAACAAATCTTATCAATGATAAACAAGTATTCTTGCTGATTTTAAATAATTACCATCGACATACTGCTGCCACTGGATGTCCACCCATGCCCAAGATGACTTACTATAAATAGTAAGTATGCCCAAAGTTGCCTCAAAACCCTTAGAAAGACCTGCTACTGAAACTATCTAGGCCAAATGGCCTCTAAGCCCCTTTAATGTCCTGGTTGGCCTACACAACCGTGGGGAAATAGGCTAACAACAACATCATGCTATGAATGCTAAAAAGGGGACATTACACAAAAACAAGAAGTAACAACTGAGAGAACATAGGAGGCTCAACAAGATTCTGAAAGAAACCATACAAGAAGACACTTAAACAATTGCAAGTTGAGAGTATGGATGTTTCAATATCCTATCAAGTAGGAGTAACTTAACTAATTCCAAAGATTCAGTCTAAACCCACATATCTAAAAATCCAAGAATACCTAAAGCATCAATGAATTCAAGGAAGTAACATAAATAACAATTAAGCTCCATTGGTCCCATCACCAAGAGAATGGACTCCAAGATGGTCCAACATAAAAAAATAAGGTTCCAATATCCTTAAATGATCACATACAACATTCACATCCCAAAATCCAACAAGGAGCTCTAGATCATAAAAAGATCGAGATCTGACAAAATTTGGCAAGGGTTCAAAAATCAACATTTTAACACGAAAGAGTGCTTTCAACCCAAGATATAAAATACTCAAGATGTCCTATGATCATTCCCACTTGGCCAACATGCTCTTTGAAGAAAATACTCTCAACCTCAAAATCTAAATCATGCCAAAATTGGAGAATGACAAGCCCAATAGGGGATGCAAAACAATGCAGTACGAAAAGGGTAAAAAAATCAAACTCAAAATTTTGCTATGAAAATAGAACCCATTGGTCTAAATGTACCCAAAAACACAATTATCAAATAAAATTCCAATTTAATTCACTTCACAAAATTCTAGCAATATAATGATATGAAAAAATGCATTTTAAAATATGAAATTCATAAAAAACCATTCTAGCATGGAAAGAGATCAAATAAGTGGGGAAAAAATATAAATACATCCGACATAATGATTATAATAAACTAAATGCAATCAAACAAAGAAATGAGATAGGAATGAAGATCCATATCTCTCAAATGGAGAAAAACATGAAATAAAGAGAAATAAATGAAATCACTACCAAATCAATTGACATGTTCAGCAAAGGGTAGCAATCTCGACACAAATCCAAGAAGCCACTCTGCACAAGAATCCAAAAACCAGATCAGACCCAACAAGAAAAACTCCAAATTCCTCTCAAGAGGGTTTGAGCAAGTTTTGCTCTCCAAAATGAAAAAAGTGAGAGAAATGAATTCTAATTTCTCATTAAAAGTCACTTTTTCCTCCAAAACCAAAAAGATAAAATAAAACTACTTGAGACAATTAAATTAAAACCCTAGAAGAAAAAAAAACACAAAATCAACCTAGGTTAATTTAATCAATTCCAAATAAATGGAATAACTATATGAGAAAATTGTCAGGAAATATAAAATAACTATAAATAATTAAATTCAAAAATACTAATTAAAATCCTCTTCCACGACAACTATGGAAACTCTAATGCACAAACACTCCAGTGGTCTTTCTCAAATACATAATGATTCTAGATTTACCAACTATGTACTAGAGGGATAATATAATAATCAGTTACAGATACATCACCCGTATAGAAATGATATTGGCTTAGTATGAAAGATTAGAGCTACTATCACCTGTGTCCACTATTGGGAATATAGATACACACTCAGTCTCTAAAAATTATGATGAATGTAACTAGACCTATTTAGTAAACATGAAAACATCAAGAGTAGACACTCGTAATATATAATAGTTGAAGCACATAGAACATAGATAATCACAATGAAGGAGATCGAGACACCATGTAGATCTCACAAGCAAGTGATTACAACTTCTTCTCACTTCGTACTAGCACCCATGAGAAATTGATGTATAACACGGGTGTAGCACATCTTAACAACATATAATAACCTTAATATTGCATTTAAATTAGAGGCATTTAAATAAATAATTTCCAACACTATAAGCATATGTCAATTTAAATCTCTATAAAATTTCCATCAGCATATAAGGCACAATGTCTAGGAATTATTGAAAATCATTCTAATAATTTAACCCAATCTTATTGAATGAAAAACATTGCATATTTTATCATAAGGAATGATCATGAGAATATTCTCTAACTAGTAGATAACCTCATAATTTAACATCATAGTATTTCACTTAATGAAACATATGTTTTTAGCTACATCAATAAATATTTAATCATCAAGTATACTTACTTCATTGAACTTACAATCCAAGGTTTGAGGATCTATTACGTCTTGGTAAGCATTGGATTGGAGAGGCACTACAACCCCTTGGGTAAGCATCCATAGAATTTAAATATAGTTTATGTGCTAAAAAAATCCTTTCAATAACTTTAAAATAAATAGTGTATAGCTGCAAGTTGGACAAAGATGATTTACTTAAATCAGTAATCATTCAAATTTCTAATTCTCTATCCATCTCTCACAAGAGAGGATAGTATTATTTAAAGGAAATATCCAACTACTAACTAACTTCTCCACAAAAAAGGTAGAACATTCTTTTTTTGGTGAAACTTTAATATTTATATTATTACTAATTGGTTAAAAGGCTGAGGTAGAACATTATTACATCACATGAGGTAAGGCTTATTAATTACAATCAACAAAAATACTGCTCATTCAACATAGGCCCTAAAATCGAGGTACCACTATATATTGGATCTTATCAATCTTAGAACACTCCTCGTGACTCAAATTGTTTTGATTGTCAATATAATTGATTGCGTGTTGGTTTTTATGCCATTACCTTATGTTGTAGGAATGAGTCTCTTGATAACTGCTTCAAGTGCTTCCTTCGAACTTGCTCCAATCAATTATCTTGCATCATAAATACTGAAACAAAAACTAGAGACAAAGATCTCACACAAATCATGCAATATATTCATTCATTGAATGGTTAACTATAATCTAAAATGAATAGCTAGTAAGATTTTATATTGCAAATCATCATAAATGGTCAACCATAGTTTTAATCCAAGTCCTAACAAGCAAAAAAAATATTAACACAGTCTTAGTGGCATCATGCCACTTGAGCAAAAAATTATGACATAAATTTATAAAATATGGAAGACCAACTTACAAATCAAAGTCCTTATAACACTTAGAACTAGTAACTTATTTCAAGAAGATGGGTAATATTATGTTCTATCATTGCCCCCTACTTAACTAGTGATGTTCCTCCTACACTATGAAATTTCTCACACATACATGTATCCTAAAGTTGTCTGACATTGTTCCCAACTACAAGTACTTCCAAGGATCTAGTAGGAACCTTTGCTCTGCTCTAACTTTCCCTTCCTTGTGTTCTTTGGTTCTTGATTCAACTCATTTTCTACATTCCACATAAGGATAGGGTGTTGGAAAAAAAGGGAAGCTAGTGCTACAGTCTTGGGTGTCTTATGAATTGTGTGTAAAGAGGAGCTCTTTACATGTTTGCCTTGAAATTAATTAGACTGTGAGGCATTATTTGTTGAAGTTGATTAAAGATCAACCCCACAACTCCCAAGAATCACCTACATGCAAACACCGAACACAAAAAGAGAGAAGCAAAAGCTATGGAGGTTGGAATTCCCAGATCCATAGATGAGACATTCTTGATGAGAAAAAAAGATATTACTATTATCAAAAGTAAATTAATAAATTACAAAGAGAGATCAATCCTTATTGACTATTCAAATTAGATCTCTAACATGGTACCTATCACCAAGCCCTTTGGTGATATATGAATCTGCATCGATTTCAGAGATCTCAATAAAGCTTGTCTAATAGATGACTTTCCCTTACTAAATATTAACATGATTGTCGACCTCGCAATAGGCCATGAGCTCTTTATCTCTCATGGATGGTTTCTCCAGGTATAATTAGATTCTAATAACAGAAGCTAACCAGCATAAGATAACATTTACCACCCCTTGGGGAATCTTTTGCTAAAACATGATGTCGTTTGGGCCAAAGAATGCAGGGGAAACCTATTAGCGAGTTGTGATGATCATCTTCCATGACCTTATCCATTAAACCCTTGAATATTATATGGATGGCATCTTAGTCAACCCCATGAAATGTGTCTTTGGCATCACATCTAGTAAGCTCCTAGGTTTTATTGTATCAAGGCGTGGTATTGAGATTGACATTTAGAATGTCAAAGCCATCATGGACATGTCTCCTCCCAAGATATTGTGATAGCTTTTCTCCCTTCAAGGCAAGTTGCAATCAATCAAAAGATTCATCTCACAACTAGAAAATAATTGTCAACCATTTACCCATTTCCTAAAAAAAGATCAATATTTCAGATGGGATCCTATTTGCTAGCACAACTTTGAATAGATCAAGTAATATTGAGCCAACCCACCTATATTGGTTCCACTAGTTATTGGGAGACCATTAATATTGTACATAATAGCTACCCCAATAGTATTAGGTGCACTTCTAGCACAACTTGATGATAAAGGGAAGGAAAGGGCTATCTACTACATCAGTCGTAATCTAGTTGGTTATGAGCTTAATTACACACCTATGGAAAAAGCTTGTTTAGCTATAGTTTTTGCCACTTAGAAGCCCTACCATTATATGTTGAGTCATACTGTGCAACTTATATCCAAGATTTATCCTTTGAAATACATGTTATTATGCACAATACTCATAGGCCACCTAGCCAAATGGGTTGTGCTTCTTAGTAAACTTGACATCCAATGTGTCGATCGAAAGGCAATCAAAGGATAAGCTATTGCAGATCATCTAGTTGATGCACCCATTATCATTGGTCACCCTCTCATTATGGAGTTTCTAGATGAACATCTCCACATGATAGAAGAAAAACCATCATGGAAATTGTAGTTTGATAGATCTTATACATCCCATGGTTTTGGAGCAGGCATATTATTGGTCACCCCTCAAGGTGAATACATTCCTAAGTCTTTCAAACTTTAGTTCTAGTGCACCAACAACATATTAGAGTATGAAGCTCTTATTACAGGGCTCGTGATAACAATTGAATGGAATATCATAGAGAATAGGTCTTTGGAGACTCACAATTGATTATCAAGCAAGTCCTTGATGAGTACCAGACAAATGATGATAAACTTCAACCATACAAAGAATTGGTTGATTAGTTAAAGAAATATTTCATTTAGATCCAATTCACATAGGTGCTAAGGTTGCAAAACAAGCTTGTAGATGCCATGACCACAATCAATTCACTCTTGGAGATCGCTCAAGAAGCTACATGTTATGAATTCTTAGTCAAGCAGCTACACAATCCCACATATGAGAATGATGAATCAACACGGGTATGCATCTTGGTTGGTCCTCAATCCCTATGGTACCACAAAATTCATGCTTATCTAAAAAATGGTATCATATCTCCTCATCTCACATGAACCCAACGCCAAAACCTCATTCATAGAGCATCTCGCTACATTATTGTAGCTAACACCCTGTATTGTCGACGTTATAATGATACTCTCTCTCAATGTTTAAACTAAAACAAGGCCGCAATGGCTCTGAAAGAGGTACACATTGGGCTTTGTGGTGCTCACATGAGTGGTATAGTCCTAGCTAGAGAAATACTCAGACTTGGATACTATTGGCCTACTATAGAACATGATGCTTGTGAGTTTTTCAAAAGGCTTCTACCTTGTTAGTGACATATAAATTTGACACAAGCTCCAACTCAAGATCTTCAACCTATTGCACTGCCATGGTCATTTGTACCTCTATCTTCAGAAGGCCACAAATGGATAATTATCGCAATAGATTATTTCACCAAGTGGGTAGAAGAAGTCCCACTTGCTACTGCCATAGTAGTTCAAATTTCCAAATTCATCCTCTATCATATTATATGTTGCTCTAGTATCCCTACCACCCTTTTTATAGACCATGGAGGTAACTTTGAAAACCTCAATATAGAAGAGTTATGCACCTCCCTCCACATTCACCACCATTTTTCTAGCCCCTGCTTCCCACAAGACAATGGTCAAGCTGAGGCAACTAAGAAAACCCTACTCAAAATCCTTAAGAATGTTGTCAAGGATTCCATCCATGATTGAAATTTGAAAATCAACCCCACCCCATGGGCTTACTACACCTCATTCTATACATCCACAAACACAACCCCATACTCCCTAGTATATAAAGTAAAAGTAGTCTTTTGTATAGAAGTTGAACTCCCATCCTTGCACATGTCTCTACAAGGACAAATATCAAATTAAGATTATAAAGTAACCAAACTCACATAGCTAGACCTACTTGATGAAAAAGGCAACAAGCCTATGATCATCTCATAGTCTATTAGAATTGCCTCACACATAACTTCAATAAAAAGGTTCATCCACAAAAATTTCAAGTAGGTCAAGAAAAGAAGAGAAAGTTCGAGCCTACATGGGTTGGTCCATATGTTGTAACAACATCTTTTAGCTCAGGAGCATACCAGCTATCAACACTTAAAGGTGAAACACTGAATGATTCCACCAACATCATTCACCTCAAAAAGTTATATGCCTAAGATCCTAAGTGTATCTTGCTAATCCTATTAAAAAAACCAAAAAAATCAAAATATCCAAAAATAAACAAAACAAAATCGTAAAGAAAAATAAGTGTCCAATGGTGAAAACTTAGCAATTCAAGCGCCTTGGATAGGTATCTTGGTGGAAACCTAGCAAATAAGCACCATGTGTACTTGGCCTTCTCATTATCTACCAATGATCTACATCCCCTCCACCATCTTTCCCCACATCTCATCATCCATATCCCCATTTTTCCAAGGTGTTTTAAAGATCCTATTACTACACTATCACTATTGCTATCCCCATTCCTAGGCTTCGAAATCGAATCAAAGCAGTGTATTATATCACAGTGCTTCCCACATATGTCATATCCCTATACACTATCACATGTATCATATTAGTTGTATCTTATCTCTTATATCATATCCGTGTATCATACCCCTTGTAAAATAATGTACCATATCTTATTTCCCACTATTTCCTCATCCTAAGCTTTTTCCCATTGTAAATAAAACCGCTATCACATCGTACTCTCAGTCCCATTACTTTGAGCTTTTGTACAAATATTCCTTTAAGATAACTTGGCCATTTTTTCGTACATCCTATCTAAGTCCCTTTTTACATACCTCATTTTCTCTCAGGCTAGTTTGTATCCAGTCTTAGATCACGTTTTTCTTCTAGACTCATTTTTCAAACCCTCCAATGAGGTTCTTTGTCATCACAAAGTTTTCCTAAGAAATTTATAGTTTCCAAATTTTTCATAGTCCCAAATACTACCAATAGGTCCTTGTAGGATGCATCCTTCCTCGTGTCTGATCTTGATCTATTAGTATCTAGTCTTATTGATCTCTTTGGCAAAAGGTTACTTTTTATGGATTTATTCTTTCTTTTGATATTGGATTTCACTTTTTGGTTCTTAAATTATCTTTTCCAAGCCATTTAGTTGTTCCCTCCTCATGGTCTCCACAATATTCTATATCATGGTGTGTTGCAAATGGGGCAATTAGAAAGCGAGGCCTTGATCAAGTCTTTTCTGCTTATGAGTCAGTCAGATGTGACCCTTGCATGTTCCAAAGATGTGATCATTTCTAATCACGTGGTGCAATTGGAAAATATTATTTTCTTGTGGATTACCTAGTATTGTTTCCACTCTACTTCCTTCAAGATTCATATGTGATATTGGGGCAATCCTTGTGTGCTTGTTTCAAGTTAGTCTTATGTAATATTGGTGTACAAGCCTTGATATTCTTGGTAACCTTGTCATATCCCCAATTTTACTATATCAAACTAAGTACTCAAACTACATGGTGGTACTTCTTTATGAAGTACCTCACCCTCAAGCTTCAAGTATAATTTCATTCCCCCCCCCCCATTTTTTTCCTAAACAAACAATCTCCCTCATCTCCATTTACCACATTAATACTACCAATCCTACATGTTTCTATCTTATCATACACATTTTTTCTACCTATCTTACCATTGCTTTTCCCAATACATCCCTATTTCTCCTATTTTCCTATCCCCTTCCCACCCAATCACACGGGTCCAATCTAACAACTATCACCTTTCCCTTTCTCCCCGATACCCTAGCCCATCAAATATCCCTAGATCTCCTATCTCACAATAACTATGTTCAAAGTTGTGCACATTATCCCCCCCCCACCCCCAACCGAGGCTATGGTCAATCAGTGATATGCTATAGGTCCATCCTACCCACCCCCCTACTCCCACATTTGCTTCCCTACCATTATGCTTTCATTCACATTACATTCATTCATCTCTTACCTCACTATCATGGTCTTTTTCGGTTTAGTTCTCATTTGTATCAACATTGCAATTTTTAGGTTCATTTTAGTTATCCTTTTGCAGCATCATAGTCTTTTTTAGATTCATTTCCATTATCATTTGCATCATCATACTGTTAGGTTTCTTTTAGTTACCATTTGCATCATCATAATTTTTTAGGTTCAATTTAGTTACCATTTGCATCATCATAATTTTTAGGTTAATTTTAGTTACCATTTGCATCATCATAGTGTTAGATTTCTTTTAGTTGCCATTTGCATCATCACAATTTTTAGGTTCATTTTTTTCATTTTGCACTATTGTAGTTTTTAGGAATCACTTTAGATTTTATTTTTTGTTTTGTCATAGTTTTTAGGTTCATTTTTATCATTTTACATCATCATCATCTTTTTTTTTTCATTTTTTCATTATCATTCTTTGCATTTTATATCCCATAAACACCATCACATCCTACATCAAAAACATTAGTAACCTCATGCATCTCATATATCCCATAACCAACATACATCTTGCATCACACATGTTAGTAAAATCATGCATACCATCCATCTCATAAACAAGCATCACATCCTACATAACACATGTCAGTCCACCTCATACATATATCAAAATACATCTCATAAAATCACATCCTCCAAAGAATAATGAATACATCACCCAACCCTGAAAGAATACAAAATCTCCATCGTAGTTCAATCTAGTACAAATATCCAAAAAAGTACATCTAGGTCTATGCCTACAAAATACATATCTATACATCAAAAATATCTTAAAAATCACAAAACTGCAGCATATTATTGCTCATCTACATCTTCATCCATCACCTCCTTATTGTGAGACTCATAAGGGTCTGTCTCTACACCTTGTGCCATTGTTGGTGGTGGTGGTGGCCTCATCCATTATCTCTCCCCTCCTCCTCCAGTACTTGAACTCTCTACCTCATCGTTCCTCCCAGTTGTCCCCCTCTCTTGTCTTTGGCTCTACCTTGATCTATGGCTCTACCCTATTTGCTGAGACCCAATTCAATCCTTTGAGCCCCTTCGATACTCCACCCACTCTCCCCATCACCTTGCATGCTTGTGTGCATACCAGCTATAATTGGTCATGTTGGACATCTGTAATGCTAAATCTAATCCACTAGTATGGTTGTATGGTATCTCCAATATAGAAGCTTGCCCTCTCCCATAGATCCTCCACCTCCCCACTTAGCTGCCTTAGCTCCTCCAAACCTCCACACACTACCATATATGCCTTGAGAGCCACCTCCACCACCATCTTGTCTCTTTCCTCATGTAGAGTATCCACCCTCCCCTATAGTGTGTCCCTCTCTGACTCCATCACCTCTAATCTCCCCTCCAAATGCCCTAACTCCAACCATAGTCCCCCCAACTCAATCTCTACTCTATCCAACTATCCTTGGGTAACATCCTACTCCCTCCTAAACTGATCTTTCTCATCTCTGAGATGGTCTCTCTCGCACTATGTATCCCACAAGAGCTGGCTCATGGCATCATGTGCTTGTTGTAGGTACACATATCTCTTAGCTAGTCCACCATCCCCTCCTCTTGATGAAGACCCTCCTCCTCCTCCTCCAATCAGCCCCTGGGCCCCTTGTCCTCCCTCTTGCTATGGCCTCACCTCCTCTTGTGGCCTCGAACCCTCTTGTCTCCCCTTCTCCTACCCCCTCTCCTCCTCTCCTTCCCTTTATCTCCTCCTTTGTGGTGCCTCTCCCTACACCACAACCTCTGCCCCTTGCCTCATACCTCCCCTCCTTGTTGCTCAAGTAATCTATCTTTCCACCACCGTTGCTTTGGTCACTTGCACTCTCTCCACTGGCCTCGAGCACTGGAACTAATCCCTATAATCCTATGTAGACCCATCATCTGCCAGCCCATTGAACTAGTCCCAATCTTGGATGTCACATCTCACCATGCCTAAAATATTTCCTTTCTCTGTAAGGGTGGCCCAAATAGTGTCACTACTCCTTGGTCACTCTCTAGTACCATATTAGGTCATCTACCACATCCTACAATCATTCAAATTGTCGCAACACCATGTTTGATACTACTCAACTATATAATCCCACCGATCAAAAATAAAACACGACGACATAGTGTATGGTAGTTGTTGCTTGTCCTCTACCCATGGCTCGAGAACTATGTACAGCCTCCATGTCACTGTCTGGATCTCATCAATTTGGACTTGCTAGTAGTCTACCTCCTCTATACGGTGGAGTGCCAATAGATATCCCCAACTGTATACCACCAGCTCCTTAGGCTACTTGTCCCTGTGCCCAATTGGATTGAGAACCACAACATGCTCCCATGCCCAAACCTTTAGCAAGGTTAGAAAACCTATGATCCCCCTGGTGGTGCCATGTGCCATGTGCCTTGATATACTATCTTGTGCAAGTCCCTGTATAGCTCTGTGAGCATTAGTGAGCCCCTTGTCGCTAGGACTCCCTCATCTACAATCTGAATGATCATAGGAATCAATGCCAATACCACTCTTGTACCCCCAGTATCTAGGGAAATATACCCCAACACTAGCCCACACACGTAGAAATATATGTGTTGATCTACGACCACCTAATCCAAGTGCTCATCTAGTGCAAAACGACCCCTTCAGATCTGGAACTAGACCCTATGCCCCACAAGTTGTCACATTTCCCTCTCTCTTGTGACTTATCTCATGGCCATCATCAGCATGCCCCACAAGTTGTCACATTTCCCTCTCTCTTGTGACTTATCTCATGGTCATCATCAGCATGCCCCACATTGGTAGCCAAAAGATCCTATACATGACCTCTAAGGTCACTATCATCTTGCATGTTGATAGATGAAACATCCTTATCTCACTGTGCCAATGTTGTCACCATCACATTGTATGTATGAGTATGTGGCAGCCTCGCCAGATACCCTAGTCCTATTGCATCAATCCTAGCTCAGTTTGCTAGTGTAAATTACTCTCCAATGTGAAGAACTATGATGCATCACTCTCACGACACCAATGCATCCAGTGACTACTGCATCTAGCAAATAAAACTCATGTTAGTTTCACTTTCCATTAACCCTTTCTACCTATGTTTCATCACCCTTCCTTTACCCCTCAAATCTAAACCTTTATTTGCATTCCCACAAGAGAGATTCCATTCTCGCGACCCCTTCCTATCCTAGTGTTCCCACAGTTGTAGATCATAGTAGGAACATGTCTCCCATTTCTCCCTCCTCAATCAAAATTTTCTTCATTCTCGCATTGACTTTAACCTAACCCGCCCTTACCCTATAGGACTAGATTTCCACTATTAGGAATGCTTTCCCACGTCAAAAATTGCTATTCCGCAAAACCTTTGTACCAAATTCACTTTCTCACAAAATCTATAAGCCAAATTTACTTTCCTATGAAAATAAATTACAACCCTCTTTTTTACCCTTTACCCTCATCCATTTTGTGGGATCATGATCCCATTGGACTTGTGCTTGTGGGAACACCATTTTGATTTTTCAGGAATGCTATAACATATACATACAAAATCATAAGCAAATTTTTTTACTACCTAACAAATGGTCTGGTGTCTATCATGTATGTACTCATCATACCACATTTGTCTGATGCTTTGATCGTCCCTATGCAACCATTACATTGTCTAAACCAAAGCTTAAAAATGACAATATCTCATTGTAAATATGAGAGCAGTTTCTCCTTTCTGGCTCTCCTAGACCCTCTTATAGGGCCCTTATGGTGTCTATTTCCATCTCTGACCCCTCTAGTGACCCCTTTTCCTCTAGCCATGTTATTTTTATAATCTTCTTACAATTTAAACACTTTTTTAGTCCCTCTATGTCTTCTTGCTCTCCCCAACATGTTGTACCTTTTCAAGAAGTCATTGACCTCATCTTCTCTCCTCACCACCTTCTTGAGGGGGGATCACATAGTCTAGTCTCCCTTCTTCTACTCAAGACTGGGGCAACCCCATTGCTTTAAACTAATCTCCTTCACACCATTTTTGTCCTAACTTCTCTGAAATAGTGTTGTCCCAACAGTATGTCAAAGAGGGGCAAAATGTAGACACCTAAATCTGATTACATCACTAAGTAATCTTATTTAGTCATATTCTAGGGCATTATTAATTAAATATTAAATATTAAATTAATTAGTCATCATCCCATAGTTAATTAATTAACTAATTTAATTATAGTCCAATTGATAAAATCAAATGACAACCCAAAGTCAAATTTTCAATTAAATCCCTATTCCTCTATTAAATTAAAAAATTGCACTATACCTATTTAATTTAACCCCACATCTTCTTTTATTAAATAAATCATTTAATAAATCAATTCACAAACCCCTAACCATTCCTAAACCTTATCATTATCCAAATCCAACCCATTCACCCATACTAACCTCACTTAGCCAGCTAAGTAACCTATCTCATTAATTCCAAGCCACTTGCCTCCTAATCCCCTCCTAAGCCAAGCCTAATCCTTTCCCTAAACATGTGCACAACTTTAAACAAGGGTTAAGACTTTGCAACCCAAGCCAAAGTCAAAGCCCTATCCCATCTTTCTTACATTCCTATACAAGGACTTTAAGGCTCTTACATGCCTTAATGGATCTTTAACACCTCTTACATCCCTCTTCTACACTCCTTCTCCCTCTTAACTCCCTTTGACCCTCCATTTTGACTCTCTTCCCCTATCCAATCCCCTTGTGACACTTGTCACAATGCTATGGATTTGAAGAAGCGCAATCCATGTGCTTCCCATTACTTGCATTCTACCCTCCTTCATCCTTTCTCCATCCTTGCATCCTAGCCATCCATCTCACCCCCCCTTAGCCTATAAATTGGACCCTTCCCATCTCACACTAAAACACTTCTCATTCCAATGTTATAATGTCATTTTGAGAGCCTAAAAGCTACCAAAATACCATCTATAATGGTAGAATCCCTCCATGTTCCCATTGTTAAAACCATTCACTCACCCTAATGATCAACTATAATCCATCACTTGAATCTTGAAGCATGCTTGAGCACACATCCACCATCATTTGGACACATCAAATTATCAAGGTTGCACTTGGGGAGCTTACCATACTTGGTTTGCATTCCTCTACATTGTTTCCTTCGTCCTCTCATACGTATTATTGTTTTCTTTAGTTTTGTGAATGTTAGATTAACTTCAATGTTCTTAGAACACTAATTTCATAGCACTATAATGACATTATAGGCTTGAACCTTTGGAATGGAAATATTGAAATTTCCCTATCCCTTGGAGAAACACATTGATATGTGAGTCATTATCAAAAAAATTCCAAGAGGTTGCATTATCAGGTACATTAGCATGGTGAATCAATTCAATGGTGTATACATCATCGAAAAAATTAGGATGTGGGATCATGAGGGAAGTTGAACCAAATAAACAATATTCTCTAGAATTATATTCCTTGGGCATGGATTCTATAGAAAAGGCTTCAAAACCTTCAAACTCGTTCCACACTTTGTTTCTGTAATGTTTTAGCCTTGAGTTCTTTACAACAAAGATGTCTCGAACCTTCTTGACAACTAGTTCACTATATCCTTTGGCTCTCAATTTTTAACTCCTCTTCTCTTACCCTCCTTAATATCTAAAAGAAAAGCCTCATATTCATTAGTATTGTTAATGTTCTCAAAATCAAGCTTAAAGGCCTTTGGAATAATCTTACCTAAAGGTGTGATGAAAACAACTCCTGCTTTGGAACTAGCTGAGGGGCAGCTACTAACAAATTCTAATGTCCATAGTCCTTTGTTTACCAACTCTTTTGATCCTACATTTTCTTCTTCAAGCAACACAATATAATTAGCAAGATCAATCTCACTATACAGGATGTGAGACCTGAGATCTTCAGATGGAAAAACTATGTACTTGTCATTGATCTTTGGTTTCAAGATATGGGTACAATAGTCTAAGATCAATCAAATTTCACCTCCCCACCCAAATATTTACAAAAATTTATGCTCAAGAGCAGCCCATAACTGGCTAGATGTTAGCAACTAAGATAGTCAATTTGACTCTTTTATCAAGGAATTTGGCCAGAGAAACCTAAGCGTCTTTGATCTGACCCACTAAAGGGACTTGTTTAGAGTCCATAGCATAGTATTTACCAAATATTTTTGTCAAGGGTAAATCTAGGGCTTTGGCTACTATAGCTGGCATGATGTTATCGGAGGCTTCAAAGTCAATAATGTAATTACTCAACCTATGACCATGGATGAACATGGATGCATAAAATGGGTTAGGTTTTTCAAAAATTGAGTGAGTTTGTGTGGTTCCAGCTTTAAAAGATTTATCAATATTAGATTCTTCTATGGGTTCAACAAGTTCTCTGATGGTTACCACTTAATTATTCAATTGAATTTAACTAGAGGAAACATAACCTTTAAAATACACAATCAATCAATCTAATTCATTGGGATTAGATTTCAAATAATCAAAAGGAGAAATTTGGATTCTTACAGGCTTACAAAATTCAACAATGTCAAATGTGGATTTGTGTCTAGGATTCTTTAAGACTTTCATCTCTTGAATGAGATTCTTTGAACTTTGGGATCATCCTTGTATTGTCCCATTTGATCTTGCCACTTGCTTGTAGTCATGGAAGAAAGTTGAACAACTGGTCCAGATGTGTCATTGTGATTACTCCTCATAAGCACTATACATGAAGGATCTTCAAGAGTAGTAAAAATGTTATCACCTCATTTTGAGTTAGACTCGTATTCAAGGAAATAACTTACAAAGTCTCCAAGTCCTCTTGAAGCCTCTTCATCAGTGGGTACTTCTTCAATAGTCTCCTTATTAGCTTGCAATTCTTGATAGCATATCATCTCAAGGAAAGAAAGTTCATCATGTTCATCTATTACATGGAAGATGCACATATTTTTCCTCTAGGCTAAGGGGCCCTCAATTGTCAATTTCTGGTTATTTGGTAGCATGTTTGGTTGCCTTCCTACCACTCCTGGGTTCTGGAAGTTCCTTGGGATATCATAACAAGGTGCACTTGTCCCATGCAATTTTCTTTTCATCTCTAAGACATCATTCAACAATCTTTGAACTAAAGTATTTGTCGAACTAGAAGTGGATGCTTGTGAGTTGGGCAGTTGTATGTCTCATCTCCATTTACCTACGGTTAGAAAAACCATCTTTCAACTCAATAGCCAATCTTTGCATTGCGTCAACATTTTCTACCCTATCATATCTTAAATGGAAACTTATGTTAGGTGGCATGACGTTAACAAAGAAGCCTTTCCTATTTTTTACATTTGGCCTCTTTGTAGTAGGGATTTTGTGTACAATTATGTTGAATTTTGCTACAAAATCACAAATGGTTTCATGGAATTCTTTCTTGAGCTGTGATAATAGCAACAATAGGGCATGTTCATCATCAAAGACCTTGAATCTCACCTCAAAAGAAAACCTCATAGAGGCCCAATTAGTAATGACTCCATTAGGGAGATGATCAAACCAATCTGTAGTAGCTTTGGTTAAAGTTTGTACAAACAACTTAATTGCTACATTTTCAGTTGGAACAACAAGAACTCCATAGGTAGTGTTGAATGCATTCAGTTGTTTATCTATTGATTTCTTCCCATCACCATTAAACTTGGGAAGTACATCCATAGCTCCTTTCGAAAGAGGGTCAGGATTAGGTCCTAGGGCAAGGGGTCCAACTTGGGCACCCCAAGGATTTGCAGCCATGTTTGGTAGTATTAAAAGTGATTGGTTGTGCATTGAAATATGTTGGGATTAGGGATCCAAGTAGCACTAGTGCTTTTAGGGTTGTGGCAATTGGGGTAGGATTTTTAGGACAAGGTGGTATGCTTCTACCCTTGGTTATCATTTTTCTTATGTAAGTGAGATCAAGAGTAAAATTCAACAATCTCACAAACTATATGATTCATCCACGAAACCTTATATCTTTCACTCTGGGTATACTTACTCATGGCCATCCTATTGAATTAAGTTTCAAGGGTTTTGTTGTTGAATTGGGTTAGGGTTATTCACTTCAAGATGTTGAGCCAATATTTCTACCACTGCTACTACTTTAGCAAAAAATAGTCCTTGGATTAGTTATGCATGTTCTTCCTTGTCTTCAAGAATGTGACTAACCTACAAGTATTACTCTATGCTAGTTTTGGTATTCCAAGCCAAGGTATTTAATTTAGAAATGATATCTTCTTGGGCATTTTCAAACCTAAGCCTAGTTGAAGGACAAGAAATATGTCTTCATGAGGAAAGACCATTTCTAAAACATAATGGGTTACTTGTCAACTAGATTATCAAATAGGCCTTCCCCATCAAAGTTGCCAAAAACTATTAGTGAACACTTTTTTCTTATGTTAGATATGATCTTCCACAAACTGGAAAAACTAACTCACAACAAATGAGTTCCTTAAATTGAAGAACTCTCTATGTTCAAAGGCACAACTCCCTTTTTGAATGATTAATCATTATGAATTTTATTACAAAAGAATGAGTGTACTTTCTCTTTTAACTAGAAATAACTTAAGGAAAACAAAATACCCTCCCATAAACATGACAAAACATCACAAATTAAAAGATGATAATCTCACAAATAAAGCCACACAACATTCACAAGTGAGTTTCTCAACTTCTTGATCAGCTTACTAAACAACAAGAAAATAATATAGGCATTACTTCAACAATTTAGTGAAAATGCATCACCATAGTAAAATTGAATTTCATACGAAAAGCAATTCAACCAATATAACCACACAATCACATAAATGGATGATAAGAGAATAAACAGACAATTAATCACTATTTTTCATTAACTTCTAAAAGTAATCACCAAAAAACATTTATCAGTAGTATCTAAAATATCTATTAATAAGCAATTTTTTTAAAAAGTTGACCCTTCAAAGATCTCATAAAACAAAATATATAGCCATGCAGGGCTTCTGAATTAGTTTTAAAACTAACTCCTTAGAGAGTTATCAATTGTCAAATTAAAATAGAGTATTTTTTAAATTACTAAAAAGCAAAACAAAGTAACTATTGACTCATGGCCCTTAGATTAATAACTAATTGCTAGCTATATTTCCAACATCAACATTCATCTCCTGGTTTATACAAATGCCACCACCTGCTACTTTCCAAGATTTGTGCACTACAAGAAAATTGACCAACTCTTTATGTTGAGGGACCTTGTGTTGTTCAAGACAGAACTTCCACATTTTCATGATCCAGGTGACATGCTCTAGCCTTCTTGCACTTCAAAATGATTAGTGTAGATAATCATCATTGAATTAGCTCTGGAAATTATGGCCAAGTCTTTAACAAAGACCTCATTTTATTTCTTTGGTGCCTCAATCCTTGACAAGAAGGTTGATTCCACCTCTTTTAACTACTTTCCTATTGCCTTATGTTTTCCATAATCTTGACATCAATATACCTGATATCACTAGCTGGGATTTGCTTCAAACATGTCATTTCCTTTTGTAACTCTATACATTCTTCGAGGCCTTACTAAATTACTATGTTCCTCCACTCTAGATTAGTTCTAGCTATAAATAGGAAATCTGCAATAACACTTACCCCTAGTTTTTCAACTAAAAACTTGTCAAATCCATATTCTTGAACTTCAAAAATATCAATGATATACTCATCCCATTTCACCTTCTCTAATTCACATTCATTTATTTATGATTCTAATGTGATCATCACCTTTTCTGCTCTCACATTAGTTTTGGTGAAGTGAGAGAAGTAGCTAGCTCCTTGGGTGTTTAATGCACTGAACCATTCATCATAAGCATGAGTGACTGATCTATCTCTCTTGACTTATTCAATAAAACTATGATTAGTGGGAGAATTAACATCTATAATAGAGATTGCAGTGGGTGATGCTCCAGTATCCAGGCTCTGCAGCACGTGGATATAATTTATCATCATATGCAAGGAATGTTTAAGGTCTTGATTGTCTCTATGGTCCTTCCAAATGTGTCACAAAATCCTTGTATTTCTAGCAGTCCATACTTTCATGTCTAATGCTCTGGATGTTAGGCCAAAGATGGTCTTCTTCATTGTAATCTTGTGGCATAAGAACATCCAAACTCTTATTAGTTGTTGGTTTCAGAACATCAGCTACCCAATGCCCTATTTCTTCATCCACATCCAATACAATTTCAATATTAGGCCTTTTGACTTTAGGGTTTTTTCCTAGGCATTTGCTTACCATGTCTTCTATTGGAAGAGTTGTGTGCTTCTCTTTTTTATTACTAACAAGTCAAACCACTTAGGGATGGAAGAATGATCCTTAGGGGTGGAGTTTGAAGACTAGGGGATGCACCAACAACCATTGAGCTCAATGTATTGGTTCCTTCTATGACCTTCCTACTTTCTTGATCCATGTCACCACTTGAACTAGTCCACCTCAATTGTCTTTGTATGGGTTTCTATTGTTGAACTTTGTTGACCCTTTGTTTTCCTGCTATGAGAGTGAATCCACCTAATTGAGGGATGAATTGAACTAAAATTTGAACAGTGAGTTTGAGTTCAATTCTCTCCTTCTGAACACCTGTAGTGGGAGAGGGGACAACTTTATTAGTACTACAAACAAGGTGAGATGAACTGGAACTAGTGGAAGCTTTCTGAACTTTAGAGGCAATGGGCCTTGGCCATTGTTTAGTTCTAGCCATGACAGGTAAAGTTATAGTTTGCAAGTCATCTTCTTCTAGTGTTTCCCAATCACTTATAGGCAATAGATAAGCTTCAAGACTTCCCAACATATACAGGGTCAACCACTTCTTCATTTTCTTCTTCGATAACTCCATAAATGATCAATTAGAGGTTAAAATATTTGATATGTTTAAGTGTGAGCCTTGACCACAATTGTATCCTAACTTCATAGTCATCTTCACTATCAACCCATAAATCCTCTATCTATGGACCATGAGAGAAGGAGGGATACATTTCAAAGTATTTCAAAGAAAAATCTTGGTTATCAAAATGGGAACGTTGGGAGTAGAATGAGAGGTTTATGGTCTTAATTTTAGTTGTCGAGCTAACGACATCTTGAATAATTTTACACTAGTAATGTCCAACCTCAATGGGAAATGTATAAGTAGAGTCTTTCTGCGCTTTACAAGTTTTCTCCACTTTCACTAATTGTCTACATACTTCAATTAAGACATAGCAATCCAAACAATACCAGGGCAGCTTCAAGGGTTTTCCTTCATAACCTCTTATCCTCAAATACATGAACTTTGGAAACTAAATAAAGAAACTACCAAAAATGGTAACCAACGAGATTGCTTCTTCTGATAACCATCTATTCTCTTTGACCTGAAGCTCAAAAACTAGTTTGGTGAGGAAAGTGTCTTGAACCCTTTTGAAACCTTCTCAGTTTTTGTTCTTTTGTAATAGGGGATAATATTCACAGATAGGCATTCTTTGATTCCACACTTGATGGGGAAGACCATTCCATTCTCTACCATAGGCTAGAATATAAAATAGGTAGGATGACATATAAAAGTCAAAGGTCCCACACACCTCGAAAAGATCCTCCTACAACCTTACTGCTATAATATCAACCCAACCAATAAATCTCTCCTTCCCTAAAATGGCTTAGATGAAAAAGTACATCTAATTCTCCCAATGAAAGGCATGTTGGTTTCCCTTTATCCTATTCAAAAAGGTTATCATATCCTTGATCTATGGTATCATATATTCTCTAGTAAGAGGCTGTGGGAGATGGAAACCACATCCTTCTAGTTCTAGTAGCCAATTCTTAGCAATTGTGTTATTGAACTCATTGACATTTGTAGAGAATTAAGCATAAGTTGGGCTAATAGTCCAATCTTCATACACCTCACGTGGAGGAATCTTCAATGTGCCCATTACTGCAACCCTATTTACATACACTAGGACTTCTCCATTGTAGGTTTAGATACATTTCTTGATGACATCATATTTATCATGACAAACTAGGACAAGTTATGGGTAATGGAAGGCTTTAAGGAATCTAGAGGCTTGCAACAACCCTCTTTCAAAGACCCTTTTGGAAATAGACCCAAGTTTTGAATTGGAAAATCTTGCCACTATTTTGCTAATGTCTTCATTAATGAGAAAGGTATCTTCAATCTTACACAAGAACTACTTATGGCTAAGGATTTCTCCCTTTCAAGTAATTTGGGACAGAAAGAGGCCATAGATGATTGGGGTTTCAATAGACCACAAATAGAATATGGAAGGAAAGAAAATACACATAAAAGAAGCGTAACTATAAGGAAAAGAAATGACAGCTCAAGAGGAAAAGAAATTTAGGACTCACAGAGATGGTTGCATGAAAACTCCCTGATGGCAGAGGTACTTAACACTATCTCCTTGTATATCTAGACTAAAAAAATTTCTTACCTTAAACATCAATGGTAGAAAGAAAATGAAAGGAAAGTCCTTTTAAGGCATTCAACTTGGAGGGAGAGATATGTGTAGATAAGTAAGGGAATGTGTAAAGTGATAGGGTACTTTCCACCATTTAATGCTTCTATCAGTTTTGCACATATGAAAACATATCTTTCCATCATTACCATTAATCATTGATAAATACATATCTTTTGCACAAATTTTGGGAAAGAAAAATCATCCTTCGTACTGCCACTTGTCTAGGCATGTTTCTTCATTGACGAAAGCTTTTAGACTAATGAACTATGAACCTTGAACTACTAATTACAATTCAACATTCAAGTTTTTCGGTCATCACATATTGGAATTGTTGCTCACGGATTGACAAGACTTAGATATTATCAATTGAACTAATGAACTTGAACACAAATGTTCAATGTTCAACTTTACAAATGAGTAGCAAGGTTCAAAAGGAAAAATAACTTACCAATGCTTAAGTTAACCTGACATTATGAACCTGTGAACTCATGAACTTTGAACTAACATGTTTGGAGTTCAAGTTTAGTCTTAAGTTCAAAACTTGGAAAAGTGCAAGACTTAAAATGAATGAACTTCTTTGGCAAGAATGATAAAGACATTGAACTCTTGAACTCCTGAACCTTTCAGTTCAAGTTCAAGTTCAACACTTATTCCAAAAAGAGTGATTGATAATGAATATTGGTGTGGATCATATATGGATAACAACGATGAAGTGTAGGTTTCCTATGCCAAGAATCGATGATATAATGGATTATTTAAGTGGTGCTAAATACTTTATCAAGACTAATTTGAAGAGTGGATATCATCAAATTAGAATCAAAGAAGGTGATGAATGGAAGACTGCTTTCAAAATAAAAGAAGGTTTGTATGAGTGCTTGGTTATATCTTTTTGTTTAACTAATGCATTGGGTACTTTTATGAGGATGATGAATGAGGTTATGAATAAATTCATGGGTAGGTTTGTAATTGTCTACCTTGATGATATTGTGATATTTAGTAAGACTAGAGGAGAACATTTGTTGCATATTAGGCAGGTGTTGGAGAGATTGAAAGAAGATAAGTTGTTGATTAATTTGAAAAAGTTTTCATTCATGAAAGAGGAAATTTTGTATTTGGGTTTTGTGATTTCTAATGATAGATTGAAGATGGGTCTGGAGAATTTAAAAGAAAGTATTGATTGGCCTACACCTGAGAATGTTGGGGAAGTTAGAACATTCCATAGATTAGCAAGTTTCTATAGAAAGTCATCAGAAATTTCAATTCAATTTATAATGCTATTACTAAATAATGTGAGGAGATAAAAGGGAATTCAAATGGACACATGGAGCATAAGAGATTTTAGAGACTTTGAAATAGAAGGTTGTTGATTTACCTATGTTAGCTTTTCTTGATTTCAATAAAGTATTTCAAGTGGAATGTGATGCAAGTGGTAGTGTGATTGGAACTATGTTGAGTTAGGAGGCTAAAGTTGTTGCTTTCTCTAGTGAGAATTTGAATCATGCTAAAAGGAAGTATTATGTGTATGATCAATAGTTTTATGCTATTGTTCAAGATTTGAAGAGGTGGAGACATTATTTGGTACCTAAGGAGTTTGTGTTGTATTTTGATCATAAGGCTTTATAGTACTTGGGTAGTCAGCATAAATTGAATCACAGGCATATGAAGGGGGTTGAGTATTTGTAGAATTTCACATTTGTGATCAAGTAAAAAAGTGGAGTCGCTAACTAAGTTGCGGATGCATTGAGTAGAAGGAGATCTTTGTTGACCAAGATGAAGGTTGAAGTTCTTGGACTTGATATGATGAGAACATTGTATGAAACTGGTCTTGGTTTTTCTAAGTCATGGAGAGCATGCGAAGCACCAAATTTGTTAGAACAACCAAGTAAGTATGAAGATTATTTCATTCAAGAAAGTATGTTGTTCAAAGGAATTGAGTTATGTACATCAAGGGGATCAATGAGAGTTAACTTGATAAAGGAAAAATATGGAAATGGATTGGCTAGATATTTTGGTAAGATATTTAGTTTGCTTAAGGAGAAGTATTATTGGCCTCAATTGTATAAGAATGATCAAAATTTTGTAAGGAGTTGTCAAGTTTGTCAATTTGCAAAAGAAGTAAGTTAGAATACTAGATTGTATATGAATATTTTAGTACCTAGAAAATATTTGAGTGATATCAACATGGATTTTGTTCTTGGTTTACTGAGGACAACAAGAGGAAATGATTCTATATTTGTTGTTGTGGATGGGTTTTCCAAGATGGAGCATTTCATACCTTGTAAGAAGACTTCATATGCTATCTACATTGCAGATATTTTCTTTCAGGAGATTGTTAGATTGCATAGATTACTGAGGAGCATTATCTCTATAGGGATGGTAATTTATTGGTTATTTTTGAAGAACTTTGTGGAAAAAGTTGAATACTGAGTTGAACTTTAGTTCTACACTCCATCCACATACTAATGCACAAACATATGTTCTACTTAGAAGTTTGGGTAATTTGTTGAGATGCTTAGTTAGAGGTAAATTGAGTAATTGGGATTTGGAATTGGCACAAGCAGAGTTTTCATATAATAATTCTATGAATAGGAGTACTGGAAAGCCACCTCTTGAGATTGTTAAATGAATGCATCCTAGAGGTGTATTAGATTTAAAGGATATTGTTGGAGAAGAAAAGAGGAGTGGTGAAGGAGAAGAGTTTGTTGAAGTTATGAAATCTTTGCATGAGGAAGTGAAGCATAACTTGGAACAAAGTACCAGAAGTACAAGGATAGTGTAAATAGATCAAGGAGAAAAGATTTTTGAAGTTGGTGATGGTGAATTTGAAGAAAGGTAGCTTTCCCATTGGCACATAGAGTAAGTTTAAGATGAAGAATTTTGGTCCTTATAAGATCTTAAGTAGATATGGTAGTGGTAGTGCTTATAAAGTTGAGTTGCCTGATGATATGAATATATCACCTATATTCAATATTGTTGATTTGTATGAGTATTATGAATCTAATGAGGAGGTTGTTGTACTGAGTGGTTACCCTAACAAAAAAATGAAAGAGGTTGAATAGATTCTAAACCAGAAATTTGGTAAGAGTACAAGAGGAATGGATTACATGGAGAATTGGGTGAAGTTGAAAAATAGATCTATTGAAGATATTGCATGGATTTCTTAATCTAGGTTAGATTCAACTTAGGTTGTGACATCTTCAGGATTCAAAGAATCATTTCTTTCAACCATGGGTGTCTAATGCAAGAGCATCATGGGTTTCTTTGGTTATCATGCTTGGTTGCTTTTGTGAACCTGCTCAGTAGTTGTTGTTGATGTTGGTTCGATGGATTCACTCTATCTTCTTTCACCAAGTTGTCCTGACTTGACTCGGTGCATATGTTTTCCAAGTGAGCCTTTGCTTCATGCATCAAGTTATTATTTATGACTCAATCACTGAGCATATTCAATGACACTTTTCTGAGTCTATTTGGTAATGCTTGGTTCCTTTGTTCATCAAGTTGTTTATTTGGTTCTTCTTTAAGAGATAACCTATGTATTTAGTTTATGAGCTAGATTTAATACATGGGATCACTCATTGGAAAGCGAGTGGATCTATTTTGGGTCATTTTTTTCTCCAATGCAAAACTAAAATCTTCTATAAGTCATTTTGGCAAGTAGAAATAAGGGTATCATGTCTTCGTTTAAGGGGGGAACAAGGTAGAGGATAGAGTTGGGGTTTAGAGATCACAAATAGTGCGTGATACATGAAGATTTTATTTTATAATTGAATCTTTTGTTGGTCTCAGATTGGTTTTGACAATTGAGTGTCAACACACTTAACCAATTTTCAAGATGATGCCGAGTATAATACAGATGTCGAGCTACAGTGTGTGCCAAGTCAGAAATTCAACAGGTGTCAAGTGAACTTTAGGTGCTGAGCAAGTATCAAGTGCTAAGTGATAAATGATGTCGAGTCACTATAGGTGCTGAGCAAAGTATAGATGCCAAGTGAGATAGAGTTACTATAGGAGTCGAGTGAGATATAATTCCTATATGAGCCAAGCATCAATAATTAGTAAGTGCCAAGTAACACATAATCAATATATCAGTTTGTGCCTTCACAAACTCAAATGTAAACCATTTTTGAGCTGACTCAAGATGAATCTCAAAGGATCTAAAAGATAAGATCGAATATTTTGCATTCCCTATGAAATTAGCATGCAACCAATAAGAAAAGTGAAAGAATTAAGCAGGAAAAGAAGGATGAATATTGATTGTAGATTCATACCTAACCCTCAGTCTTTGAAGCCTTTATAAGGAGGATGAAACCCCATAATTCATGTGAGTGTAAGAGAGGTACATGGAATGCATGTAAGAGAGTTATATGGGAGAATGCTAGTGAAGTTCATAAGGATGTAAGGACTTAGAGAAGAAGGAGCAACATTGCAAAATTTAGTTGGTTAGAATAGAGCATCAACACTTCAAGTAGAGATATATCAGATCAAGGAAGGATCAGATCAGATTGAGCAGAACAAGGATCTGGAATCAACAATTAAAGATTGTAAGTCATCAAGTCATCAGATTCTAATACTTTCTAGCCATTGTATTAGGAATGAAAATCCTATGATGATAGATTGGTCTAACGGCCATGTTGTAAGCCTTTCAACAAGGTGCTAAATCCCTTAACAGGGTAACATTTCAAGTGAGTGTTTGTAAATCCTTTAACCAGGTCACTTTTAAGAGAGTGTAAAGCCTTTCATAGGGTAGGCCTTTCATAGGGTTGAGCATTGGAAGTGGTCAAACTTTGTAACCTTAAACAGTTACATATTGCTGCAGTGATAATTTGTGGGTGTCATCCCCACCCTAGTTTTACCTTCTCATTTTGGAGGGTTTTTGGGTTACCAAAATCTGGTGTTATCTATTTTCATGCATGTCTTTAATTTTATGTTAATTAGATATGGTAGATGCATGTGAATGATCTCAGTTAAAATTTTTAGAGGTCAAATATTGTTACTTCTGATTCAACCCCCCCCCCCCCTTCAGAAGTAAATCTTCCCACTTGTAAATTTCAACAATTGGTATTGGATCTGAGTTCTCACAAGGAGGAGCCTTACAACTTGGATAAAAGATCTAGAAATGGAAGTTTAAAAATTTGGGAAGGTCGTAGAAAACTAGGTGATTGATATACAAGAAGAAAACAAGATGTGAGGTAGATACATTGTATCCTACCTAATCCATTTGAAACCCTAAAATTGGAGAGGGAGAAATAAGCGACAAAGGCAAATCATATTTCTATTTAAGGAGTCATAAGTTAATGAAAAAAGAGAGAGAGGCGGTCAAGCATGAAAGCATGAAATGCTGAAGGAGGTGCTAAGGAGATAAGAGAGCATAGTGAATCTGTTTCAGTAAGAAGACCCCTAATATGGATGCATTGGTACAATGAGTTAGAAGACTCAAGGAGACGAAGCTTGAGAAGAAGTCAAGCAGTCAGAGCTGAAGTGATTGAAGCCAAGCATTAGGATTGAACTGAAAGTGTGATCTGAACTTTGCAAAGTATGTTGTAAGTTATATCAGATCAAAAGACCATTATCATTACTTTCTAGCAATTGTAACAGTAAATTTTAAATCCTATGGACTTAGGTTGGTTTAATAGCCATGAGATAAATCCTTTAACAGGGTGACATTCCAAGTGAATGTTCTAAAATCCTTTAACCAGGCCCATTCCTAATAGTTTGGTGAAATCCTCTAACAAGGTCACATTTAACAGTGTGTTGTAAGCCTTTAACAGGGCAGGCTTTTAATAGGGCATCACTTCAGAAGAGTGAGAATCAAGCATGTTACTGGTGGTTTTCCCCAAATTGGGTTTCCACGTAAATCATTGTGTCATGTGTTGATCTTGCATGTTTTATCTTTGCATGTTGATTTACTGTAACTTGCTAATATGGTTGATTTAAAGTTTGGATGGATGAAAAGTGTATGGATTCATTAAAAGTAGTAAAAAAGTATTAATAGGGCATTTGGACCTTGGATAACTGATTCAGCCCCCCTCTCAATTATTCTAAAGAATTCTAACAATTGGTATTAGAGCCTTACTGCTGACTCAGTTTAAAGGAACTATAAGCAGAAAAGATCAAAATGCCTAAGAGAGAAGTTCCCAAGCTCAATAAAGACAACTTTGTTGCATGGAAAAGCTTGATGAAGCTACATCTTGGATCCATAGGAGATTATGCACAAAATTCAATTGTCATTGAACATGTAGATCCAACAGGTGCTCCTACTACAGAAGATATGAAAAACAAGCAAGAACACAATCAGACAATGCTAGAAATTGCCTCTACACTCAGCTATGCTGAATTTGATGATATCAAAGGATGTGATACTGCATTCAAAATGTGGAAAGCCCTATTAGACATCTATGGAGGAAATCAAAATGTACAAAGAGCAAAAAGAGAAAGTCTCAGAGGAAAGTTTGATGACATGAAAATGGAGGAAAATGAGAACGCTGCTCAGTATGGTGCAAGAATAAAGGAAGTGGTAAGTGCAATAAGATGCTTGAGTGGTCAATTGGATGAAGATACTATTAATAGTAAGTTCTTGAGAACCTTGCTTCCTATCTATGCTACTAGAGTATCAGCAATACAAGAGCTAAGATGTATACCAGGAAACAATCTAAGTTTTGAAGGTATAATAGGTAGACCCACTGCATTTGAGTTATCTAATTTTGACAACTACAGACCAGAGAATGTTGAATCTACCTTTAAGGCCAAGTTATCACTAAAAGATGCTAAACAGGTGAAATCAAAGAAAGGAAGAAAAATGAAGTATGTATCCAGTGACAGCAGCACTGATGAGGAAGATGTAGAACAATTGGAAGCATTGCTTGCTAGAAGATTTCATAGAGGTAAAGGAAAATTCAAAGGTAAGATGCCTATCATTTGTTTCAATTGCAATGAAGTAGGTCATATTGTTGCCAGGTGTACACAGAAAAAGGATTACAAGGAAGGCAACAAAAGCAAATTTAGAAGAGATGACGACAAAAGAGATTACAAAGAAAAAGGTAATAAGTGTTACATTGTTGAAGAAAATTTTGATGAAAATGATGATGAAGTTGTTTATGTAGCCATGAAGGATCAATTTGATGAAGAAGAACCCACAGCACTGGTAAGATGTATGAACAAGAATGACAGGTGGATCATAGATAGTGGATGCTCACATCACATGACAGGAGATAAAAGTAAGTTTGTTAACTTTACTCAGTATGATGGAAATAGTGTTAGATTTGGTAATGATGCTCCATGTCAAATCAAAGGAAAAGGTTCCATTAAGCTCACAAAACAAATTTCATGTGATAATGCATACTATGTTGAAGGATTAAACTATAATTTACTAAGTGTCTCACAGTTAGGCAATATAGGATGTAAAGTGGAATTTGGAAACAAAACTGTAAAAATCTATGATACTGATGGTAAACTGATAGGAAAAGGAGATCAAACAAAGAGTAATTTGTTTTACCTTGATATGGATGATGTTTCTTGTTTTATTGCAAAATTTGATGATGAATGGTTATGGCATAGAAGATTATGTCATGTCAACTTTGACAATCTAGTCAACATCAGTAAAATGAAGAAAGTCAGAGGTTTACCAAAATTGAAGAAGCCTGATAATATCATGTGCAAACAATGTCAGCTAGGAAAGATGACTAAGTTTCAAGAGCAAAAACTATACATCTAAAGAAGTATTTGAATTAGTTTATACTGACTTATGTGGTCCAATGGAAGTACAAAGCTATAGAGGAGATAAATACATAATGTTGTTTGTTGATGACTATTCTAGGATGATGATTGTTATGTTCTTAAAACAAAAATCTGATGCTTTTCAAAATTTTAAGTGGTATGTGGCTAGAGTTGAAAAGGAAATAGGAAAAAGCTTGAAATGCCTAAAATCAGACAGAGGTGGTGAATTCACATCAAATGAATTCAAGATATTCTGTAATGATAAAGGAATTAAAAGACAAACGTCAGCTCCTAGAACTCCCCCACAGAATGGAATTGCTGAAAGAAGAAACAGATCTGTGATTGATTGTGCCAGAACACTAATGATGGAAAAGACTGTTGCTCTAAAATACTGGAGAGAAGCTGTAAGCGTAGCTGTTCATACACTAAACCGAGTACAAGTCAAGAAAGGTACATATACAACACCTTTTGAATTATGGTATGGTCACTCACCCAATGTAAAACATTTCAAAGTGTTTGGTTGCAAATGCTTTATCCTTAAAGATGCTAGAAATGGAAAATTTGATGCAAAAAGTGATGAAGGTATATTTCTTGGTTACTCCACTAGAAGTAAGGCATATAAGTGTTTGAATATTAACAATAACAAAATTGTGGAAAGTGCAAATGTAAATTTTGATGAGCGCACAGAAGTCCAAGCTGAAGTACCAAAGAAAATGGAAGAGTACAAAACCTTTGTGTATTCTTATGAAGGAATGACTGTTGATGAGGATGATGTCAATCAAATTGAAAATCAACAACAAGTATTAGTTTCAGCCGAGTCACAACCAGTGAATGCCGAGTTGCATTCAGAAGCCGAGTTTTACAATGAAGAAAATGCACAATCTGATTCTGAAGACAGTACAAATGATGAAGAACAATCTGACAAAAAAGTGCATAGTGATCCTGAATTTGAAAGATGAAACATGGAAACAAGGACAGAGCCAATATTATCCAAATATGTAAAAAGACATCACCCTACTGAACAGATAATTGATGACAAAAATGCAAGACCAATGACAAGGAATAGACTAAGACATGAATCATGTCTGATCAGCAAATTTGAACCCAAGATAGTATATGGTGCATTACAAGATGATAACTGGTGTAAAGCTATGGAAGAAGAAATTGATCAAATAAAGAAAAACAAAACCTGGAGTTTGGTTCCTAGACCAACTGACAAGAATGTGATTGGCACCAAGTGGGTATTCAGAAACAGGCTAGATGAGAATGGTGAGATTACCAGAAACAAAGCTAGACTAGTATGCAAGGGTTATGCTCAAGAAGAAGGAATAGACTATGGGGAAACATTTGCCCCTGTTGCTAGAATGGAAGGAGTAAGAACTTTACTTGCATATGCTGCCTACAAAGATTTTAAAGTCTATCAGATGGATGTAAAATCTGCTTTCTTAAATGGTATACTAGAAGAAGAAGTCTACATTGAACAACCAGAAGGATTTGTTGATGAAAACAACAGGGATATGGTGTGTAAGTTACATATAAGCTACATAAAGCACTCTATGGTTTGGAACAAGCACCTAGAGCATGGTATGAGAGACTTCACAAGTATCTAGTGCAAATTGGATTTGAAAGAACTGATGATAATAGCAACATGTATATCAAAGCATAAGAAGATAAAGACATTATTATATTCGAAATCTTTGTGGATGACATAGTGTTTGGCGGAAAGGAAGTGCTTTGCAAAGGCTTTGCTGACAAAATGAAACATGAATTTGAGATGTCTATGTTTGGAGAAATCAAATTCTTTGTTGGATTGCAAGTACATCAACTCAAATATGGTATATTTGTGACACAATCAAAGTACATCAAAGAGATTCTTAAAACATTTGGATTGGAGGAATCCAAACCAGTCAGCACACCAATAGCAACAGGAAATAAGTTGTCCAAAAATGATGAATCAACTGAAGCCAATCAAACAATGTACATATCCATGATTGGAAAACTAGAATATGTTTTACATAGTAGACCAGACATAGCATTGGCAGTTGGAATAGTAGCCAGATTCTCTGCTAATCCCAAAGAAAATCATCTCATAGCAGTAAAAATAATAATGAGATATCTTAAAGGAACTGATAACTTTGGTCTATACTACAAAAAGAATGAAAAATTTGAGCTCAATGTATATACAGATGCAGACTGGGGAGGCAACATTGATGATAGAAAAAGCACAAGTGGAGGTGCATTATTTCTAGGCAAAAGGCTAGTTACTTGGACTAGCAAGAAACAAACATGTACATCCCAGTCCACTGCAGAGTCAGAATATGTAGCAGCTGCAGTCAATTGCACAAACATTGTATGGCTCACACATCTATTGAAAGGAATGAAAGAAGAGGTAACAAAACCTGTGATATTATATTGTGATAATACAAGTGCTATAAACATATCCAAAAATCCAATGATGCATGCAAAAACCAAGCATGTCAGAGAATTGGTAGAAGACAAACAAGTGAAGTTGGAATACATTCACACAAAGGAACAAACTATAGATATCTTCACAAAACCATTGCCCAAGGATGCTTATGAATATCTTAGAGGCAAGTTGGGGGTAATACCCCTAACTCAAGCAGTTTAAACCAACAAGGATTCTACCCTGTATCAACAAAAATAAATCATTGAAATATCAGAAGAGTGATGCAGAGGATGACAGCAAGAGCAGAAACTCCAAATCAGTCACAAGCATGGTGACAGAGGGAGAAAACAACAAGAAGCCAAAGCTCATATTTAGCATGATAAAGATGCTACATCTTTGGCATTTATGTCAAAGAGGAAGAAATGTGCAAAAACCTAATCAATATATAAGAAAGAGGGAGATATATGAGATCAATAGTAAAAGATGCAGCAGCAAAGAAATACAGCAAACAACGTATACAATCTTGGTGGTAACTAAGTTGATCAATTGATCAATTTGGTTTGCCATCAATGCCAAAGAGGGATATTTTTGGAAATGATTGAAATGATCATAAGAAAAGTTGTTGGAATGATATATGGAACTGGTAAAGAATGTTCTCAATCATTGTTTTGTCATTGATGTCAAACGTGCTACTTGCAGGAATGACAATTGCTTTAGTGATCCAAATACTATCAATTCGTTGATTGTCAAGGAGGAGGCAATCAATAAGATGTAACTAGAACACCTAGAGAAAGGTTGAAGTTATGATGTTGTAATGAAGTACAAGGATCAACTAAGCCATTGATGAAAAAGTGTATTTGATGACATACTATAAGATACAGAGAATGGGCACACTGAAACATATCAAAGATGTAAGGTTTTAGCTAAGACATTTGTAAAGCTCAACTAAGTTCATTAGAGAGAAGGAGTCGAGCAAGCTAGTATGTGCCGAGCAAATTCCTAGTAAGTGCTGAGTAAACTTCAAGTGCCGAGCAAGTTCAAGTGCTGAGCAAGTTCAAGTGTCGAGTAAACTTCAAGTGCCGAGCAAGTTCAAGTGCCGAGTGATATCGAGTGCCAAGCAAAGATAGGTGCCGAGTAACACAGAGATGTCAAGCACCAGTTAAACCAATAGTGCCAAGTAACATAGAGATGTCGAGCACCAGTAAATCAATAATGTCGAGTTGTTGCATTATTTTGAAAATCGAAGATTCGCCAGATCTAAGCCAACAAGGTTGTTATCTAGAAGTTTGTGAATTAAAATGGAAGATAAGAATCATGAGCTGGTGGCACAGAACACCATGTAAAATGTTTTAAGGATACAACTGACAAAGTTTGAAGATAAGAACAAGATATGAGGTAGATACATCGTATCCTACCTAATCCATTCAAAACCCTAAAATTGGAGAGGGAGAAATGAGCAGCAAAGGCAAATCAGATTTCTATTTAAGGAGTCATAAGTTAATGAAAAAAGAGAGAGAGGCGGTCAAGCATGAAAGCATGAAATGCTGAAGGAGGTGCTAAGGAGATAAGAGAGCATAGTGACTCTGTTTCAGTAAGAAGACCCCTGATATGGATGCATTGGTATAATGAGTTAGAAGACTCAAGGAGACAAAGCTTGAGAAGAAGTCAAGCAGTCAGAGCTGAAGTGATTGAAGCCAAGCATTATGATTGAACTGAAAGTGTGATCTGAAATTTGCAAAGTATGTTATAAGTTAGATCAGATCAAAATACCATTATCGTTACTTTCTAGCAATTGTAACAGTAAAGTTTAAATCCTATGGACTTAGGTTGGTTTAATAGCCATAAGATAACTCATTTAACAGGGTGACATTCCAAGTGAATGTTCTAAAGTCCTTTAACCAGGCCCATTCCTAACAGTTTGGTGAAATTCTCTAACAAGGTCACATTTAATAGTGTGTTGTAAGCCTTTAACAGGGAAGGCTTTTAATAGGGCATCACTTCAAAAGAGTGAGAATCAAGTAGCATGTCACTGGTGGTTTTTTCCAAATTGGGTTTCCACGTAAATCATTGTGTCATGTGTTGATCTTGCATGTTTTATCTTTGCATGTTGATTTACTGTAACTTTCTAATATGGTTGATTTAAAGTTTGGATGGATGAAAAGTGTATGGATTCATTAAAATTAGTAAAAAAGTATTAATAGGGCATTTGGACCTTGGATAACTGATTCACCCCCCCCCCCCCCCCCCCCCCGTCTCAGTTATTCTAAAGAATTCTAACATGAAGATGCAAAATGACCTGAAAAGAGAGAAGGAAATTGTAGAGAGCTTCAATAAACCTAATGAAGCCATCAAGTACTTTGAATAGCTACTAAAATAACCAAGAGCTAGTAATGATACTTCAGGACCAGGATACACCAACACTGAAAAAAGAGAGCCATCCAAGACTATAGAAGAAAGAAGTAACGAAGGTAAGAACACGAAACCTACTTGTCATTTTTGTGGTAAAAAGGGACATACCTATAATGTGTGCAGGAGCAAGAATGCCCATCAGCATGAAAAAAAAAAGAATGTGGGTCACTATCACAAGTGCAACAAGCAAGGACATTAAGCACAAGACTGCAAGACTAGGACTATCAGAACACCAAGATTTGAAGGTCACTACTACAATTGCAAGAAGTATGGACATAGAGCTTTTGAGTGCAGATCAAAGTCTACGTGGACACCTAATCAACCAACAAGGGGAAATAATCATGGACATCACTACAATTGGGACTACAACACTAGGTATAGCTGCCATTACTGTTAGGAATATGGACATAGCCCTGAAATTTGCATAGGAACACATTTAAGTGGAAACTATAGCAGATGGCTCATCCAAACTACATGCTTTAGTTGTTTGAAGATTGGTTATATTAGCAGGAATTTCCCAACAAGGTCAAAGACATCCAACTCAGAGTTCAACAAAGGAAAAGAGAAGGTAGATGTTGAACACGTCAGAGGAGAAATGAATAAGACATGGAAAAAGAAAGATGGAAGCAAAACATCAAATGAAGGGATCACTTCGCCTAAAAGGTCAAGTGGTAACACTTCATCCAACTAAGCAAAAGAAGGTATGTGGGATTGATATACAAAGCTTTATCATACATCAGTTCCAAGACAAGCAAGTATTGAAAAGGAGAGATCAACATGAATAGAGATGCAAAGTTAAAATTTCAAGATTTCATAAGTGTTGCCAAGTTGCCTTCAGATGTTGAGTAAAGATCTAATACATGTCGAGTTGATTGCCTAAATCAATAGAAGTTGAATGATTAGTTGCAATCAAGTTGGTAGTGGAAGTCGAGTAAAGAGGAATTTTTGTTGAAACCGAGTAAGGAAAACTTCAGTATATGCTGAGTGGTGGAAAGACAATGGAATCCAAGTAATGTAGAAATGCTTAAGAAGCTGAGTGGATAGTTGTAAATGCACTAAGCATTAAATGCTATGAAATAATGGTATATGATCACATTTTAAACCATTTTTCTTCATCGTGAACAAAGAGCAAAGATAAAGAATAGTTCAGAATGACTTCAAAGCAGAGAATCCAGTATTTGAGTAGACTTCTACACAAATTTAACACATTTTCATCAATTTCAAGGTATTTACACTAGTGTCGAGCTATGCAATTTTAAATTTCTTCATGTTTAAACCCTAGATAGAAGAAAATGGCCTCTACTTTAAGGAAATCTTAGGAGAAATAGTTGTTTGAGGTCCAGTTAGTGTCAAACGAAGTTAAACAAGCAAATTTTTGGCCAATCCCTGAAGTGGCATACCAAAAAAACCCATCCGTAGCCCTATCTGTTATTCCTCCTAAGGTAGTTATGGTCCAAGATGTTAGGAGGTGTTATAACTATAAGATTGGTGCTATTAGGGACATGGAAATGAGAGAAGCATATGATAGGTTGTGTGAAAATAGAGTATTAAAAGAAGAATATCAAACCGTTGAGAGGAAGGGTTTGACTCGTGCCCTAGAATTCCCCACTGTCTTCAAAATTGAATGGATTAGAATTGTGCTCAACAGAATTCACGATGGAAGTTTATGGTTAGAGGATGGCCCAATAAAGATATCAAAGAAAATTATTCACAGGGTAACAGGGTATCCAACCCTAGATCGGCCAAAGACCCTCATAAGTGACTCTAAGGAAGCAATTGAGAAGAACACAGGAGCCAAATGGAACAAGATAGGAATGACTATAGATACTATCCAAGACCCTTTTGTTGACTTTGTTGTTAGGGTTATTTCTCATAAGTTTTATCAATCCAGCAGACTTAATAGTGTTGGAAATGATTGAAAAGATCATGAGGGAGATTGTTGGAAATGATTGAAGAGATCATACATAAAAAGTAATGGAACTGGTAAAGAATGTTCTCAATCATTGTTTTGTCATTGATGTCAAACTTGCTACTTGCAGGAATGACAATTGCTTTAGTGATCCAAATACTATCAATTGGTTGATTGACAAGAAGGAGGCAATCAATAAGATGTGACTAGAACACATAGAGAAAGGTTGAAGTTATGATGTTGCAATGAAGTACAAAGATCAACTAAGCCATTGATGAAATAGTGTATTGATGAAATACTCTAAGACATAGAGAATAGGCACACTAAAACACACCAAAGATGTAAGGTTTTAAGCTAAGTCATTTGTAAAGCTTAATTAAGTTTATTAGAGAGAGAGCCAAGCAAGCTAGTTAGTGTCGAATAGATTCCTAGTTGAAGTCGAGCAAGTTCAACTTTAGTAAGTGCCGAGTAAATATCAGGTGCCGAGCAAGAAACAAGTGTCGAGTCAAGATAGCAAGTGCCAAGTGAATATCAAATGCTGAGTAAAGATCAGATGCTGAGAAAAGATCAGGTGCCGAGCAAGATTCAAGTGCCGAGTAACATAGAAGGTGTCGAGCATCAGTAAACTAATAATGTCGAGTTGCTGCATTATTTCAAAAATTGAAGATTTGCCAGATCTGTGTCGACAAGGCTATTATCTAGAATTCTGTGAATCAAATAGAAAATAAGAGTAATGAGCTAGTGGCGCAGAACACCATGTAAAACATTTTTGGAGAATACAACTAGACTCTAGACAAAGTTTCTAGATAAGAGCAAGATATGGGGTGGATACAATGTATCCTACCTAATCTATTTGAAACCCTAAAGTTGGAGAGGGAGAATTAAGCAGGTAAGGCAATCCAAATTTCTATTTAAGAAGTCATAATGTTACGAAGCAAAAACAGGAGTAGGTCAAGCATGAAAGCATAAAGTGCTAAAAGAGGTGCTAAGGAGTAAGAAAGCACAGTTACTCTACTTCAATAGATGGCCACAAATATGGTTGCATTGGTATGATGAGTAAGAAGACTCAAGGAGACGAAGCTTGAGATGACAAGTTGTCAGAGCTGAAGTGATTAAAAGCCAAGCAAAGGATTGAACTAAAGTGTGATCTAAAATTTGCAAGATATGTTGTAAGTTGTATCAGACCAAAAAGCTATTATTGTTACTCTCTAGCAATTGTAATAGTTATTTTAAATCCTATGGATTTAGGTTGGTTTAATAGCCATGTTGTAAATCCTTTAACAAGGTGACATTCCAAGAGAATGTTCTAAAGTCCTTTGACTAGGCCCATTCCTAACAGTATGGTAAAATCCTCTAAGAAGGTCACATTTAACAGTGTGTTGTAAGCCTTTAACAGGGCAGACTTTTAACAGGGCATCACTTTAGAAGAGTGAGAATTAAGTAGCATGTTATTGGTGGTTTTTTCCAAATTGGGTTTCCACGTAAATCACTATGTCATGTGTTGATCTTGCATGTTTTATCCCTGCATGTTGATTTGTTGTAACTTGCTAAGATGATTGATTTAAGCTTGGATGGATGAAAAGTTTATGTGCTCACTATAATTTGAGAAAAAGTATTATTAGGGCATTTAGACCTTGGATAACTGATTCACCCCCCCCCCCCCACCTTCCTCAGTTATTCTAAAGAATTCTAACAAATAGTGTACCTTGCATTGCAGTGGATGTTGGCTACAAGTTAGTTAAGAAGGATCATACTTATGATCTTGCAGAACTGCAACTGCAACAAATTAATGAAAACTTAAGAGTAATAAGGAGAACTAAGGGATCACAATGCAATTTTGATTTGTATATTTTTCTATGTACAAAATGAATTTCCATCCTTTGGTAAAGTTAGTTGGAAAAAAAATAGGTTCATTGTAGCTCAAGTGAATGAATACATTGAACAAATGGGAGCTAATTTTGAAACTCTTATGACAAGTTATTTTGAGGATTTCAAGAAATCCATGAAATAGAGATTGAGGATACCTATTTCATTGGTAGAACAACATGTAAATGATGTATGTTTTCTTGTAGATATTGATTATATCTATATTCAAGCAGCCACACCAAGGGTCAGATGACTTAGACCTCTTGGATATGAAATCAACATTGATGTGGCATCTGCAGCTATAACAACATTATTAGTAGAAGAAGTGGACAAGAGTGCACCACATTTTGGGATTTATGATGTGGTCAGATCAAAAGTAGATATGGAGTTGAAGACTACCTCCACATTTAAGAAAAATGATAAATTGGTGAAAAAGCTCAAAGCTAAATTTGGAGAAGGGGTAGCTGAGGCAGAGGAAGAAGAAGATGAAGAGGCTGATGACGATGAAGAAGAACAAGGACAAGGGCCACTAGCACTGACCCAAGGCATGGGTGAGGATGTAGAGGAAGAAGAAGGTGCTAAGTAGGAAGCACCAAAGGCTAAACCCAAGAAGAGAAAGGCATAGAAACAACTTGTTGCACAGCCCAAAGGGAAGAATAAAATAGCTAAGCCGAGCCTAGCCAAGCCTACTACAAGGGTAGAGGCAAGGGCTACAACAAAGGTAGCCAAAGAACAAGAGAAGAAGAAAGCTATAGAGTAAGGAGGGCCAATATAAAAGAAAAGAAGAAAGTATGTTACACCCCCAGAGTTAGATGAGGAGAGAACAAAATCTGACAATGATCAATTCAAAGTGGTAAGTCAAACCACCAAATCTGATCTTGAAAATGTTTGTGATAACATTAGGGATAATGCAGATTTAACTGGATTAAAAACCATTGATTTTAATAAGCTGTCAAGGGAGGATCAAAACATAGTGGAAGAGTCTATCTACACTATGATGGCCAAGTTCAAGACTACTCCACTTGAACTTGATAATTCTATGTCTAAGGAGCTAAGCTCCATTGTTGAAAATAAATGGCATTGTTGCCTAAACATGGAGAAGGAACAAGGGAGTCAACATTGGCTCGTGTAATGCCTAACCTTACAAAAGGTTAAATAAGTAAGGCTAGCAAGAAACATGAAAGCAAATTTGCACCTCGACATAGAGCCTTCAACATTCTATAGAATAAAATTAAGGATGTTGTAAAGAAGTCCACACAAATGTGGAAATTGATTTATGGGATAACTATTGTCAAAGAAGAACAAGAAGATCCCTTTGAGGGAATAAATGATGATGAGAAAGGAGAGGAAAATGAGAAGGAGGAAGAAGGAGAAAAAGAGAAGGAAGAGGTAACAATGGAGAAAGAAATATAGAAAGGTGATGAGGCAACAACTGAGGAGCAGCAACAAGAATAGAGTGTCCAAGACACACAATTTCCACCACCAAGTCCTTCGCATACACCACCTACATCTATAGAGAAAGTAATTGTGAAGGATGTTCCTAACACCTCAGGTCAGAACATTAATCCACTAATTGCAGAGGATCTCAAAAAGATCCTTCACTAAACAACTTTGCAATCACAGTCGTGTACAAATCCTATTTTGGTGAGTGTAGAAGAGTTATAGAAGGTTGTAGCTAAAATAACTAAGGAGAAGGTGAATAAACAAGAACCACCTTCACAACCTCCTATAGCTACAAGTGATCAACCAAAAGAGTAAGAAATACAAGACACATTTGCTAAGCTTGACACTATAGTCACACTTACTGCCAAGGAGCAAACAAAGTAGAAAACAAGATAGAAAGATACCATTGATCCTACAGCACAAGTCAAGGTGCACCTCCTCTAATCACCATAATTGATCAAGGTAGAAGCGAAGAAGATAGGGAAGAGGAGAAAACCCCCAAGGAAAGAGAGGAAGAGGCAATATAGACATTCGTTAATTTGCCTACAACAAGGACTACTACCAAGAAACCGAGCACTGATGCAGTACCATTGCGAATTTTAGCACCAGGTTCAAGCTCTACCAGGGTAGCAAGGGTACTTCACTATGGAGACCCTACACTTGATGAAGTGATAGTCGTACCAAGTTATGACTACAAGATAATGAACTTGACACAGATAAATGAAGTGCAAGAGGCATTGGAGAAGAAGAAGAAGTAGGAGATACTCAGAAATAAGTGTAGACAAAGGCAAGCATTGATAGAAATAAAAGACATCTTTCTTGATGCATTCAGCTTGGCAGTACTTGATGAGACAAAGCCCATTATGGAGCAACTATCCAACATAGTCGACTAGGTACAAAATGAAGACCTTGATACCAATGTTAAATTATTGGAATGGTCTAAAAAGAGATTTCAAATGAAGGTTAATGAGAAGATATTTGGTGAAATAGAACTATCACAAGTAGAATTGGCTAAGATAGTTGAGAAGGTGAAAATAGTACTTGAGAACATATTCTAATTGTACTCCAAACTATGTAACTCTTCATATTTCACACAAGAGAGTAGCTAGAGAATATTGAGCTTGGAAAGGAACCTTAAAATATCAAGTACTCAACTACAAAAGGATCCAGCTCAAAGTGAGAAGCATTTTGCCACACCGCTTCACACTCAGAAGGAGTTAGCTATATTAATAGTAGAAGAGGCTAATATTAAGGCCAAATTAGTACAAATCTAGTGTGTAATAACTGTACGCATGGAATTATTGCATAAAGATATGGCCTATGCAGAGAATGTTTTGAAGAAAGATCCAAATCTTTCTAAATTAGAAGGCCTAGTACATCTTGCAACAGAGACAACCATCTAGCTCAAAGCACTAGAAATTGCCTTAGACAATTGGGATGCTACTCTAAAGATAATAATGGAGGTAAATAAAATTTGGATAAGTATTCAATTCATTCTTAGGACCCTTTGACATAAGTGTCAAAAAAGGGGGAGATAATACATTATGAAGATAAAGGAGGAGATATAACAAATTAGGGGAGATTATAATGAAACCTAAAGAAGGAGATATACCTAAAGGGGGAGATAATAAAATTTTGAGAGATAAGGAAAAAAGCCAAAAGGATACAAAAATGTGTGAAAGGGGGAGTAGACAAATAATAGATACAAAGCAAACAAGGCAAAGAGTATCAAACACATCAACATGAGACAAATTCAACTTAAGAAATTTTGGATACAGAGTTTTGGATACAGATATGGCACATCAGCTCGGGGGGAGTTACAATTTTTTAAGGTATATAGTTTTCTACAAAATTTTGAACAAGTTTTTGAAGTTTTGTACATATGTCGATCAAGATGTGTATTATACTTGTAGAGATCAGATTCATAATGTTTAGTTAAGTGTTTTTGCCACTCATGTCAAAGGGGGGAGATTGTTGGTCTCAGATTGGTTTTGACAATTGAGTGTCAACACACTTAACCAATTTCCAAGATGATGCCAAGTATAATACAGACGCTGAGCTACAATGTGTGCCAAGTCAGAAATTCAATAAGTGTCGAGTGAACTTCAGGTGCTGAGCAAGTATCAAGTGCCAAGTGATAAGTGATGCCAAGTCACTATAGGTGCCAAGAAAAGTATAGATGCCAAGTGAGAAAAAGTTACTATAGGAGTCGAGCAAGACATAATTCCTATATGAGCCGAGCATCAACAATTAGTAAGTTATGAGTAACACAGAATCAACATGAGTTTGTGCCTTCACAAACTCAGATGTAAACTATTTTTGAGCTGACTCAAGATGGATCTTGAAGGATCTAAAAGATAAGATTGAATATTTTACATTCCCTATGAAATTAGCATGTAGCCAATAAGAAAAATAGAGAAAGCATGCAACCAATAAGAAAAGTGAAAGAATTGAGCAGGAAAAGAAGGATGAATATTGATTGTAGATTCATACCTAACCCTAAGTCTTTGAAGCCTTTATAAGGAGGAAGAAACCGCATAATTCATGCAAGTGTAAGAGAGGTACATGGAATGCATGTAAGAGAGTTATATGGGAGAATGCTAGCGAAGTTTAGAAGGGCCTAAGGACTTAGAGAAGAAGGAGCAGCATTGTAGAATTTAGTTGGTTAGAACAGAGCATCAACACTTCGAGCAGAGGTATATTAGATCAAGGAAGGATCAGATCAAAATGAGTAGAACAAGGATCTGGAATCAATAATTAAAGATTATAAGTCATCAAGTCATCAGATTCTAATACTTTCTAGCCATTGTATTAGGAATGAAAATCCTATGATGATAGGTTGGTCTAACAACCATGTTGTAAGCCTTTCAACAAGGTGCTAAATCCTTTAACAGGGTAACATTCCAAGTGAGTATTTGTAAATCCTTTAACCAGGTCACTTTTAAGAGGGTGTAAAGCCTTTAACAAGGCAAGCCTTTCACAGGGTAGAGCATTGGAAGTGGTCAAACTTTGTAACCTTAAACAATTACATATTGTTGTAGTGATAATTTGTGGGTGTCATCCCCACCCCACTTTTACCTTCTCATTTTGGAGGGTTTTTAAGTGACCAAAATCTTGTGTTATCTATTTTCATGCATGTCTTTACTTTTATGTTAATTGGATATGATAGATGCATGTGAATGATCTCAGTTAAAATTCTTAGAGGTTAAATATTGTTACTTCTGATTCACTCGTCCCCCTCCTCTCATAAGTAAATCTTCCCACTTATAAATTCCAACATCTGTGTACTTGGATGCAACTAGGAAGGCCTTACAACCTGACACCTATTCCTTAATTTGATGAATCAAATAAAGATTTGTGGTTTCTGTCCTTATGGTGTTGTCTTCTGGTTATTTGCTTTATTGTGTTAACTCAATAAGGTTGTATGGTAGTTGGTTGAGCCTTTGGTCCTGGTTATCATACTCCTTGCATATGGTCTCATTTCCTCTTGAATTTTACCATCACATGAATGTTTATATTGTTTTATTAATCACACTACCTAACTACCCTCTGGGACTTAATACCTTATTGCATTTTTTTATTTTCAACTTGTACAAATATTACTCTTAACAACTTTATACAAGAATTTATATTTTTAACATGAATGCCTTATAACTTTGTATAGAAACTTGAAAGATGTTGAAATGGATTAAAAAAAACTTTTTAAACTATTATTTCCTTTGCAAATTTTCACCATTTTATCGTATTGATCAATATCAACCCTACTAGGACAACAATGATAACTTTTACAATCTAGTTTGCATAGCCTTACATCTTTGTTCCAATGGATTTCCATGACATGTATGTGTAGGTTTAGTGTCTTTTGTCAATTTTCATCCCTAATTATTTTGTTTGATTTTCAAAATGAATTTTTTGGTATCATCAAAGGCTTTTTCTTAGTTTATTTCTTTGATCAATACTTGTGATGCATTTTATTTTTATTTGTGCACATGCCTTGGTTGTAAAAATGTGCATGATACTTTGAGTTAGGGTTTTATTTAATCCATGGATATGGACCCTAGGGATGTATAGTCCTAAAATATTATATGTTTTGGTTTTGGAGTAGGGTAGAGATCCCATGTGAGTGGATTACCATAGGTGTTGGGGATCAAAAGTAGTTGTCAAAGGATCCTATGTGTTAGAGAGTAGGGCTCTGTATAGGTTGGCTCTAAATGTGAGTTTTTTTAATCAAGTGGAAATATTAATACAAATAATGGGTTACAGGGGTTTGTGAATTCGCATTAATCAAGATAATCAGATATCATGATTGTACATTTCTTGTTGGAATCCTTAGAGTGAGGATGGTTATTATCTCGAGTAGTTGATCCCAATAAGAATGTATCGGGTCATGATATACATGTCCTTGTTGGAGTACTCAAAGTAAGGATATTTTATGCAATAGGATATTCCTTAGCTTAGATGGTTGATCCCAACACATAGGAATGTATGATGATACTCACCTAGATGTGGTCAAATGTTGGAGTACTCGAAGTAAGGACATTTTGTGTGGCGGGATATTCCTTAGCTTAGGTGGTTGTATGATGACACTCACCTAGATGTGGTCAAATCCCTCACTCACATTTCTCCCTCTGGTTTTTCTCTTTCCATTTTCACTTGTGATTTTGGGGATAAGCCTTAGATTTTTCCTTAGAACCTATGTGGATTATGGTTTTGTCTCTTAGCTCGGTTGAGTTGTTCCTTTATGGTTCCATGTGGTTGGGTGGAAAAAAAAATTAGGCTTGTTCATGGTTTAGGTTAGATTTTTTGAAGAACTCATGATGTTGTGAAGATGCACCTTATAAATATAGAAATTGATGCATATCTTGATGTGGTTTATTTAATGTAAAGTGATGAAAATAATATAAGGGGCTTATGTATTATTGTAATTTTTGAAAGTTGTGTAAAAGGGAGGGTAGTTTAGGAAAGAGGGTCTTATGGGAAAATATTATGTAAGTATTTTGTCTCTTTTTCTCCCCTTGCAGTTTAATAAAATAAAATATGTTCAATAAAATTATTTATCACTATTTATATTAATGATGAAAAAGGTTGTTTAGATAAAAAACTCATTTGGAAATAAGGATGTTTTAGAAATGTATTAGTTGTCCAGTTTACTTTATTTTCATACAGTTATTTAGAAATGAATAAATTAAGATATTAGGTGGTAGCTTAGAATATGAAATTGATAATGACAATGATTATGTTAATGGGAATAAATTTAAGATTCATTACATCAGGGAATCTATAGGACAAAAAAACATGTAAAATAAATATACAAAAAAATTATGCACTAAACTTTGTAATTTTAAACTAAGTCCTCCCAGCTTCCCTAACAAGTTGTGACACCTTTAGTATCAATTTCTTCCTCATTAGCCCTGAGCTCATCTTTCTCTTTCAGACTATTTTGTTCTTCAATTTGATTTTGTGCATCCACAATCTAATAATCTTCTTTGGTTATGTCATAACTATAGATTCTTTCTATTCTCTACACATTCTCATCTACTCTGACATTTTCACTTTTAACAATATTCTTATATGTGCTTTGTTGTTCATAGAATACCCTTGGAATACAACTTCATCACTTTTTGGATCAAGATTCCAAATTTCCTCATCTCTCTTAATATAATGCATGCTTACAAAAATTCTATAATACTTCACTGCATGAATATGACCATACCAAAGGAGTCTTACTAGTTCCTTGCCTAATCTAAACTCGAGTAAATGTATAAACTATAGTACTTATTGCCTCTCTCCATTGGATCTATGGAATATTACCTTCAATCATCATGGTTTTAGTTATGTCTAGAATAGATCTATTCCTTTTTTCTACAACACCTTTCTGCTATGGAGTTTGCTAAGCAGAAGTTTATCTCTTTATTGCATGTTCTTCATGGAAATCGTAAAACTCTTCAGATGTGAATTATCCTCTCATGTCTGATCTTAAACATTTTAATCTCTATCTAGACTCTATCTCAACCATCACCTTACATATATAAAACTTCTAAAAGCATAATAATTTTTCTCTAAAATATGTAACCCACATCATCCTTGAATAGTTATCAATGAATTACATAAAGTATTTATCTCCACAATAGCTTCTTGTTCTAGTAGGACCACACAAATAAATAAGTACCAAATAAAGCAATCTATTTGAAATATATGTGTTATTCTTAGTCGAACTACTCAAATTTTCCAACTAACGTTATTTGTATAAATTGTTAGGGTTCATAAATTTAGGCAAATCTCTTACAATATTAGTAATCACCTTGTTATCAAAGTTTACATGACAAAATATTCGATGTCATAGCTAACTATCATCAATCTTAGAAAGCAAGCATTTATTTTTAATAGTTTTCAAATGAAATAGATTATGTTCAACCTATTTACTAGATGTAATGAGTTCTCCATTGCTTCCAATGACTTTTCACATTCTATCCATGAATTCCAATCTACAACCTTTGTCTAACAGTTATCCAACACTCAAAAAGTTATGTCCCAAACCCTCTCTATATAGAACATCATCAATAGTTTTTTTCCATCAAGAATAATAGACCCTTTTCTCTTAATCAAATAAGGATTGTTGTTACCAAACCTAAAAACACCAAGATCATAATATTCAACCTTCACAAACTTATTTTTATCACCAACCATGTGATGTGAACATCCACTATCAATAACCCATTTATTTATCTTATCAACCTGATAAGCCAAGTCTTTTCCTTAATTAGGAGGATCTTCATTAATAAAACTAAATAAAATCTCATCATCACTAACACAAGACTCATCATTAGTTTAAACCATCGTCACCAACATACACACTTCTTTGATATTCCTTAGGATGGAATTTCTTAGATATGAACTTAGGTTCCTTGGAAACTTAATTAGGACATCTATATGCAATATGACCAATCTTATTAAAATTAAAACACTTCAAGAAAAAATTTCCTTCATACTTACCAAAACCCTTAGATATTTTTCTTATAATAAGGGTTTCAAGCTCATCAATCTTTCTTTCCCCATCTATGATCTCTTCCCATTTCTTAGCATAGTCACAATCTTTCAAGAATCAAGAAATACTTTCTTCCTTATCATGTTTACATATATAGTCTTTGAATAGTTTCAACTTTTGGTAGTTCCTTACCAAGAGTAGTCATCTCATAGGTGCAAAGTCTTCCAACCAAAGCTTCCCTCTAAATAGCTCTCACACTTTTTAGTTCCTTAATTGCTGCAAGTTTCTCACTATAAGACACAAGGAAAGATCTCATGATTTTGCTTACAAATACATTATCACTTTAGGTATCACCAACACATTTGATTAAACGTACCAGATCATTCACTCTTTGTATAGAGGATGAAATAATATTGCTTCCACAAGCATCTTTATATATTCACACTTCCCTTTAAGACCCTATATCTTTTTTACTTAACATACTTGTCACCTTCATAAATAATTTCTAATTTTTTCCATACCTCATGGGTGGTCCTTAATCCATAGATGTGTGAATACTCAATATCAAACAAGGCATTGATTAAAGCTTCTCTTGCTATCATTTTTTACTTCAATCTCTTGTTTTCATTTGTAGTAGCCTTTAATAGATCATACAAATTATTATAATTCTTCTCAATGATTTCCCAATATTCATATCTAATACATATGAGATAAGTAACCATCTAATCCTTCCAAATTAGGTAGTTGGTTTCATAAAAATTAGGACTGTCTTTTCTTACCTGTCATGTTGGATCTCCTAAATAAAAAATCAAGCTTCTTCAAAAGGACTTAGCTTTGATACCAATTGTTAGGACCAAAAGGAGGAAAGCACAACTAAGAGGAGGAAAATTATGTCATGTGTTCTTGAGGAAATCCATTAGGGGAATCGCTTGTGGGAGACAAACCTACTATAACGCCCCACTTAGGAGCCCAAGAGAAATAAACCTAACATGTTACAATGTTTATTGATTTTTTTTAAATTTTTTTTTGAAGTTTAAACAACACAAGATAGCAATAATGTGGAAGTAATATATACATACACATCAAGTACACATAAATAATTACAAATACAGTTTCCATTCCTCAAAGGTTCCTTCACATTGAGTCGCATTGCGAAGTTGTATTAATTAGTTTAAGTCTCAAGTTTAAAGTCTCCTGATCATAAAGAAATAACAAATACATTATCACATAAGCAAATACATAAGTACAACTAATAATATGAAAGCACATCTAACGAATAACATCTACTACACATGTCACAAGGTATATAAAAATAGATATAAGTACATCAATATACAATACAATATCCCATAGGATCTCAAAACACATGATAGATAGATACATCAAATGAATAGAAGTCTCCAAGATAATAATAAGAATGAAAATGGTACCGCTCTATCAATGAGAATTCAACAACTAGCAATGTAAGGGGAGATCCAAATTGTAAGAAGACATTGCCTCCTAACTGCGTGGTCACCTAATCAGGATCCCACTCCCACTATGTAAGAGAGATAATGTACGATCCACACACAAATAATCAAATCATAAAATAATCTTAGGCAAGGAATCCTAATAGCCAAAACTACATCAAGGATAACACAAACTAAAAAGAAGAAGAGATAATCAAATCAAAAGGACATTCATTCCAATACCAACACCACATACCAAATCAACATACAAATACCAAGTACAAATTAAATATCAAAACAGAAAAGATACAACCACCTCCAAATCAATGTCAAGTGTCACAAGCATAATAACCAATAGATAATAACTGTCATCAATAAAAGTAAACCACCAATCACTAACTCCAACAATAAAAATACCACCAATAAATAACTAATTATTCATTAATAAAAGTCAACTATCAATAATAAATGACATCTAATCAATGAGTAAAAACTCAAAATAAATACACCATCAAAAGCAATATTCAACAAGTACACCACTAGAGGCAAATATTAAAAAACCATGAAGGAGACTTGAGCTACATACTATAGAGTATCATCACATGAGCCAACTTAAGGTTACCTTGGCAGTCTCACAGAACCCCAACCCCCTAGTGACTCTATGCGGAATTAGAATACCCTCTCATGAAGATGAGAAGATTAGTCATACCTCTAAAGGTATCATCTCATTCTCATCCTTAGTCTATACAAGCACTCAAGGCATGGACAAGGAAATTTTTTTAACTTATCTTTTTAATTTATCTCAAGGCATTGGGGAGGAAAGTATTTTAATTACTATGTTATCACTTATTACACAACTCACAACGAATTACTCTAGCAACCACTTTGGGTCCTGACCCCTATTGCAAGCTACTCCCATAGACATGCACCTAGATTACCTTCCCAAAACTCAAAAACAACAATTGCATCCCATACCACAAAAGTAATGTTGATTGAATTTAGTTCCTTAACATGCAACTCAAAAATAACATTGATTCTCAAAACCAAAGTTGTCATAAATGCTCAGTAGGATAAAGCTCATAAAACATAAATCTCAATTCAAATCATAAAGTTCATCATGATATCCAGTCAAATAATCATAAAAGAAATTTCAAAAACACCTCTAGTGCACATCCTAACTTGGCCAACTGAACAAGTCACAAAGAAAAATCATCACAAAAATAAACATCACAAGACTATAAATAGAATATTTAAGAAAACACATAGTTTTCAGCCATATGATTTAATTCCATCATTTTCTCTTGTTTAGTTTGGGTCATAAGTATGTGTTTAGAAATAAAGTAAGAATATGCATGTTAATATAAATTGTTATGTTGATATACTTGCATAAATCAATTAAGTGTTTAAATGTCAAAACTCTTTGTGCATATAAAATATCATGCACCATTATCATGTTTTTAATTTAAATAATCTTAAATCATGGATGATTTAATTAATAACATAAGTGTATACTATTAGATTAAATATTAATATCAATTTTATTGCTAAAATATTATTTTGACTTATATTTAAGTCCAATATTAATATTTATTTTTCCTTTAATTCGTGATGCAACTAGAGACAACACAAACTTGAAATTATAATATAATTAAGTTATATAGAAATTCTCTCATAATATTAAATATTCATAACTAGAAGATTATATAATGAACTCCACTATTACTTCTCTTAAAATATAACTAAATCACAATTATATATTTATTAATTTCTCACTTACATTAATAAATATAAAATCATTTATATGCGACTAATAGTTTAACTAAACTTAAAGATTTTTTAATACCAACATCCACTTTATACCTAAATGAGTAATATTAATTTAATTTTTGAAATTAATAAATAATAATAATTTGTATTTTTAATTAATATTTTTTTATTTTCAGAATTAATAAATAATTCTATTTTTAATTTTTTTAAAATTATAAATCCAAAAATTGAATTTTGAAATTTATTAACTAAACTTTCTTTTTTTTTTAATATTAAAATAAATTTGAAAATTGAATTTTCCTAAAAGAATAGAATTATGTAATTTTCTATATTCATATGGCTAAGATCTTCTAAAATATGCAATCATAATTTTTTATTAATTTTCCATCTTGAATGCACTTGTTTTCTAGAAAGATTCTCAACCAACAATTTTGTTTAAATCAAAGGCAATTATACATTTTGCAATGAATCTTTATGAGGGTTTCTATTGAAGTTTTGAGGTAATTCGCTTTCAAACCCTAACTGACAATAATCATTGCTCTTTAAAATTTAATGTTGATTTTTCTTTGTTTGTTCATATCTTTAGTTTTCTAGATTAATTTTCAACAACATGATTCTATAGTTTATATCTGATTGCAGTTTTTAAACAACGCATGGATCAATTATATTTCTTAATTACAAATCAAAATTCTCTTTCATATTTTATCCTATAAATTTCAATAGCATGTCAACAAATGAGTTCTCAGACACTACCTCAATTTGACAACTAAAATTCTAGACAATCTGGTAAATGCATGCAAACCCAAACCCTCTGAAACTTTCAACAATTCTTTTACTTCAATTCCAAATTTTTCTCTCCAAAACTTGTGTGCATAGAAATGAGCTCGAATCTCTTAATAAAGAGTTTAGCTTACCTAAGGTTTTTGATTTTTGAACATGCAAAGACCTCTACTTAAAATAATTTTTTATTATTTAATCCTTTCATGCACACTTAAAGAACTTTTTAATAAAAATATTCTTTTATATTTTCTTTTGCTCCACTTTATTAATTAGGACAAGCACTATTTAAAGTGTAGTGTATTATTTAAATTAATAATAATTAAAGCTCATTATTTAAATTCAACTCTAATTTAATTATTAATAATTAAATAATACAATAAAACAATATTAAATCTTAATTTTTTTAATATTCTAATTCTCATTTATCCAACTTCTTAAATTAGACTTTTAAATTAAATCTTTTAAACTGAAGTACATGTTTAATTAATTTCTAATTAATTAAATATCATCATATTCTAATTTCTCTTTAACCAATTTTCCAAATTAGACTTCCAAATCAGGTCTTTTTAAATTAAAGCATATATTCACATATTTTAATATTTTCTATTTAAACGAGTAATATTTATTAATTCTCAACATTATATGATCAACCCAAATATTATAATTAAATCATTTACTAGATAAACCACATAGTCAAATCAACATAAAAGCAACATTATCAAAATTGAACAAAACTTACCAAAACTTAAAAGTAAACAACACAAACAAAGATAATCTCATGGGTTTAAAAAGGTGGGAAGTCAAATGCATGTCCTCCTTCTCTGGACAAGTAATTAGGCTATGGTTGGGATTGGACTTGAACATTATCTCCTCATTCTTACCATTGAGTTATTACGATAGGGTACGATCATCTTAGCGATTCAGGAAAGTCGATGTCTGGTACCTACAATTTGCATAAAAGTTGAGTATATACATATCCATATGCATCTAAGCTAAACAAGACATGGTAGGGAGTGGTACATCATGTAGATCCCGACTAGCAAGTAACTACAACTCCCTCCCTTAACCACATCATACATGTCAAACATAAAAGTAAAACAAACATGTATGTCATACACATGCAAGTATGATGTAAGTATTATAATAAGTCTTGAGTACAAATCATCACATATTCAAACATGAAAACTAATCATTGTGAATATAAAATACTCATCATTTGATATCATCATGAAAGCAACCACATTTACTAACTAAGAACCATTAAATCATCAGTAATGCTCTAGTAATCATAATCATCAATCAACATATGAAATATAATAAACCAAGTAATTCTTTATTAATGTACATGTAATCCAAGTCATGAATGTTATAATTATAAATCTAAAATCCTTAAAACTAACACATGCATGAAATAGGCATTAAAGAGTTTGGTAAATATAACGGAAAAGCAAACTATAGGTGGGCATTACATCTACAAGATGAATGTACTCTACTAAAGGTATTGCATGATTAGGAAAAAACAGAGAACGCAAGGCTTACATCACAATCTATAGGATCACTTCCCAAATTACACTTCTCATAATATAGTCACAGTTCTAGCCACCAATTGAGTTTGTCGATCCAATCTTGGTTATAGAAGGGTGGGCATACTATCCATTATAATCAAACTGATAAATAACATCTCCAATACCAAATAGTTCCAATGAAGTATGACTTCTACCTTATTCAAAAAACACATATAATATCTCTTTTCACCTTACTTTGCACATCCCTCACACACTCAATTACAAAAAAAATGCTCTCTCATTTATACACATTACAAAGATTAAACATCAACTAGGTCAATCAAGACCTATTTTAATAAAATATATACAATATACTCAATTTCCAATGTCATCCAAATAAAGTCAATCAAGACTTGGACATGACCCAAATAATTAACCTCAAACATGCAATAACATTACCAAAGTAGTTTGTAAAAATCACATGATGTTACTGGACATCAAGTTGACAAGGATCCAAGTAAATAAATACTTAAAACATGCAATAACTACTTTGTACAAGGTTCTGGGTCCTTTCAAACCTATTTTCACGTAATGAAACATTACCAAAGTGGTAGTAAAAATCACAGCATGTTTCTGGACATCTAGTCGGTAAGGATCTAAGTAAATAAACACTTATATGCCACCAAATTAGAAAATCTAATATTTTTAATCAATCCAAAATACCAACATGATAATCACACAATCCATAAACACCAACAATCAACATGAATATAATCCAAAACCTTCACATGTAGTGCCTCCCATGTTTGCATTATATAGCTTGTTATTTTGGTTTCAAGAGATAATTGATACTCATGTTCGAGGACATTCAAGATGACCTAATGGTCAGATACTTTATTTTAATTTACCAGTATCATAGATGTTAGATGATATGTTGTTCAATTTGATCATATCTACATGATGGTGCTTATTGATGTGACATGATGCTTTATGATGATATTTGGATATTTTTCATTTGGACATATACTTTGTTTATGATTATATGATGGACTTATTAGATTTTGGATACGTCCATTTGTTGCTATGACTATTTACTTCATTCTTGCTTTGGGATGTTTTATGATGCAATGAGTGATTTAAATAAATGGTTAATTAATGTGATTTAATGCATCTATCGCTTCAACTATATTACTATATGCAATTGAACTTGATCATGTTGTTCAGTATGTAGGATTTATATTCCCAACAATGGCACACGGAGTTAGTGATTCGATTGTTCTTACCCAGCCAATGTCATCCCTGTATGGTTGATGCATCCTATTTAATTGATTAATTAAACCCTCTAGTGATTTAATAAATCTAGACTCATTTGCATTATGTGATTAGACCAGTGAATGTGTCACATAATGCAAATGAATCTGTGCATTTAGAGGTTCGCAGTTGTCACAGAAGTTATTTTGGAACAATGTGATTTATTGGTTAAAGGGATTTTATCTTATTCAATTTAATTCCTTGTAGCTTTTTCATGGTTGAATTCCAATTAGTTGGAATACCCTATTTTTTTTTGGGTTGATTAAGGGTTTAACTATGTGATCTGATTAATTACTCTAATCCTTTTATTCACTTGAAAAGTGAATATATCCAAAAAGGAATTTTATTCCTCACTTTTGACTTTTGAAATAGGAATTTGAGAGCAAATTCCAAATCCTCTTTAAGAGGAAATATTGTTTTGTTCGTTGTAGAAACTATGGGTGTGGGATCATCACGAGGTTGGTATTGTTGGATCCAACTCAGGGAGACCTTGGATTGCCATGAATTTCAACAATTTTTGTAGGTTTTTTTTATTTTGCTATTTGGGTTCCCGTATTTGCCCTTTTGATGTTAGGTAGGGCTCTCTTGTTTTACTATTTCAGCTTTTGTTCTTGGTAGTTGTTTGTTATGAGGTTGAGAATTAGTGTTACCCTCCATTTTTGGTTGCTAGCTCTACTCGGTTGGGCAGATATGAGTATTTCCTTATTTTTAGGGATGAGGGTTTTGGGCTTTTGCACCCTTATGTTGGTTGTTTTCACATACAGACTCTACTCCTATATTTTATTTGATATTCATGGCTTTTGTACCCAAAGGCAAAATTGGGTTTTAATTTCAAAGCTTTTAATTTTTTGGTTTTTCACATTGATTTGTGTGCAACTTGATTTCTCAAGTTTTCTTGGCACTGTAGTTGGTTGTGGATCCAGATTATCCATAGGGATATCTTTCTAACCCTTGTTGTATTTTACTACATTGGGATTCATGTCGAATATGTACTCCTGGATACAAGTCAATTAAGTGATTTTTTTACTTGTGTCTTTTTGTTTCTCATCCAGCCCTTGTCATTTATGATCATCATGTAATTGGTGTGCCCACACACCAGCAGATGAGTGTGCACTTGTCGGGTTCTTGTGAGTCTTGAGCTCTCGATTGGTTTTTGGTTGAGTTACATTCATTAGGGTTTGGTTAGGAAACTGCATTGCCTACGAGCACTCATCATGTGATGAGCATGGGTATGTAGGATAAGGTCGATAGAAGGGCTTCTCTCATAACCCAGGGTCATGTTCTAGACAAGTTGTACATGTAGAAGTTTTTAATAAGTGATAACTAAATAAATTCTTGGGTAATTTAAATAAGATAAGAAAATACATTATCTTACATGTGTTTGAGGTTGGATCCATATCTCCATCAACACGACGAGAGTGAGCCTATGGGTTCCACGTGGTTGGGAGGTGTAGCTACCTTTATGACTGTTGAGGATCGACATACAGAGTTGGCCTTTTCCATGTTCAGTTTTGGAGCTGGATTCTTTCATGGTTCTCTGGATCTTTCAGAGTATGTTTCCATGTGATTTATGTTATTTTAGTTCATAGAGATAGTTGATTTATGCTCATGTATGTCGTTGTGGTGTTACCTTTCCGCATTGTTATACTATGCTATGTATTAGGTGTTTAGATGTTTGATTCATCCCTTTTAGCATGCTTAGTTTTTTTACATTCATTTGAGTGTTTGAACCTTGATTATTGTGGATCTGGTACTCCCCAATGTGGAGGTTCTAACTCTTTCCCCCTTCTGATTATTCGTCAGCTTGTTTCTTTATAGTCTTGGGTGACAAAATTTCAACATTGGGTGATACTGGTAAAGTATCGGATGCTTTAAGGAGAAATATTGTGTGATACTAGAAAGTATCACATGACAATTATAAGTTTTATCATGCGACACTGGTAAA